>OY856409.1:267244057-267301557 GCA_963693085.1 Alisma plantago-aquatica | reverse complement strand
AAGTTGGTTATGACAAGCAATAAAAGGTTAACTGATGTTATACAACTTTTTCTGAAAATATATAACATCGTTATATGTACTTACACTTTGTTAATACTAATATTATGCAGTCTCTGTCCACCCATAACAGTCACTATGAACTGGGCCTCTATGTCAATGTTAACGTTCCCTATTGAAGAACAATTGGATATCATCCTAGATGATCGTTCCTTAAACCAATTGGTCATACCCAAACATTGGCATTTTCTAAAAGGAAGACACTACATGCCTGGTAAAGTGACCCTAACTTTTGGCAATTATTCACATGTTATCGAGGTTGAGTATGATTTGGAGGGAAATCTTGTATCAAAATCCGGTTGGCGTGATTGGATTGGAGAGATGCATGTGGTCTGTTGCAACAGGCTTTTTCTCCGTCCAGTTGGCCATAATTCCATCAAAGTTTGGATAACCAACAGTAACTGTGAGACCCCCGATCATCTACTGCGGTATGAGCGCACGTCATCGCATATCAGCTCGGACGAATCTGAATCTGAGGCCCCTGTCAGTTCAGATTCGTCTAAATACAGTGAGGAGCTTCGTGACACAGCTTCATCATCAAAAAGACCATGGTAAGTCCAATTAACAAATATAATTGTCAAGCAATCAATACTCATAGCTGCTTTCTATTCTGAACTTCAGGAGAAGATCGCCACAATGATAAGTCCTCGAAGTTACTGATGCGGGACCATGTTGGTGTAGTATTTAGTTGTCTATCTATCTAGACTTGTCTGTATTAATAGTTTTTTTAATTATGCGCATGTTTAGGGGTACACCAACCCCTTTGTTTAGTTACTGTTTAGGGGTACACGTTGTCTAGAAAGGAGAAGAAAGCTTTTTGTGAATGCTTGGTAAATGTTAAGGTGCCACATGGTTACTCATCCAACATCCGTAGATTGGTATCAATGAAACATCTGAAGTTGATAGGTCTTAAATCTCATGATTTTCACATTCTAATGCAACAAATATTGCATGTGGCAATTCGATCTATATTGTCGAAGCATGTAAGGCTTGCAATCACCAGACTTTGTTTCTTTTTCAACAGTCTCTGCAGCAAAGTTATTGACCCTGAGACTCTCGATAATTTGCAAAGAGAAGTGGTTGTTACCCTATGTCAGCTTGAGATGTATTTCCCTCCTTCGTTCTTTGATATCATGGTACATCTTGTTGTCCACTTGACTAGGGAAGTGAAAATCTTGGGACCGGTTTTCTTGCATTGGATGTATCCCTTTGAACAATACATGAGCATTTTTAAAAGTGATGTTCGAAACCGTTATCGGCCTGAAGGGAGTATTATTGAAGATTATGTGGCGAGAGAGGTTATGGATTTCTGCAATGACTTTCTCAGTGGTAATGACACTCCTAATAATGACAAGAATATTGACGAGCTATTTCGCAAAGGAATTTTGGGATCACGTGTGAAAGTAATCAGCCATGAGCAGTTGGAACAAGGTCATTTGTATATTTTACACAACATGGACGAAGTGAACATTTATATCGAGGAACATACCAATTTCATCAAAAGACAATATTCTCGAGCCAATACAATGTGGCTTGCTAGAGAGCATAACAAGACTTTTATTAAGTGGTTTGAAGATAAAGTCTTACATCAACTATCTCAAACACCAGATGATATTACTGAAACTATCAAATGCCTCGCCTTTAAACCAAAGTTGACTGTTATGTGTTATGAAGGGTATGACATTAATGGATTCACTTATTACACAAAGCGCCAAGATGATAAGAGTGTCGTCCAAAACAGTGGGGTCACCCTTCAAGCATCGACTATGTTTTTTGCAAGTGCAAAGGATAAGAGTCCACGTGAAGCTAAAATGTCATATTACGGTGTCATTGAAGAGATATGGGAATTTGACTACATAGATTTCAAAATTCCGCTCTTCAAATGTAATTGGGTTGATAACACCAAAGGAGTTATAGTGGATGAATTGGGTTTCACTTTAGTGAACTTTGAAAAGATTGGCGAGAAGGCTGAACCATTCATATTGGCATCACAGGCGAAACAAGTATTTTATATCGATGATCCTGCAAATGATAAATGGTCGGTTGTTCTTCATGGTAAAAGACAGTTCATTGAAGATCCTATAGATGAAGAAGAGTACTATGATAAATATGATGACTCCAGTCCATTCTCAGTTGGGTTGCCAACTCCACAAAATATTGAAGCTAATGATGACTTATATGTGCGCAGAGATCACAATGAAGGATTGTTAATTGATAAAAGATCACAATTTTAGAGGCATGCATGTTTATATTTTTTTATTGAAGCTAAATGTTTACTTTTTAATATCAATATCATTTTCTGATTTGATGTTTCATTATCTTCTAGTTAATACAAATGCTAAACATTGTGGGAGGGTGTTAAAGAACTATAGGACCAATCTCACCCGAGATTACATACGCGATGCTGAGAATAGGTTCTTGATTGATTCCAATTCTAGACATTGATCAGTATTTCACTAACTCTACACTAATAATTTTTGTTTGTATTCTCTTTGAAAAATAAATATAGGAAGAAGGAAGCCACACATCAATGGAACTACTTGGACCCCAAAGACTGGGAGGAGTTTGTTACCCAAAGAAAAACAGATTAATTCAAGGTATTAAGCGCCACTCCCAATTTAATTAATATACATTTTTATGTATTCACCTATTCAAGATTAACCTTTATTGTTACTAACCAAATCAATGTGCTAACTAACTAGGCTATCAGCGATGCTCAACGACAACTACATGTTACGACCACACAATGGGTCCAAGAGGATATGCAGGCGTTCGCCAAAGGTTATATAGATATATAGGCAGCAAGCCATGAAACAGCAAAAGAAGCCCCAATGAAGAGAAACAGGATATAGATACAATACATAAAGTGCAGCACACACAAGTGCTTCAGATTCATATAACAACATGATAGACTAACACATATATAGTGCATAACAACAGCAGCTCAGAATTTACATACAACACTAGCTTAGTACATATATAGTGGGACTAAGGTGATGATCCCACCTGCTAAAACAGGTTACCGACAACTACATGTTACGACTGGGAGGTCGTGATTCAGCAACCGTATGCATTAGCAGGTGGATCTGTTTGTCCTCCTGCTAATGAATACGGTTGTTGAATCACGACCTCCCAGTCGTAACATGTAGTTGTCGATAACCTGTTTTAGCAGGTGGGATCATCACCTTAGTCCCACTATATATGTACTAAGCTAGTGTTGTATGTAAATTCGACGCTGCTGTTGTTATGTACTATATATGTGTTAGTCTGTCATGTTGTATGGACATCGATTGTATTGCTCAGGTATTATATAGTCTCATTAGATAATATGAAATATATCAATCTTATTTATAGCTCATTAATTATATATATACATCATTCTCTTTACAGGTGTTTAAAGCTGACCCCACTACAGGAACGGACTTACCAGATGTACATGCTCCCTATATGATGGGAGAATTAAATGAAGTAAGAGAAGAATGGGCAACAGCCATACAAATAGTGGGGGTTTTAAAATATAATTGGGATGTTGATAGCGAATAATGACTAAAGAATGATATTTTGTAAATGAATTTCTGAATTATAATATATGTGTGAATGTTTCTACATGTCTAGATGTTTCTACATGTGTCTGAGTGAAAATGAATGAAAGTGTTGGTTGTTATATGGATGTTTCTACATGTGTGAATGTGAATGAATGGAACTACAGATTGCTAGCTACATGAATGTTTCTAAATGTGTGAAAATAAAATAGAACTGCAGGTTGTATTGCTAAATGCATGTGTGAATATTTTTGTTGTTAAATTTGTAGGTTTGTGGCCTGTTGTTGGCTGATATCAATGGATGTCGTAAAACTTGTAGTTAACTGCAGGTTTCTCATCCTGCGACCAGCCACAGCAGGTCTGCAGACTGACAGAAAAAAAAACAATAGGCGTCTGTTATTTGTATAACACCAACACACAAAGTTATAGTGTCGGTTTTATATAAATAACCGACGCATGTTCCCTGTGGCGCGAAGGTATATGGCGTCGATTTATTATCTAATAACCGACGTTGATAGTGGCCAAGATGGCGCCCTTTCTGTGGCGCGAAGGTATATGGTGTCGGTTTCTTATCTAATAACCGACGCCTATACCTTCGCGCCACAGAAAACAGGCACGATTTCGGTGGCGCGGGAAGAGTTTGGGCGTCGGTTTTGGAACCGACGCGTAATGGGTGATCTTTTAGTGTCGCCCACATAGGTTTCGCTTAGAAACCGACACTAAAGGCCTTAAATAACCGACACTAAAGGTAGGTTCTGTAGTAGTGTATATATATATATATATATATATATATATATATATATATATATATATATATATATATATATATGTATGTGTGTGTATATATATGTACATATAGTATATATATGTATATATATATATATATATGTATATATATATGTGTGTATATATATATGTATGTATATATATATGTATGTATATATATACATATATATGTATATATATATGTATGTATATATATACATATATATGTATATATATACATATATATACATATATATATGTATATATATATGTATATATATATATATATGTATATATATATGTATATATATATATATATGTACATCTATATATATATGTATATATATATGTACATCTAGATATATATGTACATGTATATATATATACATATATGTATATATATTTATATGTACATATATATACATATATTTATATATGTGTATATATATCCATATATATACATGTATGTATACATATATGTATATATATATATGTTGATATATATATATACATATATGTATATATGTATATATATATGTATATATATATGTATATATATGTATATATATACATATATATATGTATATATACATATATATGTATATATATGTGTGTATGTATATATAAGTATATATATGTATATATATATATATATATATATATGTTGTTCATTTGTTACCCGCGGAGGTAGCCAGATTTTCGCTACCCGCTGGAGTAACTCGGGGTTAAAAGAGTAACTATTTGGTACACTGGAGTAACTCTTCTGAATCAAAAGAGTAATTGTATTGATGTATAGAGTAACTCTGAGAATAAAAGTGTAACTGCGCAGAAAATATATAGTCAGTAAATATATGAACGAGTTTTTTGATTTTGGGGGGCAAATGATATTATTTTTGGATCAAATTTTTTGGGGAGCTAGATAAAATGCTCCTCTACAATTGTGAAAAAAAAATTAAAAAAAATATCAGGAAGTGTGTGCGGGTAGCTACTCGTGTGGGTATGAAGATGAGCCCTTATATATATATGTATATATATGTGGGATTATCTTTAATACCTGTGCACACTTCCCCATATTTTTTCTAAAAAAATTCACAATTGTAGAGGACCATTTTTTCTAGCTCTCCAAAAACTTTGATCCAAAAATAATATCATTTGCACCCCCAAAATCAAAAAACCCGTCCATATATTTACTGACTGTATATTTTCTGCACAGTTACTCTTTTGCTATCAGAGTTACTCTAGCGTACCATATAGTTACTCTTTTGACCGGAGTTACTCCAGCGGGTAGCAAAAATTCTGGCTACCCGTGCGGGTAACGAATGAATAGCATATATATATATATATATATATATATATATATATATATATATATATATATATATATATATATATATATATATATATATATATATATATATATATATATATATACATATATATATATATATATATATTTATAGCTTATCTTCCATATGGCGATCACGGCGGCGAGCTAGGGCTCCCCCGCGTGCGGCGCTCAGGCTTGGGGGAGGGGGTCACGCGTCCTGCTGGGCCGTCACCTTCTTCCCCCGGGTCTCCTCTTCGACTTGCCTCTTCTTCCGGTTTCTTTTTGTAGGTGCCTCTCCGAGCTCCTCATCTCCCCCCCTGGGCGGCGGCCGTGCAACCTGGTTGTGATCGGGTCTTCTCTTCGGCGTGTTACTTGCAGGAGGTGGTGGTGCTCTTCTCCTGGCAAAGTCTTGCTCAGATCTGTCTTGAGGTTGAGATAGGTGGCTGGTGGGGGTGTCCTCGCAGGGGTTCCGGAGGAGGCAGGTTTCCCTCCTCTATTTCTGCCTTGCAGGTTTCTCGCTTGGGTGCTAGTTTCTGGAAGGCATTCTGCCTTGTTCCGCCATATATCGGTGTTGTTTCTTCCTTTGAATAAGGATTGTTACTCCTTCCTCTGTGAAGGCGGTGGTTTTTCTCGGGTTTTCCCGATAATTCAACCTTAGTACGGCTATCTCATCTTTGCTTTGGATTGATCTCATTACTCAGTTGTATGGCTTCGTTTGAGTTGATATACGAGCAGAATCTTGTTCCAGCCCCTCTACCACTACTTAACGCTCAGGTTGAAGGAATTCTTTAGGAAAAGCTGCTTAAGACAGCCTTAAGGAAGAAGAATCAATACAGAAATGTCTCTCTCTCGTTCCAATATGAGTTGTAGTGCCCTAGGGTTACTGAACATGGCATTTTTATGTTCTGTTTGTATATTTCTCCCCAATTGTAGATGTCGTTTGGCTAACAAGTAATGAATCGATCCTTTTGCTCTCAATATATATATATATAGAGAGAGAGAGAGAGAGAGAGATACGCATGTTTTCAACCCACAGATGAATTACTATGTTTTTTCTAAGAAAACTCAAACTACTAATTTATTTAAAATAAAATAAAATGCTAGCGAAGAAGACCCATGGGAAGAGCCTAACAGCCGCCCGCCAAGGTCACGATCACCTGGCTGAAGACCAAGGGTGGTGTGCCATCCCAATCCGTGGCCGAAAGAGGAGTTTTCCCTTTATAAAAAAAAACCAAAATGTCAAATTGAGGGCTATAAACATAAATCGCCCACTCATCAACTTCTTCACATGTTTCATCTAAGAGATGAAAATAGCAAACTACTACTTGACTGCAAGTGAACCCAAATCTCAATCTCCAATAACCCAAAATGCACCAAATAGATACTATCACATTTGCAAGAATCTCGTGGACTCACAAATCTCAAACAAAGTCATTAAAGCTCTCATACCTCAAGTGTTTCTCTCCGCCATGGCTGGTGTGAGCAAAAGCTTTGGGGATCAGAAAGATTAGACTCGACCGAAGGAAACACGTTCAATAAGTTAGAGAACCAATAATGAAAAAAAATAGTAGAATCAAGTCTAGGATTACTTGACAAAGACAAAAGTGAGATAGATGGGGGAAGATGCTCATCGAAGTGCCTAAATTGCCATACAAATTCGATCACAGGCAAGGGACCAATTATAGAGGAAAACTCATGTATACCTCTATAGTTCAAATAAAGGGTGACACAATCTTCATGAGCCCTAGAGGAGACACATGTTCCAATTTGCAACCTCCTTGGTGCTCTATAACTCTAGGAAGACAAGGTAGCAATGTGGAAATCATAACAAAGTCATGTGGAGATGATGTTGACTGATTGGGGATTGATGAGGGACACTGGAAGATGGATGGGTACTCGACAAGGGGCTCAGTGTAGGCACACACACATACACAGATATATATATATATATATATATATATATATATATATATATATATATATTATATGAAAGAGAGATAGTTGGGTTCTCAGGATGAGAAGGAAACATGGGGGCGAATGTGAAATTGGAGTGGAGAAGGATTGCTCGGAGACTGAATCCATTGATTTTGGTACTCTTTGGGTTTGGGATTGAGAGAAGAAGATGAAGGAAAGATTATAGGATAACAAGGAGGATAGATGAAAGAGATATTATAGGAGGAGGAGACAACTCTCACGTGGATTGTAGAACCGGGGAGAGGAAGACGTGAGGTAGGAGATAGATGAACCACCATCACATTTTTAAATCATTTCCTCCTATAGAGTCCATGTATCGACAACAAATGTGTAACACCAGAGATAGAAGGACTTAGGTATATATGTGAAAATCTAAGAAATCAAATGTGTGACAGATAAATGTGATTAAAATACAACAAACTATAGTTCAATGCATATTTGAGGTAATTATCTTCTTTAAACAAATTGGGATAGGACACATTATCCAAATGGGTTCAAAGTTGACATTAAGACTTATTAGGACTGGAAGAATCTAGTTTTTGGCATTAGATTTGGATTTAAGATTGTCTAGTTTGATTTTTAATACAAATAGGGTTTAAGTCAATTATCTCATTATCTAATAATACAAATTACCGTTATCTTACATATTTAGGAATTAGAGTTCTAGTGTCCTCGTATTATCACCATCATGGTTATATTAGATTATCTCACACAAAATAGGCTATTTTATTCAATTTCTCATTAAGTCCATCAATGTCACACTAACTTAAGTAGTGGCACCTAAATCATTTCCATTTACATGAAAAGTATAACTCTTATCCCAATACATATATTATGTACATTAGACATCATCCCAACCATTTATGCATGTTTACACATCCAATACTTATTAATCATGTTTAGGTTATTGTATTTGTATTAGAAATCAATGTTACATATATACATACTCGTTTAGTTTAGGTCATGATTAGGACATTAGGTAGATTTGAGTGTATCATGATGTGTGATATGATTACATAACGTATAGTCACTTAATGTATCATGAATATCATCAAAGATACATATATTAGGGTTCATCATTAACTATACATTAGGGTACTAGAATGTGAATTACTCATTATTTTTAAATTATGTCTCTACTAGGGCATGACCAAGCATGTTCGTGTCTAACTCTAACCTTGTTTGGTCAATTTCTGATGATCCGAGCACACTAATATCCTAATCATGGAATTAGAGTTTCTAAAAGTTAGGATAGCCTAAACTCGGTAAGTTACAAGACTCCACCTCTTAAATAATTTTTCATCTTTGAAATCAATATATTTGTGGCCTAGCAAGCTACTAAACTCCATCCCTTGAAAGATGTACATAATAAGTCAACAAAACCTAGAGGTAAAAGGGTGAGTCAACAACACCATGCATACAATTCATCACCTCATCACTTACTCTTTTGTTATCACCATACATCAAAATGTAGGTTCCAAGGATAGTTATTCGAACATGTGGCTCTACTATGGGTATATCAACATACTTCACACTTCATCATCCCTCATCACTCAATTCTAATCTTAAGTCGACTCTCATAACTTCACAACAAAAACATGTGTATCCCACCTATATCGTGGGAAAAAGGAGCATGGTGTCCAATCTAAGGAGAGTTACCTAAGTCAAGAGTATTATTGTCACCTCATTAGGTTCTCATATTAATATGATCACCATATATGTATTCTAGGGTAAGGAATCCTATCTTGGAGGTTTTAATATATACTAAGGATCCTATAAGGAACTTATGGGAGAGATGAGGTAAAACCTAAGGGAGATCAAGATTGAAATAGTCAAATAATTGGCTGCCTTGGCTCTGATACCATACTTGTAAGGAGTGGGACTCGAGAGGGGAGTCACTCGCTTACTTTGAAGAAATAATAGATAACCATCCAAAGCCAAATTTGAGAATAAATTTTGTAAAGGATAGAAGACTAAAATTCATAAAAGTAATCAATGTTCTGAAGTGTGTTATACAGTATGCGTTCGGTTAGGGTACCGCATAGAGTATAAGTGGAATGCGGGAGCATAAGAGGGGCATATGCATTTTTGGTTTAATTTTAATAAATTCTATATTTTATGCATATATTTAGTTTAAAAAAATATAATCATAATCATAAATTTCTTACTATCTAGTTTTGTAGCCTAATAGTCCAAAGTGTACCAATGGATCATTACACCATGGAAGAAGAAACACATATTTTCCAATCATCAAGAAGAAAAATCAATCAACAAAACCCTAAATTTATATAATGTACTAGAATATACAAGCAACACAACACACTGACGCATGCAGTTCATAGCAGACCATTTATTGAATGAACACAATAAGAATTACCACAATAACACACAACATGGTAGTTCAAAGTAGAAATAGAAAAACAACATCTAAAACAAAATCAAAACATTAAAATGATATGAAGAAATCAAGTCAGTAATCAATAGAGAAGAAAAAATCATAGGGAATATAAATTTCTCCCTAGGCAGCACATAAATTTGATATTTTGTAAAAGAAAATATCATATCCAATTAATATCTATAATAGATTCCCCTTTTATACAAGACAAAATAAGAACTGTAGTAAGTGGAACATGTTCTAATCTTACAGAAATATAGAAGAGAGAAAAAAGAGCAAAGGAAAAAGCATAGTGAAACATTGACAATTTTAATATGTAATAATATATTTTGCACCACTCATTCAAAATAGAATTATTTCTGAGGTAGTTAAATTTCAATATCTGATCTAAAACCAACTATATAGAAGTGGTCATTTAATTTGGTGGATTTTATTTGATGTTTTTTTACTTAAGTCACCAAATGAAATGTGGGGCCTAAGTGGCATAAGCGGACCGTGAGCCGCATATTCGGTCCACGCCCAAAAATAGCACAACATAGTTATATGTGGAGTGGATGAGGGCCACATACGCATATGCGATCGCATAAGTGGACTCATGCGGGGCATACGAGAACATTGAATGTAATGTGTCATATACCGAAGTATAATAGTGGAATATAAATATCTAACTATTACAATTTTTATGTATGACATTGTTTCTCACTACGCAGGGTGTACATAAAACAAAACTATAGGAAATAAGCCACAGAGGGTAAATCAACTACTGCAATCTAATTCCTAAGAAAGATCGTCTACTCTTGGATAGTCATGGTCAGCTTTGGTGAAGTCCTCCTTGCTCTCTACCTAAGGGGTTGAAAGCATACCCTACAATAAAAGACAAATTGGACATTCTCAATATAAAAATGTTGGTATGAGCATTTAAATAGTGAATGAGCACTTATATGGGAAAAGGACATCAAATATAAATAAGGCATCCCAAACAAAGATAAAAAATGACCATCCTAGTGGATATCAAAAGAAGGCATTCCAATATGATGAAAATAAATAGATGTACTTTACATGAATTAAATTAAAGTATACCTCAAAGGCATACACAAAAGGGCACATAACCCATCAATATTAATGAATAAATAATATTCATGTGAGATAAGCATAGTACTAGTGAAGTATAATAAAACAGTGATGGTTTTAGAGTGCATCACCCTTAACCTGATAGGGCATGGAACATGCAGAAACTCCCAAATATATAACAGTGGACACAAAACCCTTGTGTGGGGCATATAACCTCCATCCCAAAACATAAAAGGCACATAACTAAAAAAATGAAAGCATATTATAAAACCATACTACTACTGAATCCACAAGCATGCAATGTAGAGGCAAGTAAAGTTTCATCATGATATTGATCAAATAAGATTGTCCAACTAAAAGTGGAACATCGGACCATCAAAATCCATCATGAGAAAATTAGGGTTTTAGTGTACAAATAGCATAATATAGAGAAATTCCACCAACTAGGGTTCAACTAGAGATAGCATGAGAAAGAGTACAAATCTTAGATTCCAAAGTGCAATATCATCATAGAAGTGTCAAAATAACTAATTTCAATATTGAAGTCTTAAAAGAATTTAAATAAATCTCAAAGGAGATAATGTACATATATCCTTCAAATATAGTCAAAAGAGAGAGAAAGTAGCAATGTTGCTCAACATAGACTCAGAGGGATGAAGCATACCTAATTGATCTATGTAACATGTCAAGATCCAAACCCTGGATCCAAACTATGAACATTCACCTAATAGCATATTAGGTATATAGGTCATTAATTAAGGTGTGTATTATACACCATAAATTATCGACTTTTACTAAAAGTTGATTTAGGTGATGAAAACTACACCATTGAATGGAAATGATTTTTTTGATTCTATATATATATATATATATATATATATATATATATATATATATATATCCTCTATATATACATATACATATATATACATATATATACATATACATATATATATATGGGGCTAGGAAGTGTGTACCGGCCGGTACATGCAACTTATGTGTACCGGCCATGAAAATGACGTATGTGGAATACATTAGTTCAATCCAACCATATAGATTGAATCAAAACTTAATAGATTAGATGTGTTCAAAAAATCACAACTGTACCTCATGTATATCATAAGATATAACAATATATCATTCAACGGTTTCTGCAGTTCCTGCAACTTACCGTTGATTAGAAAATATGTATTTTCTTTCATTTAGTGATCTACGAATGTCAGTTTGAAGTGATTTTTGATACACATGTTATCTACAGGGTGTGCATCACATCCATAAGGTTGGATTGCGTTTTGTACTTTTATAATAATCATAAATGAAGATGGGTACATATAAGCTACATGTACTCGGATACACAATTCTTTTAGCCTATATATATATATATATATATATATATATATATATATATATATATATATATATATGCATATATATATATAAAAAGTTGTCAACTATAGTAGGTCGGATAAAAGGAAAAGTCTTGATCCTTGTCAGCTCCACTCTCGGTTGGCAAGCGTTGAGCCAGGGAAGCCCTTTTGTTGTGTCTTGTTCTCCCCCCATAGGCTTAATAGGGGGTGCATCACCCTAGACAAGCACTATGGATTGGAGTTTAGGGTGATTCACTTTCATCCTTTTTGTGAGCATTGGTTCCACGAGGTGATTATTAAGGTGGTGATTTCTAGAGTTGATAGCATTAGTCAAGGAGGGGTTTTCTCCACTCCCTCTTTCTCAGATGTAGAAACCCTAAGTGGCAGTGGAAGATCATTGCTCTGTCCACTACTTTACAAGAATTTTAAGAAAGAGTAACGTGTAATAATGGCAACATATCTTGAACATGATATGCATCATCTTGTCCATAACAAGGACCGTTGTATTATTCATCATCTAAATAGAATGGAGTTTGCAGCAAGGGTGTGGCACTCTCCTGTTGTCCATAACAAGGAACAAGGTATCTCTCCCATGTCATTGGGACTTCCCCTAATCCTTTAGATTCAGGGGCTCACTCCCACACACTAGAATTTCCCCTAAACCAAAGATATCCTCAAAAGGATCTCACATAACTAGACAGCACATGATTGCCTCAATAGTTGAAACTGCCAACAAAATTACATACATCCCATAGCCACTCATGTTCATATTATGATTCACATCATCATCATTATGCACATTACACATTCTTAATCCATTAGCCTTGAGTATGTCTTATGGTTATGTATTACATATATTAGTTTGCATTCTTCTTATACCCTAACCATAATCATGATCATGATCATGATAGGTTTTTTTCTCTATGACATATTCATATCCATCTTGAGGGCACATGTTTCTTATAGGAAATGAAGTTGTTCACAAATCATATATGTCCATACTACAAGCATATACATAAACAATATTTGAAGACCCTCCCTACTGGTCAAATCCCAAATGATCATCAAGGTAAATTCCCAAAACTAACCCATCTTGAAAGTAGAAACTTATCCAAAATTGAAATGATATTGAATAAAATGATCAATATAAAGATCTAATATAAACAAAACATAATGGTGTAGAAAAACATACTATTTTCCATTATAATCATCTCAAGAGTAAACAAGATAGGAAGACCAACTAAAATCTCTTCATTAGCTTTAGAAAATAGCTTTACAAGATGATCCATACATATGATGACACAACATTATAATATATCTAAATCAAGTTACAACTCATAATATTAAATAAAAAATAAGGAAAGAAACTCATCATATCTAAGATAAATGATCCAACCATCACTTAAAAGAGTGAGAGCACATGGATAGTTTATACCTAACTATGTTATATCTTGTTACGCCTTCATCATCATGTCCTTTTTGCTATGTTAGAATATCTAGAAACGTTGTGCAAAAACCGCATGAGACTCCAAAAGTGTCCCAACGAAAGGATTGCTCCCACCAAGGTATAAGCATACATATATAGAATTCAAAATGGAATGCAGATGATAAAGAGAACTTTATTATTCATTTCAATTTGTAGTTATCCACATCACTCTATATCTTACTTTAAGTCATACTAATGATAAGAGTAACAATCTTCTCATAATATAATCATCTTGAATGCAATAAAGATGACATTACATATAGTGCTTAGATGATCCTTGCAATTTTAGACGATTCATAAAGCATCTTATAGAAAATAAGAGCACAATAATAACATCCAATGTGATTTTTTGATATAATCCTAACTAGATATACTACATGACAGAGTTACGTGTTTTATTAAGACCTAGCTAGTTTGAGGCCTACCACTCAAACTACTAACTGAACAATACAAAGTCAAATAAGACTCGTATAAGATCTTAAGGTTATCAAACTCCTAAAGATCTCTTTCCCTTGGTCATTATGAGTGACAAACTCTAGCGGCACAACATCTCAACTACTAGTAGGGGCAAAATGGCCATCACACTAAAAACATGACCAGTCCTTGGTACATAGGATGTAATATTATAACTGAGGTATACAACCCTCCAATCTTAGTTACAACCATAACCTCGCTCAATCACATATAAATTAGGACACAACCACAGATGTTCTCAAGCATTTTTAAGTCAAGATGATAGAGAAAACCCTTCCTGCACCGGCAGATACTCTCAATAGTATATGACTTTAGTATCCTTCTCACAATATGACATTGCTACAAGGAAACTCATTTCAATGTCCGAAAAATCTTGACACTGATATAGCTCTAGTATCACAGGAAACTACATGGAGGTTACACTAAATTAATAGGCCTCGTACTCATTTTGTCAATTGCATAAAATAAGTTAGACATAAGGAAAATATATAATTGTAGAAATTAATTAAGTCTAAAAACTACATTAGATACAAATGTATCCTTATGTTGCAAACCACACTAAATAGGGTTCATGTTCCATCCTTGGCCATAACAAGGACCCAATTTAACAAATCTGGGGCACAAGGACCAACATGTCATTAAGGCCAAAATAGTAGTAATTCCTCATAAAAATCTCATATCCACATGGAATTTTTTTCATATATCTTCAAAAGACGATAACAAATAATATACACAATATCAAAAATCTAAAAGGTGCAAAATTTATGATGGAATCAACATTTGGGTAAAAGAAGGCCAAAGTTAATCATAGATGAACCATTTTAACATATTAATTCTACTTAAAATGAGCTTCTGGGAGCATAACTATTAGGAAAAGAAGTAAAAATGCTTAGTCTTCACTATTAAGTACATCACATTAAATTTTCCTTTTAAGAAATCTTTAATTCAAAAGCATTCAATGACGTCATATATCTCCTCTAGGGCCTACCTAACTATTGTAGACCATATGTCATCATTCAAGGGAAGGTTTATCAACACACATGACCACAAAAAAACTTCATATTAAGTAGATGATAATACTTTTGATTATCTTCTAATTCATTTATATCCAATGTGAATTAAACTCTAACCATCAGACCCCACCATAATCCCAATTACGGTACCCACATCATGGCCTTCAAGGCAAAAGACTTAAGGCGTAGAGACCACTTCTAAATTCCATATTCAAAACACATAATATAATGTCATATTTTATGTCATGTTTATTCATTTTTAATATAATTATAGTAAGATAAGAGAAGAAAAGTATAGATGTTACTCTGAGAAGGTGAGTTCCATTAGGTGACATCCTTCAATTAAGGTTGTCGTCAATTACATAAATTTCATGTTTGATTTGTAAACCCCCAAATCACTTCATGTTTACTTCATAGTTATAATTCCAGAATGAGAAATTATTCTAGTAAGTATTATACGTCCAGATTTATTTATTTATTAGTATGAGATAGGAATCTATAGAAGATATAAATTATCCCAAAATATATATATCAAAATACTCTAAGCAAACAAAATAGCATCCCTAGTCGTAATAAGGTTCGAATAACCATTTAAGCCATATCAATGTCAAGTCCACAAATTATTTCATGTTATTTTTAAAGTTTTAATTAGGTATAAGGGTGTGTGACAAATAGGGTTATGTATATAAAATTTTGGGAATCCAAGAATGTTCACAACATTCTTTATGCTACCCAATTTTGGCACAATATTGCATTTTCAGCCATAGAGAGGTTCAAAATTAATGAAGGCTTGATTTTTACCACCAATAGCATAAATGTCTTCATACTATAGTCATGTAACATATATAAAGTTTCATGTCAAACTCCGAAGTATGAGAAAGTAATGCCTAAAACAAGATTAAGCACATATATGTCATCATAAAGTCTAGATGAGTCAGTTTTAGGAATATGGCCTACGTTCAATATGTTCTCGGCAACATAAAAGTTAAATATATGTGTCATATACACTCCTTATGATCATCCATGCAGGAAAAAAAAATCATAGTGTTGGCTAAATTGGATATTATTATAATCTCTTTATTTTGATGATGACAAACATTTAATTCATGTGGATCTAACGTGCTACTTGAGTGTTGCAGGAATAAAGTGGATGACAAATACTTGGAAGATCTATATGCTAAATTTGCCTTAATTTCATGATTGTAATCAAATGTAAACACTTGTACAAGTATATAATGTACAAGTACTTAGATATCATGTAAATCAAGCGTTAGATCTTCCCTAGCCAATCACAACACTTAGATAGGTCATCCCCTACAATAGTGTCACAAATGCACACTCATACACACATTTATTACTTGGTTTAAAAACATTGAAACAGGGTCAATCTCGGTCGACAAAATTCTCGACCGAGACACTCTCGGTAGACAAATTCTTCGACCGAGAATGACCCAGGTAGCCATTAGACACAGCAAATAGGATAGTTGGCAGTTGGAGTAGAACGTTGTACATACTTGCTCCAGACAGTCCTTTGGTCGACAAGACCTCGACCGAGAAGGACTCTCAGTCGACCATTCTTCGACCGAGAAGTGTTCTGTCTGCAATTTTTAGAGTTAATTAACTAGTCGTTGCTAAAGCAACTAATGTGTACCTAACGGCTAGTTAAGCACTTAAAACCCCCTAGAAAGTTACTAGAACATCCTTAAGCACTTGTAGGTCATTCCTACAAATAGGAAAAGCCTTATGACACCTAAAAATACACTTGTGCAATACTTGAGCTTACATACTTGCAATTGGCAATCTATTTTGAGAAATTGAGCAACACTAGCATTGGCTACTCATTTCCCTTGCTCCAAATTTGTGTCCTATAGGCTAGCATCTCCTATCCACTAAACCTACACTTCAATACTCATTGGTTAGGAGATCAATACGCTTGATATAGGCAAATCAAGCCTTGTGCTTCAAAGTGGTAATTGTAATTTCCATTTCCCTTCTTGTTCTTTCTTATTCTTTGTACTCTCCTTGCTACTCCTAGGGTTGGAGGCTGCGGACTGGAGAGGGTTTGATCTTCTTGGTGAAGAAGGAGATCTTTGGACTACTTCTAGAAGGTTGTTGCAACGGGAAGCTACTTCAAGAGGAATGCTACTTCAAGGGGGAGCTTGAAGTTACTTCAAGAAGGCTGCTTCAAGGTTGGTGCAACTACTTCAAGGTGAAGGTTGTCCAAAGGGTGTAGAAAGTATTGTAATTTTATGTAAAATCCTTGAGAGGTAATAAAATTTAATACTTTCAAAATCCCGGTTGGGTAAGCAATCGGGTAGTGGATTGACTACCTTAGTATTTTCTAAGGTTGGAACCACTCTAAACACCTTGTCTCCTTCTTATTATTTCAATTGTGGTTGTTTGAGTTAAATTATCATAAAATATTCATAAAAACCCTATTCACCCCCCCCCCCTCTAGTGTTTTTTCAATTGGTATCAGAGTGGGCTTCAAGGAGCTCTAATCGAGTCTTGAAGAATGAAGGGCGGTGGTGTCTACAATTGCAAGCAAAGGAAAAGAATGGACCAATCTTCAACAAGTTGCAATTGGTGCTTAGGAACAAGCCACACAACTCTTAGTTGCCCATGGAGAGAAAAGAAGGAAGAGGTGCACAAAAATTGCCTTATTGCTACAATAAGTGAAGAAGAAGAAGAAGAGGTAAGCCTTTTTTATTTATCTAAAGAAGAGTTAATTGCTAGTCTTGAAGAGACACATAATAAGTATATTGAGTGCAAGAAGAAATTAAGGAAATCTAATAAAGCAAATGATGAGTTACATGCTAAACTTCTTGCTCTCACGTCTGAAAATGAAGATCTTAAAAAGATTATTGAAGATCATGATATTAAGCTAAAATCAATAGAAGAAAATTACAATCTTATATCCCTAGAAAAGATAAATTTGCAAACTCAAGTAAATGATCTTCAAAAACAACATGTTCTGTGTACACATCTAGATTATGATATTACTATGAAAGAAAGAGATTCCTTATTATCTAATCTAGATCAAGCAAAGCTAGACATCAATAAGAGAATGGATGAGATTGTCAAGCTGCAACAAAAAACTAGTAGTTTGAATAACAATGATACCCTTGATAAAATTTTAAATATTTTTTATCATCAAATTGGAAGGAGAGGACTAGGTTATAATCCTAAAGGAAAATCTTATCAAAAACCTAATTGTAGAAAGACACAAGCGCTAGAAAATCAATCTATGTATGTACCTAAAGGCAAATATACATATGTACCCAAGAACAACCTAGAACAAACTCATAGAAAGAGATATGAGGTTGATTCCATATGTTGTCATTATTGTTTGTGTCTTGGACATTACTCTTTCTCATGTCCCTATAAGAAAAAGGATGTTGAGTTAGTATGGGTTCCAAAACCCCCACACTAAATGGATAAAATTAAGTTGAGATATGACCAAAGACTCTAAGTTGTATATCTCTATGTCTGTCTCAACTTAACATAATAGGACACCAAGTTAATCCAAGAAATTAAAATTTCCAAATATACATCCTCAACTAACTTGTTTTAGTTTGGATTCTCAAAAACTAGAAAATTGCATATGATTAGTTGAGATTTAACCTAAATGTTACTTTGATATTTAAATATCTCATCTCAACTAAACTGAGTTTTCAAACTGCATAATTGAATTAAAAATAACTTATGATTCACTTGTAAACAATTGCTGAGAAACAATACAGAAACAATCTCGGTCGAGCAACTACTCGACTGAGAACATTGTTGGTCGAGAACTAGTCGACCGAACAAGTTATTGTTTTCAAGTTTGCAATAAAGTTAATAAAACCTGCACAAACAGCAGTATTCTCGATCGAGAAAAATGTCGGCCGAGATAAATTCGGTCGACAAACAGTTTGACCGAATCAAGTTTTGCTGAACTGATTTTTCAATTAATCTATTTTACTATCAAGTTTGTTATTAATAATTGATTTAATATGAAAATCAAGAATGAATCTTGGAGACCATCTTTGAATCAAAACATAATGAAAGTTAATATTGAATATACTTTCTTCATAAATTGACAAAGTTTGTTAAGTATGATCATTTACATGGTTTGTATTAAATCAATGAACAACAAATGAGTTTGTTTATCCTCTACATGGTTTATCTTAAAACATAAAATTATGAACCATGTTGACTTAATCAAAGAAATTACTGCTTTAACATAGTCCACATGGTTTATTATGAGCATTTCTTATTTTATCTATGGTAGAGGAATCATGTGTATTAAAATGGTCATAATCATTATATTTCATGCTTCTATCTTGATCATTGTAATTGTGAAAATGCTTCTATTGCTCCATCATAAAAAATTGTGCCATGATTATTATGTTTTACTGGTTTGTCTAAAATAATCTTTGATCTATATACAAACCATGAATGATATTGTTTGTAATCATATTGATTGAGCTGATATGAAGATGCCATTTTGGATAAACTTCATGGCACAAATGTATTTTAATTGAAAATCTGCAGAAATTATACTTCACATATAAGTGCTCAAATTGGAAATCTGTAGAAATTGCCTCTTGGTTGAAATTAAGTTTGACCAAGGGGCACTTTGGTCGAAGTCAAGGTCGACCTAAAATAAGCTTGACCAAATGCTTATTTGTACATCATTTTACTGCACTTAATCTTAACATTCAAAATGTGTTTATTATATTGAAAACATAATTTTAGTACATAACTCTCATAAAAGGTCAAATATTGATTATGACCTTAGAATCAAATTATCTTGACTATAAGATTTAGGGGGAGCTCACACAAACTATCTTGATTATAAGATTAAGAATCTTACAAAACTTTGTAAACATCATTTGAAGTTTGTTATGACCTTAGTATTTTTTAATCTTGGTTATGAAAATAAAGTACTTTCATGAATGATATATATATCTTGTTCTTAATGGAATTCTCTAAACAAACCAGGGCTTAACGTCCCGTACTTTTGGTTAGAGACACTTTTCATGTACTTTAAGCTTAAAGGATTCTCATATCATTTTCAGGGCTTAACATCCCTTGTAAAATGGGTGAGAAATCAATACACATATGCCATGAACTTAAAAGGAACTCATATCATTTCAAGGCTTAACATCCTTTGCAAATGATTGAGAAATAAATTGTGGCTAAATTTAACATTAATTGGTTTGCATTAATCCCTTGATTTTAAATTGAATATCTCTTTAAGGGGGAGCATAGCATAAAATTAAGGGGGAGAAATAAAAAGTCATACTAAATGATTATCTTGGATATCTTTTTGAAATGACAAAGGGGGAGAAATAATATAAAATCGAAAACATAAAATAAAATGAGTTTCATAATATCTCAGCCAGCACCCACTTGCAAAACAAGAATGGCTACAAAAGGTAAACTTTAGGTATGAAAATCATATGATTTATATTTAGGAAATGTTTGTCATCTTCAAAAGGGGGAGATTGTTGGCTAAATTGGACATTATTATAATCTCTTTATTTTGATGATGACAAACATTTCATTCTTTTGGATCTAACGTGCTACTTGAGTGTTGCAGGAATAAAGTGGATGACAAATACTTGGAAGATCTATATGCTAAATTTTCCTTAATTTCATGATTGTAATCAAATGTAAACACTTGTACAAGTATATAATTTACAAGTACTTAGATATCATGTAAATCAAGCGTTAGATCTTCCCTAGCCAATCACAACACTTAGATAGGTCATCCCCTACAATAGTGTCACAAATGCACACTCATACACACACTTATTACTTGGTTTAAAAACATTGAAACAGGGTCAATCTCGATCGACAAAATTCTCGACCGAGACACTCTCAGTCGAGAAATTCTTCGACCGAGAATGACCTAGGTAGCCGTTAGACACAGCAGACAAGGTAGTTGGCAGTTGGAGTAGAATGTTGTACTTACTTGCTCCAGACAGTCCTTTGGTCGACAAGACCTCGACCGAGAAGGACTCTCGGTCGATCATTCTTCGACCGAGAAGTGTTCTATCTGCAATTTTCAGAGTTAATTAACTAGTCGTTACTAAAGCAACTAATGTGTACCTAACGGCTAGTTAAGCACTTAGAACCCCCTATAAAGTGTCTAGAACGTCCTTAAGCACTTGTAGGTCATTCCTATAAATAGGACAAGCCTTAGGACACCTAAAAATACACTTGTGCAATACTTGAGCTTACATACTTGCAATTGGCAATCTGTTTTGAGCAATTGAGCAACACTAGCATTGGCTACTCATTTCCCTTGCTCCAAATTTGTGTCCTATAGGCTAGCATCTCCTATTTACTAAACCTACACTTCAATACTCATTGGTTAGGAGATCAATACGCTTGATATAGGCAAATCAAGCCTTGTGCTTCAAAGTGGTAATTGTAATTTCCATTTCCCTTCTTGTTCTTTCTTATTCTTTGTACTCTCCATGCTACTCCTAGGGTTGGAGGCTGTGGATTGAAGAGGGTTTGATCTTCTTAGTGAAGAAGGAGATCTTTGGACTACTTCTAGAAGGCTGTTGCAACGGGAAGCTACTTCAAGAGGAAGGCTACTTCAAGGGGGAGCTTGAAGTTACTTCAAGAAGGCTACTTCAAGGTTGGTGCAACTACTTCAAGGTGAAGGTTGTCCAAAGGGTGTAGAAAGTATTGTAATTTTATGTAAAATCCTTGAGAGGTAATAAAATTTATTACTTTCAAAATCTTGGTTGGGTAAGCAACCTAGTAGTGGATTGACTGCCTTAGTATTTGCTAAGGGTGGAACCATTCTAAACACCTTGTCTCCTTCTTATTATTTCAATTGTGGTTGTTTGACTTAAATCACCATAAAATATTCATAAAAACCCTATTCACCCCCCTCTAGTGGTTTTTCACATAGAACTTCTTCATCAATAGGTTGTCATAAATGAGTTAGTTTTAGTGCAAAATTACATATATTAAATTATGAGATCATTCCATAAGGATGAAAATGGTCAATAAGAATCACACATTATGCATATAGAGCAAGATCTTGGTCTGTAAGGAGAGATTCAACAATTCTCTCTTGTGTAGGATATGAATGCATGATTAAATCAAGGAAGGAGTAAGAAGCATGCCTAAAAATGTGTGGGAAGGATGTCCCTATTCCAAGCCACGTGGATCAACCTTTAAACATCACCATCAACCTCTCAAAGCTCCATCTAGGCTTCAGGATCCATCTAATAAGATATAATCTCACCTAGGCCAAAGAGAGAGAAGTGTGGGGTTTTTAGATCTAGAAAGCTAAAACCAGCATGACTGAAAAGATTTGTAAGAAAAATAGAGAAGAAAGAGATGATCTTACACATTTAAGGCTAGAAACAAAGATATCAAGCTTTGGGATGTCCCATTGAAGTTTGATCATCAACATGCCACATCCCAAGCTCCTTCCTCAGCCTGATGAGCCTCCCTAGAATATGAACTCAATATCCAAATGATAAAACCACAAAATCAAGACCAAATCTCATGAAAAACCTTGCAATGTCTTCAAATTAGCTCCTTTAAGCATGATATAAAGTTGATCTTGGGAAAAGAGAGGAAAAGAGGGTGTTTTAGTTGTTTGGAGCAATAAACACTATAGAAATCCATGGAGCTCGTCACAAGGAAGAAGAGAGGGAAAAAGCTGATAAAAGAGATCGTAAATGATATCTTATATTTATGGGGGTAAAAATGATGTTGCAAGGCCAAAGATACAACAAGGAAGTTGCATCTCTAATGTGCACAAACATGCAAGCAAAAATCCATGGACATTGAGGTTATGGAGACTTTATAGGCTTTCTGGATGCTCCTCCTCATTTTAGAATGTCCTTGGGTTGTAAAATGGGATATGGGGTCGAGGGGTTTGAATATTATATAAGTTGAGAGGTCAAAATACTAAAAATCCCCACAATTTACATGAGCTATCTAGACCTAAGGGAAGGATGGAAAACTTGACCTCACTGAACTAAGCCCAAATGCATTAAAACTCATATAATACAACTGACTTGTGGAGGAAGACATGGAATTTGTTAAGCCATACACAACTTGCAATTATTTCCTCTATTTTGGTGAAATCTAACATTAGCCCACAAATGTACAAGTAATTACAAGATCAAAGAAAACAACATGCAATTGAAGTTAAGTATGAATATAAAGAAAATAGATGTTAATATTTCTTTTCACATAATTTGTGATTAGGTCCACATACTATGTTAAATTTATAATTAAGTCCACAACTTGCAAGGAAACTTGGAACTAGGGCAAACAAGATGTAAATTGAACCAAAGTACAGATTTATCTTGAGCGGATCTTAAAACTTAATCTAATATGCAATTATGACAATAAAGCAAGATTATAGAGTGATAAAGGTCAGTCTAGGTTAAAGGTTTCACACTATAAACCCCTCAAGAGGATTTTCTTCCCCGAAATCCCAAGCTTAGGGCAAATAACAACAACAAGAAGCATGTAGCCCTATCATGAAAGTGATTAGGTGCAAATTATGTTAACTCGCCATCATCAGTTGTTATCTATCATGAAGTTTCTTTTGGATTATATGGGTAGATATTTTATAACCAATTACAAGATCCATTTTCTTATGAATTATTCCTTATTTTATTTAAGACCTTGACATGTGCTTATGTATTAATGTTATAATCATATATTATTGTTTATTATTGTTATTTCTCTTAACCAATGTTATTTATTTACCTGACATCGTATTTTCATTTACCCTTTAGGGGTGAATTCATAGTATTTGTGTACTATCGTCATGTAAGTACTCTTCTTATCAGATATTTGTAATTAAGATTTAGCGTATTAAAGAAATTAGTTAATATGTTCCTCAAAAAAAATTAATCATGGATACTTATGTGTATATTTTCATCTCTTCATCCATGTAATAATATTTGGCTTGTTAAAACTTCACATTCAACCATCATCATGTGGATATATTACACATAACCTCACCTTTCCTCTTGAATTTCACCATCCTAACTTTTCTTTATGTATCAAAAACATTCTTTCCAAATAATCTTACTCCTAAGATATTTGATTCAAACATGTCTTGTCCTCTAATCATACAAAAGGATTGGGTCAACATCATATGAACTAATCAGGTCATCAGTTATTCTTGTTTCTTCATTGTATCATTCTACTTGTTTCATGACTATTTTAACATTAACTGATAATTTTCCCACTTTATGTCATGCATTCGCAATTTTGTATTGATTATCATCATACATCCTTATAGAAATCTGATTATGTATCATATTAGGGATTTCATCTCCTCGTATTGATTTATATTAACTTATATTATTCATGATTAGTCACATTATTTTAATCCATGAGTGATCAACTCCTATAAAATTCTCTAATATCCTCGTAGTATCTTCAGTATTTGCTTCAACTCCTCATAACACACATTTGATTGTCTAAGATTATGTTAGATTCTCACCCTACATATTAATCATCTCAAGTTACATTCATCATTTGGTTTCCTCTCATTTTATTTATATTTCACATCTAAAATCATTCTTTTAATATATGTTCTCCAGATTTGTTCCATACACATCTGTATGATATATATACACATATGATCTATACACACTTTGACTTTCCTGTGACTGATGCATATAAATAAAGTTTCATATACGGACTCATGTCTTCTTCATCTCACTGATCTTTTATATCTTAGATTCAAATACTAGATTCCTATCCAAACAAAGTGTCCTTTCAAGTCTCAAGAACTCCCTTTTATGTTATTGCCAGTGACCACATATGTGTTGTCTACCGTGAGCAAAACGCAAGTGAATGTATCGCAGTAATAACGGACCTGTGAGGCCTGAGTCGAACACGGGAAGCATTTCTCAAGAAACTACTACTAACTATGAATTGATCAGTTAAGCCAGTGATGGTTGTTTGATTTGGGTTGAATGACTAAATTAATACTAAAGCAAACAGATTAAATGAATTGAGTAAATCAGAAAGAGAATGAGCTCTTTAGGACGATGGTTTTGCCACAGATATCACCTACAGTCTATCCTACACACTAATACCTATTATCTCAATTCCTAGATGGGAAGCATGTAGCCAAAATTAACTTCTTTCATAGTGTAATTCACTACCTATACTAATGCCAATCCCACTCCCGCGGTTATTGGTTTGATTAGTTAGGTGATTTACATCAATACTCTAGGTTTCTCTACTTGTCTATTTGTCATTTTTCCCAAAGGGAACAATAAATGAGTAATTCTATATTTTCCAACTCTTAAATCCCTCTCCCGATATGATTAAGTGTCTATTAATCCATTCATGGTGATCAAGCATATATAGAACAAGCAACATCCATAGAATTATATCCAGTAACAAGAGAAATTGATATTAATGCATAGAAATCAACTGCAGTGTATATCCAGGCTACTCCCAGGTCCTAAAGAACAATGGTTTTCAACCTCGCATGGTTTTCATGACAAAACACACAGAAGGGAAGAAGAAAAACGTGGGGAACATAGTAAAAACTAGGGTAACCCCTAGATCCTTGGTTGTCCAGATGATTTCCTCTGTAGTACATGCGGTTTGCTGTCTTCCGATGGCAGAAACATTCTCCGTAGGTGCTCAGATCACTCATGGTGAAGCTTTTGCACCTTCTATCCTTCTCTTCTTTCTCTCTGGTCACTGTACAATGAAAATGCCTCGCCCCCTAGGTCTGGTCGTCGTCCCCCTAAGTCATAGGCATGACTTACGGTCCAAAATTTCATCCACCATTGGATTAGATGCAAATCTGGGGCTGGCCTAATCGGGCAGACTCAGTGGTACTGACTTGATGTGTCATTGGTACCGAGTCTCTTAAGTTAGGTTGCACGATCCTAATCCCGTCTATACCATCGACAATGTCTTAGTGGCACCGACTTCTTGCGAAATCAAGCCACCTTTCTGACGTCAACTGTAATGCCCGGGCCCACTGCCCAAGGCTCTAGTAGAGTTTCAGGAATGACGTCTGGCCCCACAGACCACCACTAGCCTTAACTGTGCACTTTGTCCACACTGACGCTCAAGCCAGGATCAACTTCCCGACTGGTCACCCATCCTAGTACTACTCCAAGCTGAGCACGCTTAACTATGGAGTTCTTTAGTGATGGGCTCCCGGAAAAGGAGGTGCACCTTGGTGATATGGGTAGTCCAATCATTCCTTTTAAGATCATGTTATCCGAGGCCTCAAATCCAGGGATGTTACAATCTCCCCCACTTAGACTCTTGACGTCCTCGTCAAGGCTCAACTATATGGCCTCATAATCTGACCCCATTTCAGTGCAGACTCACAATGGCCCATGGACACCCAGCTCCCGTCCACGGCTACCAGCGCAAGGGCGGCTCCATCTCGTCTCTACGGATAGCCCTTTCCAACTTGACTGGACCGCACGGCTCAAGACTGGCATGTCACATGCCCATGTGGGCCCCACCTACTGGAGGGGTTATGGCTCTGATACCATTTGTAAACGTTTGGGCCTATTTCCCATGACTCTAGTAGAGTTTCAGGAATGACGACTGGCCCCAAAACCACCACTAGCCTTAACTGCGCACTTTGTCCACACTGACGCTCAAGCCAGGATCAACTTCCCGACTGGTCACCCATCCTAGTACTACTCCAAGCTGAGCACGCTTAACTATGGAGTTCTTTAGTGATGGGCTCCCGGAAAAGGAGGTGCACCTTGGTGATATGGGTAGTCCAATCATTCCTTTTAAGATCATGTTATCCGAGGCCTCAAATCCAGGGATGTTACATCAACTCGGTGGTACTGACTTTTTGGGTCGGTAGCACTGAGTTTGCTTGACTCACGTGGGGCTCTCTGATGGTATCTCGATGGCACCAACTTCTTGGGTCAGTAGCATCGAGATCTAGGTTATTTTTGGGTGGCTCTCTATGGCCAAGTCAATGCCACTGACTTTTATGGTGTCAGTGGCACCCAGCTGTGTCGATCTGCCTTGTACCTGAAAACACATAAAGCATCGTAAGTGCTCAAAATGCATAAAATGCTAGTCAAAAATGATTGAAATCATATGATTTGATGCAAACAAGGAAATATAGGCTAGCTATGACATTCCATGCATAATAGGTCATATAAATGTCCAAACTACACCCAAAAAAAAGGAAAATGAGCCTATAAAAATGGCTAAAATCACATTCATCAAACTCCCCTAAGCTTGAATGTTTCTCGTCGTCGAGCAACATACTCTCAGATCTGTTTGATAAAAGTCAGCAAAAGGACAAAGCACATACACTCTTTTCTTAAATAACCCATCTAGCAAGCCCTAAACCGGACTTCACTGACCACTGAACCACTAATTGCTCTAAAGTGACCAAAAACTACAATAAGAGATGTCCACCCTCAGTCAAGGATACTACCAAGTAAGCAGTTGACATCATAATTATTCAGGCATTTGCTTGATGTATTGCATGATTCCCTACACCAAATTGCTCTTTCCTAACTACTAGCTAACTGGAAGTAGATCTCCATGTAAACATGAATGAGGAGATAAATCGTGAAGAGTGGCCTACCAATAAGAGCAATTAATGGTGAAAATAGGTGGAAATTGAAAATTTCAAGAGTACATCCAACCTATTTATGCACAAGAAGAATGAACCTATATGAATGCACAAGAATGTAATGAATGAACCTAATGCCTAATTTTCTTTTTCATGAGATGATGCATGTAGAACAAGCTAAGAATTTTTTTTTCAACTTGTGGAGTTGCACATGTGGATTATACTCTTCTTCATAAAAGAATCTAGAATATACTTCATTTCCTTTATAAAAAAAAATCAAATTTCTTTTCAGTAAGTCTCACATTGTGCTTCTCGCTTTCTTCCCAACTTGCTTTTGATATAACTTTTTTATGTTTCATTTTTTCTTCTGCATCTCATCTTCTTAATTTCAAGTTTAAGAATCCACATGGCAAAAGAGAAAATGCATGTAATGGTGGAATGAATGTACTATATGAATTATGTTGTGCAAGCTAAAATGGTATGCAAGACTATCAATGACTACGAATGCAAAACCTTTTTTTCTTTGTGCAAGTAAACTACCTTATATGCTATGCAATGCAATAAAAGAAAAATAGTTTGAAGTACTTAAGAATTTTGAAGTGGTGAGTCAAATGAATGATTGGAAAAGATAGAATCACACAACTAAGAGACAATGCCTTTCATTATATTATGATGTGTCCCTCTTAAATGACATTTGTTCAGGGTGATCCAAGGGATTATTACTCATATATTCATTTAAGATCTCATTATGGTTTGGTCAGTTTAGGCTCAACATCTTCATCATCCACATTTCATTATTGAAAAAGACTTTCTTTTATGTACTATGTCCTAAAGATGACTAATTCAAACACTTCCTTAGAAGGTGTTGCAGAAGGATGTTGCAACTCAAACTTTTTTAAAAACATGACCCTCATTTTCATTTAACACCAGAGAGTACAAGCATTCAGGATTAAAACCATGCAAATTTTTAACTCCACAATTACACTATATAGATGTAGATCCTACTTACATAACTACATATAAGGCAAACAAACTAACTAAAATAGCAAAACAAAATGGAAATAAAAATAGAAACTAAGACAAAACTAGGATAGAATGATGTTCCAGCACCCCCCAAGCTTGAATATGACTATGTCCGTGCAGTCAATACTCTCACCTAATAGGTGGAACAACAGTACCATGGATCAGAACGGTGGAGGTGGCATGTTCAGGTCATGGGGAGGGAACATCCCCTGAAATGATAGATCGGATGGAGGCATCGGCGGCGGCTTTGGATACTCTCCAAAGTAGCCACGGTTCCAATAGTTGTCGTAGAAAGGCTATTGGTACTACTCAATCCTATACATACGTGTATGAACATTCTCCTGGTTGGCCAGAAGAAGGCGTTCATTCTTAAAGATGGCCTACTGGTTTTTGTATAGTCGTCCCTAAATGTGTCGCACACCGGCTAGGGCCTCCTAGTGTTGTTGCTGCCCAGTCTACATCTTCTACAGCATCTTGTACATGCCCTACATGCTGTGTGGGTTGGTATCCTCCTGAGAAGGGGTGGGTCTGATGATGTTGAGGCCGCATAAGTGTGGGCCTACTTGCGCGGGACCGGTCGTCGTGTGATGGGGATGGTGGGCTCCACCTCCTCATCCTCGTCGTCATTGCCATTATTGTCCTCGCCTCCCTATTTTGCTCTCACCGGATCTTCTTCCTCACCTTCATTGAGTGGCCACCTGAGGTACTCCACCCCACGAAGGTTGAAGACAGGGTCAGGGAGGGTGTGTTCCTGGAAAATACCTCCCTGATTGCAATGCGCATAGATGAAACCATGATTGCTCTACAGTGGATGCACCTTGTGGAAGTACAGGAGGTCCAACTTGGACGTTTCCTCCAAAGGCTTGAGCATGGACAAATCCAAGTTCATATGAAGTGCAATGGGGGTGATAAAGCCCCCAAATAGAATCAGACCCTTCCTCGTCACATTATGTCTCACAGATAACATTTAAAGCAGCATAAATGACCCAAAATTCACTGTCTCCCCGCTCAATAGCCGGTAAAGGAAATAAAGATCAGCCTGTTGGACTTTACCTTGCACTTGACCTGACTGGGCAAAGATGGTGTTGACACTAAACTGGTGTAGTATCCGAGCAAATGGGTGTTCAATGTCAGACACCGAACGGATGTGCCAGTTGATATGGTAACTAACTAACACCTTTATCAGCTGCTCCCATGCTAGATCATAGTCGAAATCGAAAGGTACAGAGCATTCTGGTACTTGAGGCCAGCCAAAGATATTGTTGAAAGTGCGCAGTGTGAGGGAATAAGTGGTGTTGAAAAGACAAAAGTTGACCTTGCCTTCTCTACACTCTCCACCTACCATCTGCTTGGGGGCGACAATAACGTCCAAAGATGCCAAGAAATCTAGGACAAGAGCTGGATAAGTCTACCAGTCACCAAAGAAAGGATTGTCTCCCTCCGGTTCCTGCTGCTAACACACCCATCACATGTTGTCCATAAAGCCAGTCATCTCAAGTAGATTGTGATCACCATATCACGTTGGTATCACCTGCCTGGTCTGGAGTTCCTCATACATCCTCCTGGTTTCTGCATTTTGGTATTGGATGTGAGCTGGTCTGGGAGCCATGGTAAAGAACAAGAGTGAGGATAGGAGAATAGAGCTTGAAGAAGTCCGCTGGCACCTATGGTAACTGTGTTATGGAAGATACAAGAGGTGGATGCCTGATGTTGAGAATGAAAGTGACTCCACTTCCTCCCTTCTTATAGTTGTTTGTGAGACTATCGATACTACCGATAAAAGATTCGGTGGTACTAAGTTGCAGAGAACAATCTATGGTCGGTTCTTGTGACGCTTACGATTGGATAATGTAATGTGCACGGATCGCCCTTCATCGGTGGTACCAACGGCACTGTCGATATGCCGACTTATGCCATGGATTGGTGCTACTGACCGCTAGATGAAGTGCATCTGAGATGTTGTATTGCAACCACTTAGATTGCTGACATGGCGAGTCGGTAGTACCGACTTCCTTAGTTGATGCTACCAAGATTTTTTTTGCATTATGTCGGTGCTCGTGAAAAATGGACTCGGTGCTCCGAGCCTGGGAGTACCAACTGGAATTGTCGCTGGTACCGAGTCCTTATCCTTTTTTTTCTTTTTTGTTCTATTTTTTCCCTTGACTTCCTGAATAAAAAAATTAGAGGAATGTTGCCTTATTTCCAAAAACAAACATTATTGGTCAGTGCCACTGAGTTGGCACTGTCGGTTTGTAAAAAATGTTGACCCTGTCTCGGTACCACCGACTGATTGACTCGGTGGTACTGACATGCTTTATCCTGCACACTTCAAACAGAACAGATCAAGGTACCTTTTTACCAAAAATCAAATTGAAAGTACATCTAAACATGAAAATTGAATCTATGAGATGCGATAAATATTGGGTTGCCTCCCAACAAGCATCATTGTTTAACGTCCTAGACTACACGGTCCTTAGAGCATAAAACTAAGGAATGGTGCAAAGTTGCACCTCCTCTAACTTTGGCTCTACCTCCCCTCCAAAATAATGTTTGAGTCTTTGGTCGTTAACAAGAAATGACCTATTCCCATCTATAATGGTCACATCACCATGGGGGTGAACTTTCCCAATAACAAACGATCCACTCCACTTGGACCTCAGCTTCCCTGGATGTAGTTTAAGCCTAGAATTAAAGAGGAGGACCTTCTACCCAGGAAGAAACACCCATTTAAGAATTTTCCTATCATGAAATTTCTTTGTCCTCTCCTTATATATCCTAGAGCTTTCATAAGCATTCATCCTTAGCTCATCTAATTCATTTAATTCTAGAAATCTCTTCTTACCTGCTTCATCTAAATTGAAGTTTAGTTTCTTCATAGCCCATCTGGCTTTATGTTCTAATTCTATAGGTAAATGGCATGAACGACCATAGATCAGCCTAAAAGGTGTGGTACCTATTGGAGATTTATAAGTTATTCTATAGGCCCAGAGTGCATCATTAAGCACATAACTCCAGTTCGTCCTATTGGTTGAGACCATTCTCTCTAAGATCTGCTTAACTTCCCTATTTGAAACCTCAACCTGACCTTGGGTCTGTGGGTGATATGGGGTATCCACATGGTGTTTCACCCCGTACTTGCTCAAGAGAGCTCCAAACTTCCTATTAGTGAAGTGTGAACCACCATCACTAATGATTAGGCGAGGGACACCAAACCTGCAAAAAATGTAATCCTTTACAAATTTGCACACTACTTGTGCATCGTTAGTGTGGGTTGGAATTGCTTCCATCCACTTAGACACATAGTCAACTACAAGAAGAATATACAGGTACAAGTTGGATGACACAAACGAACCCATAAAGTCAATACCCCAAAAATAAAAAACTTCAACTTCCTGAAATACATTTAGGGGCATCTAGTGTCTCTTTGAAATTGTACATGCACGTTGACAAGCATCACAACAATGAACATATTATGTGCATCTTTAAACAAAGTGGGCCAATAGAACCCACTCTCTAGGACTTTGGCTGTCGTCCGGGAGCTAGCATGGTGCCCACCTGTGGGTAGAGAGTGACAATGTGATAGAATGCTCTCTACTTCACACTCGGGAATGCACCTTCTCAACATACCATCCATGCATTGCTTGAGAAGAATTGGGTTGTCCCAGATATAAAATCTTAGAGAATGAAAAAAAAGCATTTGTTCTCCTGGTAACCCCAATCTGCAGGTATCTCCTTACAGGCCAAGTAATTCACTATATCTGCAAACCATGCGTCATTAGATTGAACAACAAACAATTTTTCATCTAGAAACTCCTCAACAATGATAGCAGTATCTCTCTCATCCGAACTCTCTAACCTAGATAGATTACCAGCCACTACATTTTCCACACCTACTTTGTCTTTAATATCAATATCAAATTCTTGTAACAAAATAATCCACCTAATAAGTCTAGGTTTTGCATCCTTTTTTTGCAACAAATACTTGATAGAGGTGTGGTCTGTCCAGAGTATCACCTTAGCCCCTACTAGGTATTGTTGGAATTTTTCAAAGGCAAACACTACTGCTAATAACTCCTTTTCAGTAGTGGTGTAGTTCATTTGTGCATCGTTTAAAGTTTTAGAGGCATAATAGATAACAGTAGGAATTTTATCACGGTGTTGACCCAACACCGCTCCCACTAAAAAAATTGATGTGACACACATCAGTTCAAATGGGAGGCTCCAATCTGGAGCCTGCACAATCGACACAAAAATCAATTTTTCTTTAAGTGTTTCAAAAGCTTTTAAACATCTTTCATGAAAAGCAAAATCAGTGTCTTTTCTAAAAGCTCAGACAAAGGCTTGGAAATTTATGAAAAGTCTTTTATAAATTGACGATAAAATCCAGCATGACTTAAGAGACTCCTAACTCCTTTCACCAATGTCGATGGAGGTAGTGAGGAAATAACCTCAATCTTGACTGGATCAACTTCCATGCCCTTGTTGGACACCTTGTGTCCAAGAACTATTCCTTCACTCACCATCATGTGACACTTTTCCCAGTTAAGAACCAAGTGAGTGTCCTCACATCTTTGTAACACCCTATCCAAATTATGCAAATAGTCACTGAACGACACCCCATAAACTGAAAAGACATCCATGAAAACCTCAAGGCACCACTCCACCATATCAGAAAAAATGGCAAGCATACACCTTTGAAAATTGGCAGGAGTGCTACATAAACCAAAAGGCATTCGACGATAAGCAAAAGTTCCATAAGGACAGGGGAAAGTGGATTTCTCTTGATCCTTAGGCTCTATAGAAATCTGACTGTAGCCAAAATACATGTCGAGAAAAAAAAAAGTGAGATCGATCGGATAAATGTTCCAAGATTTGGTTAATAAAGGGTAGGGGAAATGGTCCTTCAAAGTGGTTGCATCCAACCTGCGGTGGTCAATACAAACATGCCACCCTATCACAAGTCTGGTAGAAATTTGTTCATTGGCCGCACTTGTGGTAATTATAATCCCCCCTTTCTTTGGAACTTTCTGCGTAGGACTCACCCACATAGATTCAGATATTGCATAAATTATACCTATAGATAAGAGCTTGACGACCTCCTTCCTGACCACCTCAGTCACGATCGGGTTGAGACATCATTGAGGCTAAAGAATTTCCTTCGCTCCCTCTTTAAGACAGATCTTATGTTGGCATAAGGCTGGTGAGATCCCTTATATATCTGCTACAGACCAACCGAAAGCAGCTCGATGGTTCTTCAACACATCCTCCTCATCACTAAGAGATGATGAGATGATCACTGATAGCTTTTCTTCTACAGCAAGGAACACATACTTTAAATGTGGAGGTAGTGGCTTCAGTTCCAGGTCTGGTGAGTTCAAAAGAGATGGGACTAAAGGATGGGGTGGTGGCCCTAGATCTTAAAAGTGCCTTGCATAATAGCAAGGTAATGCATTTAATAGATAAACACACTCCTCCAGACAATTGTTATATAATCTATCATCCACTCTGTTAGTCAAGCAGGCTTCTAAAGGTAACTGTAGAGATGGCCCTATCATAGAATTAACCTTTATTTCTTCTTTTGCAGCTTGGTCATAGTCCTCCCCGTCATCTCCTAGATAGCGCATAGTTTGAGTCAAAGAAAGTACCTTAGTGTTCTCTAAGATGTCAACAGCTAGAGTGCCTTTATCTACTGTTGTCATCACATGAGCCATATCCAAGAATGGCTTCCCCAGAAACAAAGAAATTTTATTGTCTACCTACTGAATCATGTTGCACTGTGCCTTATCTCCCCTTGCTTGGGAATGCTCCGGCATCTTTATTTCATATTTATCATCTTGGATTCCCATGGTGAGGCATCCTTTGTCCATCTCAAGTATCATGTCTGCAGTATCTTGGAATGGTCTCCCTAGTAGGAGTTCATTACCATGATCGTCTTGCATCTCCATAACCAAAAAATTTATAGGAAAGACAAAGTTGTCTACCTTCACTAGAACATCTTCACAAATTCCATATGGCTTCACTACAGAGTTGTCCGCCAATAGGATTTTCATGTTGCTCGTTATGGTTTCTTTGAGTCCAAGCTTCTTGAAAGTAGATAGGGGCATCAGATTGGTACTTCCTCTGATTCACACAAAACTTCTCCGAATGTTATCTTCCCAACAAAGCATGTAATGTTAAAACAGCCAAGATCCTGTCTTTTGGGTGGCAGTGTGCCTAAAATAAAAGCATTGACTTGTTCTTTAAGAACCACCACGTCAGATTCTAGGATCTTCCTCTTCTTAGTAATGATATCTTTCAAGAACTTCCCATAAGATGGTATTTGTTCAATTGCATCAATCAAAGGTATGTTCACTGATAGTTTCCGAAAGTTGTCTAGAAAACTTCTTGATCTGCCTATCCATCTTTGTAGCCTTCAAACTATTTGGAAATGGCACCAGAATCATAGGTACCCTCTAGTGAGGAGGAATGTATGCTCGAGTCTTATTACCTCCTACCTCATCAGCTTGTTCCTCTATGGTCTTCTCTTAGTCTGCAGTGTCTACTTCTTCTCTTTCCATTGTCTTAGCTTGAGTGTCTACATCTTCTATCACTGCATTCTCTTGACAAACCCTTAGTCTCGGTTGCCAATTGCGCTTGTGAGTCAAGAAATTGTTGTTTCCATGTAGAGTTCATGCAGGTGGGGGAGGGTGAACTTCTAGGTTTAGTTAGGCCCTGACCTAATTTCCACATGGAAGAGCCATGAGAGTGAGGCATGTCCAACCCTAATACCATGCAAGAGAGCCACAAGCACAAGGCGCCCTGAACCTATTTCCAATCGGACATGCCATAGGCATGAGGTGGTCACAGTTCAGCTTGGACGGGTGAGTCTCATGTGTGAGGTGGCTCAAGATCGACTGCCACACAAGTAAGTCTTAGAGTGTGAAGGGGTGAGGGATCACAGGTGTCCAATCACCCTTCTAGGGATGAGATCAATCCCACATAAAATGATGAAATTCTCTTGATTTCTCAATAGTTCCTAACTCAAAACTTCAAAAATGCATATTCCTAAACCCCTTTGCCAAATGATCTAAACAAAAATATCAAATTCATCAAATTAGAAAGGTCTACCCATTCAACATACTTGCAAACATCAAGCCCACTTATAATCCTCTATTTTCTTGAAATGTGTTCTTTGACTATGTTTGACCATATCCATGAACTTTTATGATGAATCTCAAACCAAGAATGATCCTTTACATTCATAATCATCAAATTAGTAAATATCATGTACTATTAAGCTAAATGATGGCCCAAACCACCATGATTCCACTTGTTTCACCTTTGTGCACCATTATGATTAGTTATGGGACTAATGATGAGCTTTATTACTTTTTAAATCTAGACTCAAAATGAATTTGAAACATGTCTTAACTTTAAAGTCTATAATACTTAGCACTTCATGACACTTTTATCACCCATGAAACCATGAAACACACTATTCTCTTATTTGGATATGCATACATGTGACCCATATATGTCAGTGATTGATTATACTTGACTCAAATGATGATTTTGACCCCCATTGATGTATAGAGCTATATTACATATTTCAAACCAATATGTTGTGATTCCTTGTCACTTTTCGATGCCTAAGCTCCATTCCCATTGTAATATCATGATGTATGTGGCCCTAGACACCAATATTCAACCCCTATGTAGTAAAGTACCTTCATTCAGTATCTTTCTACCACTACAGAGTAGAACCGCTTTCACCCGTTGGTTTCCGATTGGTACATTGGTGTTCGCCGGAAAACCCTAATGCATTGGTTGCTTCAAAGCATTCACATCTGCTACAATTTGGGATGTCTGTGTTTCGATACTACAAATGTGTGCCCCCTGATTTTGCAAGTCCCTCTGTGTCTGTGCAATCTGCAGCTCATTCTGACTCACCAACTTGCCTAGCATCTGCTCGATCTTATCAATCTTATGTTGTTCCGGTGTGTTGGGCTTGACCACCAAACTGTTGTGGTCTTGGTGGTTGTTCTTGTGCTTGAGAAGGATCTTATTGGAAGTTATTAGGGGTCTTTCCATGAGAACTTGGGGTTTTTCCTCCATGAATAATTCCTGTACTAACCCTGGCACACGTATTTGCACTCCTCTTCCTCTTCTTCATTACAGCCTCTATGTGGAGCACATAGTGACTTAGCAATGAGATCCAACTTCTCATTCAAGGCAGATATCACTTTAGATTCATTGGCACTCTTTATTGTGGCTTGTGTCTCTCTTTCTTCTCCCCAGGATTGATTCGTTGACATGTTCTTGAGGATCTCTAAGAAACGAGTGGGCTTATTATTCAGAAAGAACCCTGCTCCTGTGTTGTCAAGAGTTGTTCGCTCCCCTTTGTGCAAACCATAGTAAAAGATCTTTGCATGTCCCTGTAGATCAATGCCATGATGAGGTACTTTCCTAAGCATGTTTTGGAATCTCTACCATGCCTCAAAATATGACTCATCAGCTTGCTATCTGAAGTTGTGAATCTTCTTTACTAGATCATTAGTCTTATGTGGCAGAAAGTAGCGTTAAAAGAACGCATCAATCATTTGGTCCCATGACTCTATGATCTCATCATCTAAATTATTAGACCATGACTACGCCCCATCTGCAAGTGAGGACAAAAATAGCTTGAGGTAGATTGTGCTAGTTGGGATCCTATCTATTTTTACCATGTCACAGCTCTCTATGAAATTTATGATGTGTGTCACTGGATCTTCAGAAGGATTACCATGGAATACTTGGGCCTTGACTAGAGCAATGAGTCCAGGCTCTATCTTGTAGCTGCCCACATTTATAGCTGGTCTTTTGATGGGCCCTTTCTGGGTCGTAGACGATGAAGATTTGATTTTCTCCCATATAGTTTGTTCTTCCTGTTCCTCTACTCTATCCCCCATTTCTCTCAGTTTAGGTGCTACTAGTTCCTCTGTTTCTTCTAACATAGGAGGATTCGGTGAAGGCGTTCTGCTGAACATGTCCATAGGTCTGCCCTATACTCGCTCTTCCTGCAAAAACTCTACTTGCCCAAAACTTGGTGAAGATGGTTCACCGTAGTCTAGAGCTCTGGTTCACACCATGTATTAGTGTACGTGAAACAAAGAGAATGGATATCAGCTTCAGAAGATTATATTTAAATGAAGAGATTATTAGGATTTAGTTTGAATAATTAAAAAAATGACTTAGAGTGGCCGACTGCAGCACTCGTAGTGCTGGATGTTGACACTTCCCCGGCAACGGCGTCAAGAACTCGATGTGTTGTCTACCGTACGCAAAATGCAAGTGAATGTATCGCAGTAATAACGGACATGTGAGGCCCCAGTTGAACACGGGGAAGCGTTTCTCCATAAACTACTACTAACTATGAATCGATCAGCTAAGCCGATGATGGTTGTTTGAGTTGGGCTGAATTACTAAATTAATACCAAAGCAAACATATTAAATGAATTAAGTAAATCAGAAAGAGAATGAGTTCCTTAGGATGATGGTTTCTCCACATATATCACTTATAGTCTATCCTACACACTCATACCTATTATCTCAATTCCTGGATAGGAAGCCTGTAGTCAGAATTACCTACTTTCGCAGTGTAATTCACTACCTATACTAATGCCAATCCCAATCTTGTGGTTATTGATTTGATTAGTAAGGTACTTTACATCAATACTCTGGGTTTCTCCCCTCGTCTATTCGTCACTTTTCCCAAAGGGTACAATAAACGAATAATTCTATGTTTTCCAACCCTTAATCCCTCTCCCAAGATGATTAAGTGTCTATTGATCCATTCATAGTGATCAAGCATAAATAGAACAAGCAACATCTATAGAATTATATCCAATAACAAGAGATAAATTGATATTAATGCATAGAAATCAACTACAGTGTATATCCGGGCTACTCCCGGGTCCTAAAGAACAAAGGTTTTAAGCCTTGCATGATTTTCATGACAAAACACACGGAAGGGAAGAAGAAAAATGTGGAGAACATAGTAAAAACTAAAGTAACCCCTGGATCCTTGGCTGTCCGGACGATCTCCTCCATAGTATGTGTGGTATGTTGTCTTCCGACGGTAGAAACGTCCTCTGTAGGTGCTCAGGTCATTCCCGGTGAAGCTTTTAGCCTCCGTCCTTCTCTTCTTTCTCTTTGGTCACTATATAATGAAAACGGCTTGCCCCCTAGGTATGGTCGTCGTCCCCCTAAGTCATAGGCATGACTTACGGTCCGAAATTTCGTCCACCGTTGGATTAGAAACAAATTTGCGGCTGGCCTGATCGGGTAGAGTCGGTGGTACCGACTTGATGTGTCGGTGGTACCGAGTCTCTTAAGTTAGGTTGCGTGATCCCGATCCCGTCGATACCATCGACAATGTCTCGGCGGCACCGACTTCTTGCGGAATCAAGCCGCCTTTCTGATGTCAACTTAGTGGTACTGACTTTTTGGTTTGGTAGCACCGAGTTTCCTTGATTCGCGTGGGGCTCTCTTATGGTATCTCGGTGGCACCGAATTCTTGGGTCGGTAGCACCGAGATCTGTGTTATTTTCAGACGACTCTGTGAGGTTAAGTCAATGCCAATGACTTTTGTGGTGTCGATGGCACCGAGCTGTGTCGATCTGCCTTGTACCTAAAAACACATAAAGCATCGTAAGTGCTCAAATGCATAAATGCTAGTAGAAAATGATTGAAATCATATGATTTGATGCAAACAAGGAAATATAGGCTAGCTATGACATTCCATGCATAATAGGTCATATAAATGTCCAAACTACACCCGAAAACAAAGGAAAATGAGCCTATAAAAGTGGCTAAAATCACATGCATCAACCACACACGTGTCATTTTAAATTTTAAAAATTCAAATTTGATGGTTCAAAATATGTGTATTTTTTTAGTAAAATAAAGATAGATATGTTTCACGTTCGTTTATAGTAATATTGTAGCATAACAAAGGTGATTAAAAAGGTAAAAGTGGATCGTGTCATCACAATTTTATTTTTTCTCAAATTTGTGTTATAGTGGAATCTCATAAAAATGGGGCAAATACTCTAATATTCAGTAGAAAAGAAATTTGATGTGTACATACTTCAATTTTTACGTTTTAGCCGTGAAGACGGGAAAATTGTTCTTCATATAGTAACAAACAAGGCTAGGAGAATTGCAATGGAATAATAGTGTCTGCCCACATGTTTTTGCCTTCGGATGCCAAAATCAGAATGATAAACTTACCATTAATAGAACTTAACAATCAGATTAACCGCAATACGCACACGGAACGGTTTGTGAATTGTTACTTAAATAGCAGGGAGACAAAAAGTAAGACATAAAGAAAAATGTGATTTTATTCGTCTAATCCATTGCATGATTAGAACTAAATAATATTGCAAAGTGTTAGGTATACATATACCTGAAAAATAAGCATAAAATAGATAGCAATGTAGATTTTCATTGGTCATCCCTCACCTTGCATCTTTAAAGCTCGGTTGTTGGAGAATGACAACTCATGGGATGAAAGGAAATCTCAACTATATCCATGAAGAAAACGCCCTATAAAAATATCTGTCGTACTGAATTAAAATCATATTATATTCAAACCACACCCTGTGTAGATGTGTTCTAGAGGCGAAACTGTCTAAGTAGATGGGGAATAACTCTTATTTAATACAACTTGATTAAGACAAAGAAACGAAACAATGTCTAATAAACAGCAAAGCACTTCCATCTGGTAGTGAAAAAAGCGAATGTAGAATCCCTTTAGGGAAGACGGTGATCATGTATCATAACTCAATATCTTATAGATGAAGAAAGGATCAAACTCATGAATGACACTTGCATACTTGATTTTCTTTAGATCAGATGTAACCCAACCTGAAACTGCCATTAGGATGGGAGCATGTGCATTATAATTGTTCTGGTTGTGGTTTCTATGGATGCCATGATACTCATATTAAGATTTAGCATGGCACAGTCTTCTTCAAAAGTCCAAGCTTTGATTCATTGCATCAGCTATAGGTCCCTGGCCCTGCAAGCAAGGAAAGGAAGGATGGAGAGAGAAAATATAGGATCTCTCTTAGCAAATCGATCGTGTGCGACTTGTTTAAACACTGTGATGGAAAAGAAAGTGCTAAATGTTAGTAATTTCTGTTGCCACTTGCTGGGGAAGTTGCACGTTGCCGAGAAAAAAGACAAGAAAGGAAGATCGAGAGGTGTGGGTTTGTTACCACCGAATAAGTTATCTGACATTCCATTTCCATAAAGGAATAAATCATTACATATGCACGAAATAAGAGGGCTGACGTTCCAGGAATTGATTAAGGAATAAATCATTAGATATACATGAAATAAGAGGGTTGACGTTCCAGAAATTGGTTATGTGAATCACCACTATGTTGACGGTGGAGGTATCCACCACACAAATCACTACTATGCTGCCTAGTTTACAAGTAGAACCAAGGAGAGCAAAAAGGAAAAAAACAACCACAAACCTTTGTGGGGCGACATAAATGATTTTACCATCATGGCCTAACCTGCAAAACTTAGAGAGCATGGTAGAGGGAGCATACCTGAGAGGGTGGAGTGCAGATGAATGAATGAGGGACGGTGAGGCTGGAGATACGGAGTTCCATGGGCTATTGTCGGTTGGCATGGATATAAGGATGTTTTCAAGGAAGCTCCCATCATTCTGAACAGTGGGCGTTCATCTCCTTCACAGTTCCCATGGTGTCTCGTATTGGTTGGATTGATTTTGTTAACATATGAGAAGAGAGATGACGAAGAGTGCGGTAAGAACTTGAATAGAGACAGCAAAAGCGAGGAGGTAGAAAACGAAGAAGTGAATATATTTGGAAGAGTAATGCTATCCAGAGTAAGTTATACACCCGTCTACACATCCGATTCTAGAGTAAGTCATACACCCGTCTACACATCCGATTTTTGGGAGTCTGCAAAAGACTGGTCCCAGCAGATTTTTCTTAAGCAAATTAATTCCACACCAACTAACTCCATACAAAAGTTAAAGAGTCTCAAAGTTCTCTATCCATTCCTCTCTCCAGCCCCATTTTGAAAATATATTTTCTCTCTTGTAACTTCTCTCTCCATCTCTATTCCCCCCCCCCAACAAACATTCTCGCTATACGTCCGCTTTTAGGTTTTAGCCAATAGTGCCGAAGCACACCGCCGTGTTATTGTTTCCGATGTCATACAAAAAGTACAGTACTAACTACCACATTGTACATGAAGTATGGTACTAACAATCAAATTTTTATATATTCAAAAAGTAGTATTTGACAAAATTGTGTACAAGAAGTACAGTGTTAAAAGACACATTGTATTAGAAGCACAGTACTAACAAACACATTTTGGAGTACAAAAAGTACAATACAACATTACAATACGAGACGTACAATACAATATGTACAGTACTAATAACACATTTTACACGTATTGCGCACATTTTATTCTTTACACAACATTATAATACAAGACCTACAATACATGGCATATAGTACTAATAACACGTTTTACAAGTATAATGTATGCATATTTGAGATAGAATCAGGACTAAGGAGAAATCGGGAGGCAATCGAGTGATTTGCAAAAAATGGGAAGGAATTAGAACGAAAAAAAGTCTAAGTACTTCTTGTAATATGTAGTGGTGGGGTATCACATGTGCAATTAATTGGGGAATGGATACAATAACAGCTGTCATTGCATGACAATATTATAAAAAACCGACTGCATGTGTGAGATGTATTAAAACTCTCTTTTTTCCATGCTCTGGAAATGACAGCGAGTGGGACAGTGTCTATGGCAAGAATTTTCCTATTTGGAATACGTAGTGGGTGTGCGGAGAATACAAGGAGACACGGAGCACGTGGGAGTCGTTGTAGAGATATTTACGGTGAGGAAGGAAAGAAAGTAGAGCAGCAGAGAGACTGGTAGAGGATATTTTGGAGCAGTTGGTTAGGGAGCAATAATTGGTATTTATTATACATAAACGTCCAGAAAGAAAAGGAAGTAGACAAGTAAAATTGTCTCATTCTTATATATAATATATTTCGGATGAGAGTTGGGTGAGCGGCAGTTCTTTAGAGGAAAAAGGGTATATATGGAAGGAGGTGGGACAAATCGTGTGTTGTAGATAGTGAGGAGTTAATTTTTCTTTCATTAACAAGTGGCAATCAGCAAGGAAACACGATTTTAACTGAGATTATTATATAGGTGGGTGAATTATAGAAAATTTAAAGTCAGACTAGGATACACTCGAATGTATTCGGAGCAGAATACATTTCAGTAGTTTTTCATGATGCAATCTTTTTTTAAAAAATCTAATCCGTTGATCTTCTTAATCATCTTGTGAATAACTCATATAAAAAATGTGAGCATATTTGGATATTTATAGGTCATGTTATAAAGACTGCAAAAATTATGCATTTCAAATTAGTTTCGTGTGTCGGTTTTATTGTCCTCGGATGAGTGACTTACACTGATCCAAATAGGCTCAAAATTTGTATGTAGCCTAATTATAGTATGACAATGAAGATCAATAAATTGCATCTTGCAAAAAATAGTCTTAATATGCAAACATACTTGAGTATATCTGTGTAATCTGTACAATCGAGTATATTTTACTCTGACTCGAAAATTTGTTTCTCAAAACCGAAAGGGAGGGAATATATATGTTTTTGTGGGAGGTAGTTGCTACGTCGGCCATCTTTTCATGGATATTAATTAACTACTCACGTTCAAACTGTCATAAAAGACCATAATTTACCTGACATTCCATTTCCATAAAGGAATAAATCATTAGATGTACACAAAATAAAAGGGTCTGAGTTCCAGAAATTTGAATATGAACCGTCATTTTTTGATGAACTAAACAGGATTTATCTTTCTCAAGGATTTATTTATCACATTTCATTATTAGTTTAACCATTAGTTCACATTGTTCTTGTTTAACATCTTTGGATTTAATCCAAGTTCTAAATCCTTGTCATCTTTTATCTCATTATTTTTATCATGAATTCATATTTTATCATATTCTTTACACTATTGTCAACTGACTACTTGGTTAAAGTAGCCAGAAAGATAATATCCAAAGAGTTCTATGCTAACTCTTCCCTGAATATTTGGATACCTTACCAAGGCATCCAAACACAGAGTTCAAGCAGCATGCATCCAATGTTCATCATTAGTCATCAATTAATCATAATTCACCACAAAAAATCCTAATTTCTATTGTCCTTGTAGACTCAGCTAACCTATGCTCTGATATCACACTTGTGAGAACCTTTCCCACCAATCAAATCCTAAAGGATCATTAGGATGATTTACCAAAAGTAAACCTATCTTAAAACTAGATACTTATCAAAAATCAAACATAATTGAATTGAACAATCCACATAAACATCTGACTACATACAATCATCATAACATCGCACAATGTCATACAAAGGAGTATTATTTCTTGGTTTAATCATATAAAGAGTAGAAAAGATAAGAATATAAATTGAAATATATTCATTCACTTTAACAAATATGTTACAAGATGATCCATATATATGAAGACAACAATATAAGATATCTAAATTAAGTTACAACTTGTAATCATAAAGATACATCAAGGTGAAAAAACACATCATGTCCAAGATAAAATACATGCCAATCACTCGGAAAAGTGAGAGTACAAGGATAGACAAAACTTAACTATGTTATATCTAGTTACACCTTGAGCATTGTGCCCTTTCTATTGTACTAGTATACCTAAAAACATTATGGAAGAACCATTTGATACTGTAAAAGAGTCCCAGAGAGAGGACTACTCCCACCAAGATATAAACATAAATAGATATTTTTTAAAATAGACTATAGATAATTGAGAGAACTATATTATTCGTTTCAATTTATAATTATCTCCATCACTCCATAACTTAGTTTAAGGCATTATTAATGATAATAGTAACATTATTGTCATAGTATAATCATCTTAAATGCAATAAAGATAGCATTACATACATTGCTTAGGTAATTCCTACAATTATAGATAAAACCATAAAGCATCACAAATCTTACAGATAATAAGAGCATAGCAGTAACATCAAATGTTAATCACTAATATAATCCTAACCAAATATACTACAAGGTTAAATTATATATTTTCTTAAGTCCTCTGTAGTTTGAGGCACACCATTGAAACTACTAGTTGAACATTTGAGGTCACAATCAACCACATATAAGATCCTAGGATTATTGGACTCCTAAATATCTCTTCCCTTCGGTCATATGAGTGACAAACTATAGTGGCACAATAGCTAACTATTGGTAGGGGCACAATGGTTGTCCCACTAAAAACATGTTATATCTTGGGTATAGAGGCCATAACATTGGAACCAAGGTATAGAATCCTTGAATCTAGGTTATGACCACTATCCCTCTCAGTCACATATAAACTAAGACATAGTTGTAATAGTTCGCAAACACCTTGAAGTCAGGATGACAAAGAAAATTCTTCCTGCACATGCATATACTTAATAGCATACAAGTCTGAGCTTCTTCTTACAATATGAGATTGCTATAAGAAAACTCATTGTTCTGACACTAAGATAGTGTTGTAGTCACATGACACTGCATATTGTAACACTTGATTGATTAAGCCATTTACTCAATTTTCAATTGTATCAAGTAAGTTACATACAAGGCACAAATATATAATGTTGGAATTAATTAAGTCTATCCTCATATTCCAAACCACACAAAATAGAGTTATTGTTCCATCCTTGGCCATAAAAGGCCCCAATTCACCCATTCTAGGGCACAAGTCCCAAAATACCATTAAGGCCAAAATAGTACCAAGTCCTCATAAAAATCTCATATCCATATGGAATTTTGCATATATCTTTAAAAGACAATAGCCAAACAATATCCAAAAATCTTATATCAAAATTCTAAAGGTTGCAAAATTGATCATCGAGTCAATATTAGGATACAAGAGTCCAAAGCTAAGAATTAATGAACCATCTTCACATATCAAGTATACTTCAAACTAGCTTCTAGGAGCATACTTGTTAGGGAAAAGTAGCAAAAATGCTACAAGATTAGTTGTTACTATTAAGTAAATCACATTAACTTTTCGTTACAAGAATATTTAATTCAAAGATATTCAACCACGTCATATATCTCCACTAGGGCATGCTTAACTATTTTTTACCATATTTCACCATTTCAAGGGAAAGTGTATCAACATGGATGACCACATAATACTCTATATCTCATATATGATATTACTTTGATAATCTTCTAATTTTATTTATATCTGATTATGGATTAGATTTTAACTATGGACCCTACCATCATCCCAATGATGGTACCCACATAATTTCCTTCAAGGCAAAAACCTCAAGGAAATAAGACTACTTCTAAATTCTATATCCAAAATATGTCATATAATGTCAAATTTTATCACACTTATGCCTTTTAATAGAAATATACGATATAAGAGAAAAAAAATATAGATACAAATCTGAGAAGGTGAGATATTCCACTAGGTGGAATCTTTCAACTAAGGTTTCCCTCAATTACAAAAAGTTCATGCCTTTTAAATTCTAATTTCTAGATGCAGTTATTCTTTTATTCGTTGATAATATATGTGTTTTATCTAGGAAGATGGGAAAACAACAGGTTGTGTTGCCTCCCCTTTTTGAATGACAGTCAATTTTTCAAAAAACCACATCCATGGATTTGGGGCCATAACATTACTATTCATAACCTTTTGAAGCCTTTTGAGAAGTACTAAAACATATGTGCTAAGAAACCAAAAGTATCAATTGAAAAAGGTGTAAAATGTGTTGATTGTCATTGCATGCTTTCTCATACTTTGTCACCTTGGATGGGGCAACATGTCCCATAGTAAAAACTCCATCCCTCAAGCTCACCAGTGTAGAACCCCAATCAGGTCAGCACATGCATGTTTCCCTCCAACCCATCCAAAACTCAAGACGTCCACTAGTCTAAGTGTTGATCTCCCCTCGTGTGGATCCATCAAAAAGTTCATAGGTGCATCTTTCTTTACAGAAAGACTCATGTGTATGAGTACATCATAGAGAACATCCCTAACAAGATCGTGCATGTACTTGAAACTAGAGAGTTCTATGTAGTGAACTACATGTTCTCCAAAAGCATCCAAGCATGCCTTACAGCAAATTGAATATACCTCATCATTTGGAAATAAAGGAATCATAAGACGATATTTGAGGATAGTATGATACTCCAAGAAGTGCAAACCTAACCCATCAAAAGGAACATCAAGAAGAAAATATTTTGCATGACCATCTTGTAGACAACCAAAAGATGCTTTTTTTCTAACAGTCATGTCAAATTTAACTTACATTTCCTCAATAATTCTTCTATAAAGGGAACTCACCAAAGCATGTTGGGCTTTAGTGGGAATAGATCCTTGTTGGCAAAAATATTAAAGTCAAAAGTTGGAATCATAGCATGAATACAATCGAAAACACTATCAAAATCACAGTCCATACCATAAGTTCTACTACTTCTTAGAATATGATCTTGAACCCCCCAATATTGGGCCTTGGGGACCACAAAAGCGTACAAGGAGGCATCTAAAGCCAAGTATAGACCTAAGATGGAAAGTGAAATGGGTAAAGAAGCCATATTCCATTTAAGGTCCTCAAATAAAGGGCTTCTACATACCACAATGTCCTCAATATACCCTCATAAACCTTTGTCAAAAAACATAGTTGCCTCCTTCACATGTATAGGTTGGCATGTCTGTATTTTGAACAAAAATTTAGCAATACCCATGCATGATTGAAGCAAGAGGATCTCACTATGTGGATCATGCAACTATGAAATAAGATGCATCAAATCAACAACCTTGGCATCCCTCCTCATGGCTAACCCTTCAAAAAAATCTTTTTTCCTACTAACAACTCCTCCTAGTAGCTTCACTCCCAACATAGGCCTCCCAGTGTCTATTGAAACAAACCCTTTCTAAAGCTTCCTACCATCACATGTAAGCCAATAAAGATCAATTTTATGAATATTAAACTCAGGACCCAAACCTAGGCTAATCTTTTGAATGATATCAGTGCCTTGGCCACCTCCTTTGTGCCACCAATAATAGTCACATCATTAAGACACCAAGCATGAAGTAGAGGGTTTCAGTTGTTGCTGATCTCATGAACAAGTAGATAAAGTACAAGGGAAAAAAGAAGTATCCCTCAAGGATCTCCTTTTTGCATGCCAGTGGATGATCAAATATGTTCATCCCAACATACAACCTTGCCATCTGACCATAGAAAAATCCATCCATAATGAAATAGATGGGCACCTTGTCCTTACCTCATGAAGTAGAACAAACCCACCCACCAAGTTGAAGGAATTTAAAAAATCCACCATAATCCTGGAGATAAACTCATCTTCCTTTGATGCGCTCACCACCTTGTTGACATTGTGCAAATTTGCCTTTCTACCACTAGGTATACCAACCCCAAATCGAAAGGCATTGAGATAATTAGCCATACTTTTACCCACACCTAGCATAACAACTTTGGACACCAAATGCCTCCAAATGGTACCTACTACAATAGTATCTATTTCATTGTCAGGCTTAAGACAATGTGTAAGAGGTGTAGAAACTACAAACTCATGGAACACCTCCCTACCAACCATAAATTAACCACTAGAGTGATGACTTTAAAAGATATGTAACCATTGCATATCCCTCTCTACACAAATATTCTAATATGTCTTGGGCCCTTAGATTGTTTCTACACACAAAGTCCCTATGAGATTACCCAATACCAATTAATCACATCAATAAAAAGGGGCATAATTATAACCAAAAATTTCTTCTTAAACATGTCCAATAACTTTTACATAGAGGTCCAACATTTATATAACAATATATAATGTGTTGATATCGTTACAACTATTTTGTGACCTCAACCACAGCTTGATTACAAAGGATATTATCCACATATTTATATCATGTAAAAAAAGGTCAGTATACTACCAAAAACTCAAGCTGGTGAAACATCATCTACAAAACTTTCTTGTCTGGACCTGAGAGTACAGGGACAACTCTAGGACACACTAAAAAACTAGCCAACCTTCATCTATGGGTCTCCAAACTGCTCCTCCTTGCTGTCACAGGTCTGACGGCACTTCTTATGATCACCTAAAAAGATGTGGTGACCTACGAGGTGAGACCCATGTCCAATGAGAGATATAACTCTTAACAACATCTATTGCTTACAGTAGGTAAAGCAAATAAATAGATAAAGTCAGAATATTATAGAGTTGAAAGATTATCATAATATATAAAGCAATAGACAGAACTAACACTATATGTACAACTAATTCCTCTTACCGCATTATTCATTATCTAAATATCTAAACAAACAAGCAAGGCTTATCATCCAATGTGAATCGTTGCATAACCCTAACATATATGCTACACTATTGAATTACATATTTTATTAAGCCTTGGGAAGTTTAAGACATACCACTCAAACTTCTAGAAGACCACTGATAAGTCGTAATTAGCTCCATAAAAGAACTAGGAGAGCCAGAATCCTAAGATCGCTTCCCCTCTATCAACGCAGGTCATCTGTAGTGACATACCAATCAAACTACAATCATCCTAGTATGTCCTGGGTACATAGGCCATGACACTAGAAACCATGGTATTCAACCCTAAAATCTGAGGTACAACTATAGCCATCCTCAATCACATCATATATATACATTCATCTAAGACACAACCTCGACCGTTCTCTAAAGCCTTGTGATCAAGATGATATTGATATACCCTCCATGCACCCGCATATGCTCAATAGTACACAACTCCGAGATTCTCTTCTGGAATACTCATTTTACTATCCAACAATTCCTAACACTAGATTAGTTCTATGGCATAGGGCTATGCATTAGGGTTTCACTTGATTAGTTAGGCCAATTGGGTAAATTCATGTTGCATCAAACAAGTTTACATACAAGAAACTACTTTGTTCTATAAGAATCATTGGTATATAACAACTCCATTAGATACAAAATGTGTGGAAAATATCCTTTATCACAACATCATATTATACAAGTTCATTGTCATCCTTTAAAAGAACTAACTTCCATTAGGGATCAAAACACCCCACAAATTCCATTAAGTATATACATCATTGTTGCATGTAGGAACATTTTCATCATTCAATATTCTGAAGAAGGTTTAACATGTCACCAACACACGTATTACCTTCAGACCCAGCATAAGGGTTCATCAATCATATAAGTTATGACATTCCCAAGAGTAACATAATAGAGTTACCTTTAGCAATATGACTATATCCCTTCATCATTTCAACAAAAATAGTAGCTAGAACTATTAAACTATCATCAATTAACCATTGCAAGAAAGGTTCAAGGATGTGGATTGGGTTTGTATCACAAATCATCATACATAGGTAAACCATCGGTTCATTAGTACACTTAGGTAAACACTTAGACAAACCAACATCTCATCAGCACATTTAGGAAATCACTTAGACATATCATCATTTGATTAGAACACTTGGGAAAACACCTAGGAAAATCATTATTTTATTAGAACACCTAGGAAAACACTTAGGCAAGCATCAAACCATCAGTTCATTCATGGAATTAACCAAAGAGCAAATCCATCGGTTCAATTATAGACCTAGCCAAAAACATCAATTCTCATACCTAGCATAACCATCAGTTCATTCTTGTACTCAAATAAACCATCTATTCATTTATGTACTTAACTAAAAAAAGGAAACCATTGGCTCAAGGACAATAAAACCATTAGATTAGGTTCTAGGTTAAACATCATTTTATTCACCAAGTAAACCCATTGGTTCATTGATGTACATAGAGAAAAACAAAACCAACGAATCTTTAGAGTACTTAGCCAAAATCAAAACCATCGAATCATTAGAGTACTTAGCAAAAAGAAAAACCATCGGATCATTAGAGTATTTGGCCAAAAGAAAAACCTATGGATCATTATAGTATTTATCCAAAAGCAAAACCATCAGATTATTGTCTTACATAACCATTGGTTCATTTACCTAGTGGTGGCATAGATTCTAACACTAAGTAAAACCATCGTTTCCTACTCTTAACAAAACCATTGTTTCAAGGACAAAGAAGAACCATCGATTTCTACACTAATGAAATGAGCTCTTTATACTTAAGTTAAACCCTTGTTTCTTACCATCAAAACCAAGGTAGTTGATTTCCATACTGGAAGGAACATTTATATGATCTAAGTATAGTATAATAGCATACAAATATCATGCATGTATGTATAATAGTGCACACAAGATCATCTATCTCCATAGTACCAAGTTTTTAGGGCAAGATCTATATTGAACAAGTTAAAAGCAAGAAAGAAATAGTTTGGAGGTTATATAACTCGCCTTAAGATGAAGATGAGCATCCAAAGAACAAGTTGTCTTAAGGAGAGAAGATGGAAACCCTAGATTTTCACTCCCAAGGCTCCAAGGTAACTTCTTTCTTTAAAAGCAAGGTAGATCTAGGGTAAAAGAGAGAAGAGAAGGGGTTCTTCAACCTCATGCATGAGTTTCCATCATGAATACTAGGGTTCCACTCATGGATGAAGAAAGAAGGAACTGAACAACAAGAAAACTAGATTAGAGAAGAGGATCTTACTTGAATAAGGCAAGGAACTAGGTTAGGAAGCTCCAAACAACCCTAAAGATGATTGATCCAAACCCTAGAGAAACATGCATCCATGATCCACCCAATCTTAATCCTCAAGGATCTATCCTTCCACCAACCAATGCTCTTGAACATCTCAAGTAGTAAGGAAAAAGATGAGGGATGCAAAGGTGATAACATCCAAATTTAGGTGTTTCTTCTAAGTATTTGTCTATAGCTTCATGTTGTTATAGCCTTAATATGGCCAAAGTAACTCTAGACTCTTGTATTTTAGTAATTTATATCTTATTAAATATAGAGTTTCTCAATTAGACAATTTTGGGACTTGTAGGCACCAAACTAAAGAAGACATTGATTCTCTAGATTTTTCCCCATCAAGAATCGCATTATGTGCAGCAGCTTAGGTGACGGTGGTCTCACTTTGATATTTTGAGTCCCAATTTCGATGGACAGCCCCTTCATCAGTGAGCATCCTCATCGATCAAAAGTTTCATTGATGTAGGCCTGTAGACCTATAGTAGTACCCCTATAGGGGGTGGGTTTGTTCCTAAGGAGCATCACTGTCAACCAAAAGGGTCATCCGTTGCCAAAGATCCAGGCCCAGCGATCATCAAAGGTGAAGAGTTAACCACTGTTGAGATTATCAGCGACCATTAAGTGTCAGCGGTCACCAAAAAAGATCATTAGCGACCGATGAGATTATTAAAGACCGCCAAGAGTCAACGGACAATGAAGAAGATCATCACCGATCGCTAAGACCATTAGCAATCATTGAGATTGTCATCGACCACCGAAAGTCAGCATTCGCCTAAGAATATCATCAACAACTACTAAGATCATCAGTGACCATCAAGACATCAATGACCATCAGAATACAACATACTCAGCGACCACCTTCTCCATAAATACCCACCCCCTACTACCTAAGCAAGGGTTTTGACTTTTGATTCTAATTTTTAGTTTCGACAACAATCAGTTAGTAGATCTTTGTGGGAGAGTTCCAAGGTCCAAAACAAATAAAGAGCACATACTATGCCCACCTCTTTAGTTTGCTTCCATCCACCAACATTTTCGACCATCATCCATCCACTTACATCCATTCCCAACCAGCTTCACCTCCATACACACATCCAAGTTGTTGTTTGGGGCAGAATGAAGGAGAAAGGAGGCCAAAGAGTCTAGAAGATCAAGGAGGATGACCCAAGGACGAGATTCAGCCCTTTTAGAGGCTAATGAGAAAGAGCCACCTCTCCTCTAAAGGATAAATCTCTACTTTGGCCTCTTTCTTTTACTTTTCTCCTTTGTTTATGTATAAATGATGTTCTTTTATCTTTATTCAGTGCCAACTATGCTTTTCCTTGGCTAGCTAGGCTCCTTCTTGGCTATGTCACTTGTTTTCGGCATGTTTATATACTTTTACCTTAAGCAAGTAGCTTTATTCCAGATCTAGTATGTTTCCTGCTCTATCTTCTCTTTTCAATTATGATTGTTGGTTTAGTTGATATCTTTCTTGCTTGAACTTCCATTTCTACCAAGATTGAGAGACTAATTGTAGGAATGGATAGGAGAAGGTTGTTTGGATTTAAATATGAAAGGAGAACATCCAAGGGAGGATCTATCCAGAAAACTTGTAGGACATATCCAATTGGAACCTTATCTGATCAGGTGAAGTTGAAAACGGTCGGGTTTGAAAGAACCCGATCTGGTTCACCTCTATCCGCCCAGTTTCACAGCCTGTCTTCTATGTAGATTCTCTACTGTTCCTAATACTTTTGAATAGTTTGGACTTGAGAGGGTATCCAAGATATTATGGGGTGTTGGTCTGTTATCCTTGAGAGAGGTATCGGGTCATTGATGGGGTTTTAGTCATGTTGTGCGACATCGAGTGGGATGACCCCCACAGGAGCAGCTACCATGATACATGTTACATTTGGATTCTAGATGCTTGCTAGAGTGTTTGAGGGCCGTCTATACTTGAGAATGGTCGCATAGATTGCCCAACTTGTGGTTTCATAGCCAGGAACTCCATCTCCTGATTAGTAGGATTCGACGGACTCGATTTTCTTTACTTTATTTTGCTTTGTTTTGCATCATTTTGCTTGACTAGTTCTAGTTCTTTACATATATCAACTATTGATTTTGCTTAGCTAACACAAGAGTGGGATCTTAAGTGTCTTAAACATCCCACGTCCATGTGTTTGAACTGGTATTATCTACTTCGACCCTATATTGAGTTGTAAGTGTCCTTGAAGGTTTCAAGTTATAAATTTAAAATCCTGACTCATCTTTAGGATCGCACATCCACTTTTAGGGGCACTATCTCAGGGTCGATCGAATGGTTTTGTTTGGGAGAGTGGCAAAGGGTATATATATCCAAGAAGAGAGAGAAAAGTGGTCAAGGGTTGAAAAACTAGCTTGCCATGTGTCAAAACTTGAAATATAGCTTTTCCATGCATGTCATAACTCCAATTAGATCATTCACCAAAGAAATCCATTGGTTCACGCCTTAGTGAAATCATCAAGATGTATCATCAGAGAACCCATCAGATTGTGCACCATACTTAGCCATTTTGCAAACCCTGATCTTCCAGTAGATTGTGCACTTCAACCAGAATGACCATTGATTTAAGGACCTCAAGGGAAAGCCATTGGACCCTCTACTACATGGAGGAACCACTGAATCATTCACTCACTTGGTGAAACCATCAGATCTTCACCATACATAGAAAATTCATCTATTTGTCACTTAGTTGAAAATTCATTGATTCTCAACCTACAAGGGAGAGGGGCAAACATTCGATAGTGAAACTATGCATCTAAACATGCAACTATATCAGACATTATGATGAGTACTATGAAGCACAACATGAATGTGTGAAAATTATAGATAGAACCCCAGAAATGAAAAAATTTGCAAAGAAGTCCACATAAGCTCATATATTACAAAACTTAAGCAAACAAAGTCCAAACTAAACCAAACATGAAACATAGCTTTATCACCATACATCAAAGCATAAAGTAAGGTTTTATTAAAAAAAATTAAGCACCCAATTAAATCAATCAAGCATGTTCAAGCATAAAGTCAGGTCAGGGGTCTTACAAGAATAGTGTTAGCATTTGCTACTAAGGGAGCTTGAGATTTGTAAACTCCCAAATCACATCATTTTGACTTCATAATTATGATCTCATAATGAGATATTATTCATGTAATTATTTACTTAAACATTTATTAATATCTTAGCATAAGTATAAAAAGCTTCAGAAGTTATAAATCATCCTAATATATATAGGTTGTTCATTCATTACCCGACAGGTAGCCTGGATTTTTTGGTACCCTTCCCATCCAAAAAGTAACTATTTGATTAGCAGAGTAACTCTCTGGATAAAAAAGTAACTATGTTGATAAAAAGTAACTATATGACGAAAATAGTAAAACTGGGCAGAGTATAAAGCAAATATATATATGTAATTGTATATTTGTTATAGTTGTTACAAATGTAATGATTTATGCATGAAAAGTAATATTGTGCAAGGTAAAGTAACCCTCAACATGTGTAAAGTAAGAAACTCCAAAAAAAGTAACCAAAAGAGAGGGGGGTAGCTACCAGTGCATATATATAAACATACATATATGTATGTATGTATGTATGTATGTATGTATGTATGTATGTATGTATGTATGTATATATGTATGTATGTATGTATGTATGTATGTATGTATATATGTATGTATCAGAATTGGGTAAATTTTATTCCGAAAGCCCCTATTTAAAAAATAGGGTCAAAATACAATGTAGTCCCCTTCACACTACATTACTCTCTCTAGATGCGCACTTCAAGACTATAGTCTTCTGTTGACTATTTTACATGTTTTTCTTATAAAGCTTTTTATATCTCTACTCTTATCATTATGTTTTCTATCGTTCCTTTCTCTCCAAATATGAAAATAAAGGGTTGATAGCGTGAGCATCTTCTTCTTTTGCATTTCCGTGCTGCACCTTCCCAGTCTATTGATCATGGCTTCCGTATTGAGTAGTTTTTCCTCCCCAAGTGCCAGCTCTCTCATCATTCCTTTCCAGATTGCTTTAGTATATTCGCATTCACTGAATAGATGTGTATGTGTTTCCTCTTTCTTATTGCATAGCAAACAATTCGAAACAGTCCCACTGTACAATTTCTGCACTTTATCCAGAGTTGGTAGGGATTCCATTGCAGCTATGTAGAGACTTAGACTCCATTTGGGCACTTCAAGTCCGCTCCATATTAACCTGGTAGTGCACTGCGTGTCCCCTTTTGCTTTAACCAGCTCCCAGGTTTCCTGCTCCAGCCTATCTATACTCCAATGTCTGCCTTTCTTCTGCCATAGTTCAGTCATTCTATTGATTACTCGAAAATAACCTTCTCTTGTGTTAGGTACAAACTCCAGGCCTCTTGGGTATCTCCTCCGCATCCACCTTGCCCAAACTGAGTTGTTCTTCATGTATTTGCAGATGTGTCTTGTTGTGCCACAGTCTGCTATCTCTCTCGGGGATTTAAGACCTACCCCACCTTCTTCCTTGAGAGTTGCCAGTCTACTGAACTTCAGTGGATGATTTGTTCCCGCCCAGACAAAGTTAGATATTGTCATTTCCATTCTGTCAAGTATCGCCTTTAGGATTTCTCCCTGCTGCACCCAAAAGATCAGTAGGCCTTCGATCGCTGATTTTGACAAAGTGATCCTCCCTACCATTGATGTTTTAGCAAGTGGCCACCTGCATATTTTCCAGTTTTTCAGTGTATGTATGTATGTATGTATGTATGTATGTATGTATGTATGTATGTATGTATGTATGTATGTATGTATGTATGTATGTATGTATATATATAGGGCCCATCTTTAATACCCACGTGGGTAGCTACCCGCCCCTTACTTTTTTTCAAGTTGGTTACTTTTGACATCTAGAGGGTTACTTTACCTTACAAACTGTTGAGTTTTATGTATAGATAGTTACGTTTGTAACAGTAGATTTCAAAACACGATTATATATATATCTCATATGTATTTTGTACGGATTACTTTTTTAGTCGTATAGTTACTTTTTTATCAACACAGTTACTTTTTTTATAGCAGAATTACTTTTCTAGTCAGAACAGTTACTTTTTTGGCTGTCGGGAAGCGAAATATAGGCTACCCATGCGGGTATTAAATAAACGTCCATATATATATATATATATATATATATATATATATATATATATATATATATATATATATATATATATATATATATATATGTATGTATATATACATATATATACATATATATACATATATATATATATATATATATATTTGGTCGAGCAAGCGTGGGACTTTTTTATTGATTTTGAAGAAGCAGGAAACAAACAAAGAAAAGGCTGGTCAACACCAAGCCATAGTCCGCAGACCAAAGTTTGTATATATATATATATATATATATATATATATATATATATATATATATATATATATATATATATATATATATATATATATATATATATATATATATATATATATATATATATATATATATATATATATATATATATATATATATATAAGTCAGGCTAGAATACACTCGAGTGTACGGATCGCACGGATACACTCAAGTGTGTTTGCATATCAAGACTGTTTTTTGCAAAATGTAAACCGTTGATCTTCACTATCATA
>OY856409.1:266949057-267241557 GCA_963693085.1 Alisma plantago-aquatica | reverse complement strand
ATCTATCTAGATCCAGTCTCACCTGGAATAAAAAGAGAGAAAGGTGAGATTTTTAGCTCTAGAAAGTTAAAAACACCATGGGTGACCATGGAACTTGGATAAGTTGGAATAAAAAAATAAATATCAGCAAGAAAAATAGAGAATAAATAGACGACCTTACACATTTAAGGCTAGAGACAAAGCTATCAACCTTTCAGATGTCCTATTTGGAAGCTTGATCATCAACATATACAGACATATAAGCTCATGAAAGCTCCTTCTTCAAGTTGATGAGCCTCCATGGAATAAAAAATCATGCTCCACATTAGAAAACCACGAATCCAACACCATATCATGAAAAATCTAACAAAAGCTCCAAAGAAGCTCATTTAAGCAAGATTGAATGCAAGGCTTGGGCAAAAGGAGAGAAAAGAGGGTATTTTTGTTGTTTGGAGCAATAAATATTGTGGAAATTCATGGAACTCGTAATAAGGAAGAATAAGAGAGGGGGAAAACATATAAAATAGATCAAAAGTATATCTTACATGTATGGGTGTAAATACAAAATTGCAAGGCCAAAGATCCTCCAAGGAAGTTGCATCGCCAACATGCACAAGCATGCAAGTACAAATTCATGGACATCGAGGTTTGTGGAGCTCTTGTAAGTTTCCATACTACTTTTTATCATCTTAAAATGTACTTTGGTTGTAAAATATGATAGGGATTTCAGGGGTTTGGGTAGATATCAGTTAAGAGGTCAATAGACTAAAACAACCCACAAGTTTGATGAGCTATCTAGACCTAAGGGAAGGAGGGAAAACTTGACCTCACTAACCTAGGACCAAAAGCATTGAACTTTTCAAATACAAAACCTTATGAATTAAAAGATGGAATTCGTTATTTAATACACATATTATAATTATTCCTCTATTTCAATGAAATTTCATATTACTCCACAAATTTGCAAGATATTACAAGATCAAGGAAAACAATGTCTAATTGAATTCCGATTAGATTCATCTCTTAACCAATTAATATAAAGGCTAATAAAAGTATGAATTTGAATTAAAAAAATATGTGTAAATTTTTTCCACTTCATTCACAATTAGGTCCTCATATGATATTGAATTTACATTTAAGTCCACAACTTGCAAGGAAACTTGGAACTAGGGAAAACAACATGTAATTTGAACCAGAATAAGGATTTATGTTGTTCAATTTCTCTTAAAACTTAATATAGCGTACAATTATGATAAGGGAGCAAGATTCTATAGTAATTGAGGTTAAGCTAGTTTCATGATCTGACAAAAAAGATATAAGCTAGAAGAAGATAACATTGGGCTAATCTCCACAAACTAATCTCAATTATAACATTTATAGATCTATTAATCAAGGTTCCCTACCATATTTAGAACTATTTATGCAAGATATTCATTTTAGTATATCACATAAACAACAACTAGGCACATAAGCATGCAAGAACCTTAGATTATCTTACACGTAGGAATCCCTTCTAAAACATACAAGCACATGATCCATCAAGTAAGAATCAATCAAGTATGGGATTCCTTACATAGTAGTAGAACATGAAGGATGTATAAGGTTATCATTTCACCTTATCCAAACATTTAAACACCACTTGAGTTTAAAAATCCAAAAATCTAGACCTTGAAGTAGATTCTTAAGGCTTTAATCTGTTGGTATGTATGCCCAGAGAGACAATCATATGATGATAGTAATGGCATAACTTGTAAATCATTTGATTAATAATAAATGTAATCTTCTAGTTTATTCTATTTTATTCAGTTATGAGATAATGATGTTACATAATAAATGTTTAAAGAATGATATTATTCAATGATGTATGTCTTCGGGTGGAGGACCTGAGCAATGAGATCATATGGATGTTAAGAGTAAAGACATTCTTGTATGTCGCTAGTAGGTTGTTATTCTGGAAGGCTGATAGACAACAATAACACTTACGACTAGAGTGTGTGTTTGTTGATGACAAAATTGAATTAGTCGATATACGATGTCAAACCAAACACATAGATACTTGTTAGAGAATAGCATATCAGACAGACCCACCTTGAGAGTGATACACAAAAATCATGGAATGGTAGTCAGAATTAGATCTCATAGTGATAGTGGTGATTGTGGTTGTTAGACCTAAAATCACTACACCCATCACATATTTCTTGATGTACATTATCATCATCAAACTTGACCTTGGGTAAGGGTTGCCATAAAGGTGATGCTCAAATACATTATGACACATGGGGAATGATTGTGAGTGATGTAGATGGAATTTGTCCCTCCTACAGGAGTATGATATCATGGTCACTTGATAAGAGAGACTGATAAAAGCATGGTCATGTGCATGTGAATAAATATATGATGTTGATCTCACATATATCTCATATAGTCTGCTCAAGTTCAAGGAACATGAATTCAACATTAAAGAGGATGGTGATTCCATGCCTCGAGTTCAATATGGATATCAGAGACAAAGGAACTATACAATCACTGTAACACCAATCACGGATTGTAGGTTGAAGTTGTCTTTTAACTTCCTAAATTACTTGGGCAGCAATGATGTCTTGTTAGATACCAATCATTGTTGTGATGTCATAAATTTAGTTTCGACAATCACTGCCAACATAACTTGGGACCTATAGGGTCACACACATAGGAATGCACTTGGAATAGAAGTTAAATGATGCTTAAACTTGATTACTAAAGTGTTAGGTATTCAATTTAAACAATGCCGGAAATTTGCACTTTGAAACGACTAGTTCAACAAGTGAAACTATCGGCTTAGGTTGTGAACATATCGGCTAAGGTTGTGAACTGAAAATTTGGTTGATCCATTTGATTGGATCAAGGATTGATGTTGACATCATGTTGTACATAAACTGAATATTAATTGCCAAAAATAATTGTGATTAAGAAACATGATGAAATTACCAGTTCAAGGGTTGAATCGATCAACTCACATGCCAACTGATCAGTTCACCTATGAACCGACCGCTTCTCCTCTCACATGTTGTGAAAATTTGCGAAATTGCATCCCCTATGAGTCCTGCTCAGACTGGGAACCCTGACCCTGACCCTCCTACAAAAGAGGGGTATTGGGGGCTTTTCATACACATCAATTAGCTCTGAAAATAGTTGTGTTCTCTAGTTTTGGTAACCAAGAGAGACTGAGCAAGTTCTACCCGTCAAAGGGAGGAACACAAGGGAGAGACAATTGTGGGAGAGCAAGTTAACATTAACACGTCAATTAGAAGGGTCAAATTCTTCCTGTCTATTCATCTAGAATGACAGGAGTTCCTGGTGGTCTGTGTGGACTACTCTAGAGGTAAAAGGAACTTGCTCGGCTAAGGAGGACACTGTCAACCATTGTCTATGGTGTCAGACCAGGAGTCCGACAATGACAGTCGTTCAGGTGCAACTTGAAGAAAGGTACACCCTACTACAAGGGAATTGTCGTTGGACTTGCTCCAGGACCAAGTAAAACCTTGTAACCCTCTTTCTCATCTCATAATTGTTGACGTGATGTACTATTCAATGGGGAATATGAAAAGTAAATTATTTTTTCACTACCAATCTGATGCCATATTTTCCAACAATGGCATCAATATATGTTAATTTACTATACTTTGGGATTTAATCGATACGATTGTATTTTTATTTTATTATTTATTTATTGCATAATGATTTGAATACTTAAAATGATTAATGTACATATCTGACTAAACTCCCACATACGATACATATATATACATATATATATATAAATGAATATATATAGAGAGAGAGAGAGTCAGGATAGAATACACTCAAGTGTACAGATCGCACAAATACACTCAAGTGTGTTTGCATATTAAGACTATTTTTTGCCAAATGTAAACCATTGATCTTCAACGTCATACTATAACTAGGCTACTTAAAAATTTTGAGCCCATATGGATGAGTGTAAGTCACTCATCCAAGGGCAACAAAATTGATGCGTGAAACTAATTTGAAATGCATAATTTTTGCGATCTTTATAACATGACCTATAAATGTCCAAATGTGCTCAAATTTTTCATATGAGCTATTCACAAGATGATTAAGAAGATCAATGGATTAGATTTTTTAAGAAAAAAATAGCATCATGAAAAACTATTTGAGTGTATTCTGCTCTGAATACACTCGAGTGTATTCTAGCCTGACTATACATATATATATATATATATATATATATATATATATATATATATCTGTGTGTGTGTGTATGTGTGTGTGTGTGTGTCGCCTTAAAATCGATTTTATGGTGATTGGAAGCATGATTATGGCATTTACCCCTAAATCTATTGTGTTTGGTTGGATGGTTGATGTTCATGTTTATATCTCATTTTGCATACCGAGCCTCTCTCTTTTTTTCCATATGTAAAAGTATTAATTCTTTCCGTCTTATACCCTCCTTGAATGCAATTCAAGGTTTCCTAATTACAATGTAATATGTTAAATAGGAATAGGATAGATTTTATTTCCTATAATAGAAAAGAGGGTGTTATACACCAGGAGAACCGAATGGTTTAGGAGATAAACTAATCAGTTGGAGGATCGAGGAGGCTGATGATAGGAGGAGACAACTGATTGGTTGGTGACCCAACTAACCAGCTAGAGGAGTCCAAACGTCACAAGGATTGGAGGCCAAAAAATCAATTCACGAGACCAACTGACTGACTAGGAGGCCAGACGACCAGTTCAAGGGTTGAACTGATGGGCCCGTACAGGATCTAGCACAGATCGTCATCAACAACAGGTTGATCCATGTGATGTGGACCTTAGGTGGTAGTAATTCCATGTCACTCAAAGGAATTATGATAGGATGGCCATAACCATTGCCAATGTTTATTATTGCATGTTTTCATTGTGGATATAGCATGTATATGATACTTACTATATATATGTGGTGATATGTATGTATATATATATAATACCTCAATATAATATTAAGTCTTATATTCTTTTCCATAAGCAAGACACATGAAAAAATTGATTGACTAAGTGTAGGTTATTCCAAATTGTTGTGAGTTGTCCATCTCGTGGAAGTGTGATGATAGATATGTAGATTTATCAAAGCAAGGTTCATATTATATTGTGTTGGATTTTTGGTCAGACTTAACTAGGTGATATTAATGAGACTAAGTACCTAGAAGCAGAAAGATGGATTGTGACAAAGAGTTTGTGTTGGTATGTATGCCCTGAGAGCCAATCATAGGATGATTGGTGGGATACATTAAGATTGATTTGATAAACAACAAAGGCAAGCTTCCAATTCTTTTTGGTTCAGTCATATGAGATAGTGATAGAACATATTGAATGTCTAGAGAGTGACAGTACTCAATGACGTATTCCTTCAGGTTCATGACCTGAACGATGAGATCATACGGATGCTAAGAGTTTGTACATTCTTGTTATGTCCCTAGTCGGATGTCATTGTGGAAGGTAGATAGACAGCAATGACACACATGACTAGATTGTGGTGTTGGTTGATGACAGAATCTCATTAGTCATGATATAGAGATATCAAACCAAACACATAGGTACTTGTTAGAGAACAAGTGTACTGGACAGACCCATCGTGATTTTAACACATGGAACCATGAAATGGTAGTCGCAGTCAGTACTCACAGTGATGGTGGTGAGTGTGATTCTTAGACCTGAAATCACTGCACTCAACACATGTCGTTGGGCACACTTTGACATCATCAAACGCAGTCCTGAAACATGGGTTGTTATAAAGGTGATGATTGGGTGGCTTTGACACATGGGGCTTTTGAGGGGTGAGTGATAGATAGGGGATTTGTCCCTCCTGAGGGAGTTTGATATCCAAGGCCACTTGATGAGTAGGATTGAAATAGGCGTGTGCACGCATGTGTGAATCAGTATGTGATATTGATGTCATACATATCTCGTTCAATCTACTCTGAGATCAAGAAAGTGAATGAACGTTGACAGGATGATTGTTCCATGCCTCGAGTTCATTCGGGATATCAGTGACAAAAGAATTATACATTCGGTGTAACACCATTCACGGATTGTAGGATTGAAAGTTGTTCTCCAACTTTCTACTTTCACTTGGGTAGCACTGATGTGTGACTAGGCACCGCTCTTTGCTTGTGAAGTCATAAGTGTTATGGACTTTCACTGCCAACGTGAAATGGACCTGTAGGGTCACACACATAGGATTTAACCTGGAAGAGGAATTTTGTCCACAAGCAATGTTTAGATTGATTACTAAAGGAGTTTAGTAGTTCAATTAAACACTCAATCAATTGATGGCTCAATATCATATTGTTCAAGGTGTTGGACACATTGATTGGAGTATCAAATTGATTGAAATCACAATTGACTGATTCTGCACAACCTGCACTCCCAACCGATCGGTTCAAGTGTTGAACCGGTCGGCTGAGGTTGTTGAACCGGACGGCTCAAGTCTAGGGTGAACCGATTGCTTCAAGTGTTGAAACGATCGATTCAACTGGTACAACCGAGCAAGTTGGGAAAGTCAGGTCGGTGAGAATTTTCCTTGCGTTTCACTTGCCCAATTTGATTGGAACAAGGATTGGTATTCGATACCAATTAGAAACAAAAGAAGGAAAGTCAATCGGGAACTGATCAGGACCACGAACCGACCGGTTCAGAAGTGAACCAATCGGCTCATGGGTCCCAACTGATCGGTTGAGGTGCCAACTGACTGGTTCAGGTCCCCAACCGACCGGTTCACTTGTGAACCGATCGGTTCAGGTTGCGAGTTGGTTGTTTTGTGTAAAATCTCGAACCCTTCTACTCCTACTTTTAGTCCCGCATTGCCCAGGATGGAGAACCCTGTCCCATGACCCTCCTATATATATAGGGGTATTGGGGGCTTCTCAAAGTACAACTCAGTGCAACCAGTTGCTCTGCAAAGTTGTTGTTCTCTCTGGTTTTGGTAACCGAGAGAGAGCCCGAGCAAGTGCTTCCCGCAAAGGGAGGTGCAGCAAGGGAAGGACAACTACAGTTGTAACTGGCTGCAGGAGAGTGTGTTGGCGACTAGTACATCAACAGGAGGGTGCGACTCCTTCCACTTCCTTGTGGACAAGGAGTGTGGAGTTCCAGGTGGTCCATGTGGACTACTTCAGAGGCGGGAGGTTTCTGCCACTCAGGAGGACAATTGTCAATCCCGACAGTCCCGGTGAGAGGAGGAGTCGTCAGTCCCGGTGCGACCAGGAGCTGCACAGACACCGTCCAAGACCGGAGGTGAAGACCGCGCAAGTCGTGAGGTATTGTCGCCGAGCAAGCCTCGGGACAAGGTATGATTCCACAAACCATCCTTTCCTATTATATAGACGTTGACGTGTTTCCTTGTTCCGGGTTTGGGGGAGAAAAAAAATTTTGTTTCCGCTGCCTTCTCTGTCTCCCCTAAAACCCAACAGTTTGTGCATGCCATCTATTCAATAGTTTCATGTAGATGCAATTAGCAAAAGTTGCCTACCTAAATAATCAAGTTGTGGGCAATCACCCAAAGTTGACTCATGATTTCATGAAATATGGATCTTGGATCACTAGAAGATTATATGATGCAATCTTATGAATTGATATGTGAGGGTTATCAATTTGAATAAAATAGTGGGAGTGATAACTAATTAAAGGCATAATTAAACATTGTCAAATTTTATCTTAATTAAATCAAATCAAAAGGGTTTTGTTGAGTAAATTTTCTCTTCTAGAATCAAACAACAATAAACAACACCTTTTCTTTACACTAGGTCCTTGAGAAGGACAAGTTGAATGGGAATAATTTCCATGATTGGTTTAGGACGTTGAGAATTGTTCTCACATAAGAGCTCAAGCTCTATGTCCTAGAAACACCAGAGCCAGATGAACTTGCTCCTAGCATGCCTAAGGCTGACAAAGATGCTTACAAGAAGCACTCTAAGGATGTCGTAGATGTCAATTTCATGTTGTAGTTCTCAATGAACTATGAGTTGTAGAGACATCATGAAAATATGGATGTGATTGAGATGATAACACATCTTAAGAACATGTCCCAAGATCAAGCACGACAAGAGAGATATGATGTCTCCAAGGTATTGTTCAAGTGCAACATGGTAGAAGGAGATCCAGTAGGTCCTCATGTGCTCCAAATTATTGGGTCTGTGGAGAACCTTGTAGGAGTGGGATTTCCCTTGGGCCAAGAGTTGGCCACTGATGTGATTCTATATTTATTGCCAGAGTCATGCAGCCAGTTTGTCATGAACTACAATATGAATAATTTTGACAAGCCGTTGTCAGAATTACTTGGCATGTTAAGAATAGTTGAAGCATAAATGAAGAAAGACAAGCCCAAGTCTGTGATGATGATCAACAAAACAAAAGGGAAGTCTTAGGGCAAAGGAAAAGATAAGAATAGTTCTAAAGCTAACCAGAAGCCCAAGCCTTTTGCACTCAAAGCAAAGGGAGGAGTTATTAAGGGAGGCAATTGTCACCACTATCACCAGCTTGAACAGTGGAATAGAAATTGCCCTCTCTATCTGGAGGAATTGAAGAAGAAGGAGGGGATAGAGATATCCACTTTAAGTTTATTCATTATTGAGATAAATCTATCTACTTCTTCATCTTGGGTACTATATATTGGATGTGGATCTCACATATGTTTAAATATACAGGATCTGAAAAGAAGTAAGCCTTTACGAAAGGGCAAGGCTGAACTATGCTTTGCAAATGAAGCAAGAGTTGCTACCACTACACTGAAACCCATAGTTTATCTCTGCCCATGGGGCTGGTAATAGAGTTACAGAATTGTTATTTTGTACTTGCCATAAATAGAAATATTATTTATGTATCTTATATGGACAAGGATGGATATGAATTTCATATAAAGAATGGTCAATGTTCTATTTCAAAAGATGAGATGTTTTGTGGAACTACCACGATATCCTATGGTATTTATTTATTACATCTTAAGACAAATGTTTATAATGTAAATACCAAATATTAAAACTCGATAACTCAAACAAAATGTATCTTTAGCATTGTCATCTAGGGAACATCAATGAGAATCGCATATCTAGACTCCATAAAGATGGTTATCTAGACTCTATTGATTTCGAAACAATAGATACATGTGAGTCTTGTTTGTTTGTCAAGAAGACCAAGACTCTCTTCACTAGAAAAAATGAGAGAGCTAGTGATCTATTAGGACTCATACATATTGATGTATGTGGCCCTTTTAGAACAAATGCTAGAGGTGCATATCAGTACTTCATTACCTTCACTTATGACTTCAGTAGGTATGGTTATGTTTATGTTTACTTGATTAAACATTAGTCAAAAAATCTTAAATTTTTCAAGGATTTCTTGTATAAAGTATAGATGCAACTTGGATAGAGTATCAAAACACTTTTTTCTGATGGAGATGGAGGAATACTTAAGCTAGGAGTTTGAGGACCTTCTGTACCAGTTCTTGCAATCGTTGAATATGGGGAGTCAACATTCCTTGCGGTCGCTACAATCACATCTTCTTTGACTACCGATGACTTTCCAATTCCTTGTGATCACTACAGCATGTACATTGCGATCGAAAGGCATGATTTCTTGCTATGCTTGAATTGTGGTTCAATGTAGCGATTGCAGTTGACTTTAAGTCAATGAACAACATCTATAAATAGGTGCCCAACTCATTCATATGAGGGGGTGGGATCATCAGATCATATGGAGTCTCATGTGTTCCCTTTCTTCACAAGATTTGGTAGATTGAACTCTAGAGATAGAAATGCCATGAAACATAGGAAGGTTTCCTCTCTTTGAGTCCTCCATGTTGAACCTTTTCAACACTTTGTCAATGTATATGCTCTGACTTAGTCCAATAAGCCTTCTAGATCTATCTCTATATATCATGATTCCTAGGATGTAGGATGCTTCACCTAAGTCCTTCATAGAGAATGTATTTCCAATATAAGTTTTTACCATCTATAAAGTAGGCATGTCATTCCCCATTAATAGTATGTCATCCACATACAATATGAGGAATATCCCACTTACCTTCTTGTAAACCCATGGTTCATCTTTATTTTGACTAAAGCTAAACTCTTTGGTTGCTTTTTCATATCAAAGATTCCAGCTCTGAGATGCTTGTTTCATCCACAGATTGACCTTTGTAGCTTATAGACTTTATTTGCATCCTTTGGATTTGTAGAACCCTTAGGTTGTGTCATATACACATGCTCAAGAAGATTCCTATTAAGGAATGTGGTTTTAACATCCATATGCCAAATCCACAGTCATGATAAGCTACAATGGCAAGCATGATCCTGATGGACTTAATCTTGGCAACTGGAGAAAATGTTTCATATAGTCAACACCTTGACCTTGTTTGAAACATTTTGCAACCAATTAACCTTTGTAAGCTTTTACAACACCATCCATGTCAGTGTTCTTCTTGAAGACCCACTTGCACCCTATGGTTTTTACCCCTTTAGGTGGATCCACCAAGGTCCATACCTTGTTGTTGTACATGGATTCCATTTCAAATCTCATGGGTTCTAGTCACTTCTCAAATTCTATTCCCTTAATAGCTTCTAGGTAGGTAATTGGCTCATCATCAATGACCAATTCATTGCCTTCTCGAGTCACAAGATAACCAAATATTTCTGGCTAAAGGCGTCTCCTACAAGATCTATAAGGTTCTTGTGTTACTAGAGGGATTTGAGATTCCACAATGGTTTATGACTCTCTATGTTCCTCTTGTACCTCCATAGTTTTAGTGCTTTCTTGTTGGTCTCAAACTTCTTTGAGTTCTACTTTTCTCCCACTTATTTCTTTAGAAATAAATTCCTTTTCTAGGAATGTGGCATCCCTGGAAACAAACAGTTTGTTGCCAGTTGGGTTATATAAGTAGTATCCCTTGATTTCCTTGGGATATCCAACAAAATAACATTTATCTAATATGGGCCCAAGCTTTTTAGGAAACATTTTCTTGACATAAGCTTCACACCCACAAATACTCATAAAAGATATTTTGGGATGAGATATGGAGTCTTTTGAACCTATTTAGATGGTACATGGTTAAGTGTAAACACTGCGGTTTCTAGAGCATAACCCCAAAAAGAAGTTGGAAGATCAACAAAACTCATAATTGATCGCACCATATGTAGCAATGTGTGATTCCTTCTTTCTGATTCACCATTGTGTTGTGGTGTTCTAGGTGGAGTCTATTGTGATATGATAACACATACAATTGGATCTATCATGTATGCGATGTTATGTACTTGCCCCGGTGTCTCATATGCCTTGATCAAGATGAGAAGATATTAGTTAGATCTAGATGATGCACACTAGACTATCATGAAGAACATCCTTAAGTACTTGAGAAGAACTAAGGATCGGTTCCTTGTCTACAATGGTGAGGAAGAGTTTGTGGTAAAGGGTTACACCAGTGCGAGCTTCCAAACTGACAAATATGATTATCGATCACAATCAAGATTTTTGTTTTGTGTCAACAATGGTGATGTAAGCTGGAAGAGTTCCCATCAAGACAAAGTTGCATATTTTACAACAGAGGCCAAGTACATTGTTGCATCCAATGCAGCAAAGGAAGTTGTATGTGTTGACTCTTGGTCAATGTTCACTCTAGGTCTAAATTGACTGAACCCCTGTATTGATGATGACTAACCATTCCACTTATTTGTGTCTAATGTCTCTACTTGAGTGATTTTGGATTAGGTATAGACACACTTAAAATGCCCTAACTTGTGCATCCTAACTTGGAGAAAAGACACGTCAAAATCAGTGCAAGTGCACTTTTGTGGTATATGATGTAAATCCATTAGAATCATGTTGTGAATCACTTGTAATGATTTTATGACTTGTAATTAAGCTTAGAAAAAATCAAGAGCACTTAAATCGAATATTTAAGCACTTTAATGACATTTTCCAAAATTCATTACAGGCACTTTATCAGTCGAGTTACAATCTTGACCGATCCTTGATGGATTTTGAGAATGTTGTTGATCGGTCGAGTTTCCTATATTTGTTGATCGGTCGAGTTTCCTATACTCAGAACTCAACCGACCACTGCACTGGAACAAAACTGATTTAATTTATTATTTGAGTTCCTACTAGGAAAAACTTGACTGATTGGTCAAATTAACTTTGTCTCATAGTGCATTTGGTCAAGTTAGCTTTATAGAAACTCAACTGATAGTATTGTACGGAAAAGTGCAGAAAAGTGTTTCTAGCCGTTGTGGAGTTGCGACAATTGAAAATATATCTGTTGTAAGCCACAAAACGGCTAGTTTGCATTCTTAAGTGTTCCCAAATGCTATGAGGCATCCCCAACTCTAAATAGGACCCCTTGGGCTTCATTCCAAGGTTGCGAATTCAATGCAAAACTCAATATGAGGTTCCTAGTCTATAGTTGAGTGCATTCTATAGCCTCCTCTCTCTCTCTAAGCTTAATCACTTGCTACATCCAATAGAGTGAGTAGGAGATTTGTAAGAGAGCTAGTCCTACATGTATATCTTGTGGGGCTCTCACTTCTACCACCTCCCTATCTCTCATTTCAACCATGAAGATGAAGGTTCTCTCTCTTGGCTAAGAGAGGTGAAGAATAACAAGGGAAGGAGTCCCTTGGTGAAGATCAAGGCCAAAGACCTAGAGAAAGAGTGGGTAAGCCCTTGGTGAAGCCAGAAGACTCCTTGCTCAAGTGGGTAAGTCCTTGTTGAAAGCTTCTTTGAGTGAAGGTGAAGTCAAAGGCTGAAGATCCAAGAAGAGTGGGTAATTCTTGGAAGGCTAAAGACTTGTGCAAGAGTGGGTAAGTCCTTGGAGAAGGTCGAAGACTCATTGCAAAGTGGGTAAGTCCTTGGTAAGGTTGAAGACTCTTTGTATTGGATAGGTAAGTCCTTTGGTGGGTCATGTGTTGTAACTATTATAAGTGAATATATAGAGGAAGACACACTTAGAAATTCTAGAGGTTGACCTCTCTAGGTAGTGGACTGACGTACTCCTAGTTTGGAGTATGGAACCACTCTACATATCTTGTCACTTGGTGCTTGTTAAATCTCTCTCTCCCTTGCTATGTATGTTTTAGTTGCACTCAAATTCCCATATTAGCAACCTTATCTTGTGATATAATTTGAAGGTTTGATTGTTTAAGGGCATTCAACTCTATTCACCCCCTTAGAGCATCCAATCACGTATCCTATCCAACATTATGAATCAAGAAGTTTATTTGAACTTGGGGTAGTTCCAAGCATCAACAATGCAATTGAGCTATATTGTGGCAACAATGGAGATATTGCACAAGCTAAGGAACCAAGATCGCATAAACATTCCAAGCACATACAAAGGTGGTTCCATCTCATACAAGAAAGCATACAATAAGGAGATGTGAAGGTTTGTAGAGTCCCAACCAAAAGCAATATTGTTGACCCCTTGACAAAAGCACTATCACAACGGAAGCATGATGGTCATGTTAGATCACTTGGAATTAAATTCCTGGGTGATTGGTTGTAAGTGCAAGTAGGAGTTTGTCTGTATGTATGCCTAGAGAGCCAAATATATGATGATTGTAATGGCATAACTTGTAAACAATTTGATTAATAATAAAGGGAATCTTCCAATTTAATTATTTTTATTCAGTTATGAGATAATGATGTTACACAATAAATGTTTAAAGAATGATATTACGCAATGACATATGTCTTTGAGTTGAGGACCTAAACAATGAGATCATACAGATGTCTAGAGTATAGACATTATTTTTATGTCCCTAGGCCATTGTTATTGGAGAAGGCTAATAGACAACAATAACACTTTAGACTAGAGTGTGTTTTGGTTGATGACATAATCTCATTAGTCATGATATATGATATTAAACCAAACACATAGATACTTGTTAGAGAATAGTGTATCGGATAGACTCACCTTGAGAGTGATACATGGATACCATAGAATGGTAGTCAGAATTAGCTCTCATAGTGATGGCGGTAATTGTGGTTCTTAGACTTGAAATCAGTACACTCATAACATTTTGTTTGATGTAGTTTTTTATCATCAAACATGGCCTTGAATAAGGCTTGCCATAAAAGTGATGCTCAAATACATTATGACACATGGGGAATGGTTGTGAGTGATGTAGATGAGAATTATCCCTCCTACATGAGTATTATATCATAACCACTTGATAAGTGAAACTGAGAAAAGCATGGTCATGTGCATGTGAATCAATATATGATGTTGAGCTCACATACATCTCATACAGTCTGCTCAACTTCAAGGAACATGGATTGAACATTGAAGAGGATGATGATTCCATGCCTCTAGTTCAATTTGGATATCAGAAACAAAGGAACTATACAAAAACGGTAACATCAACCACGGATTCTAGGTTGAAGTTGTTCTCCAACTTTCCGAATTACTTGGCTAGCAATGATGTCTTACTAGATACCAATCATTTCTTGTGATATCATTGTATTAGTCATGGACAATCATTGCCAATGTAACTCGGGACCTATAGGGTCACACACATAGGAATGCACCTAGAATATGAGTTTATTCATGAATGATGTTTAAACTTGATTAGTAAAGTGATAGGTATTCAATTTAAACAATATTGGAAATATACACTTTAAAATGGCTAGTTCAGCAAGTGAACTGATCGACACAGGTTGTGAACCCATCAGCTTAGGTTGTGAACCATCTGTTTGGTTGATCAATGTGATTGGATCAAGGATTGATGTTGATGTCATGTTGTGCATTAATTGAATATTAGTTGTAAAAACAATTGCTTTTGGGAAACATGATGAAACGACTGATTCAAGGGTTGAATTGATCGGCTCACATGCCATATGGTCGGTTAATCTTTGAACCGGTTATTTCACCTCTTTTTGTTTGCAAAAGTTTGTGAAATTTCGTCCCCTTTGACTCACTCTTAGACTGGGAACCTTGACCATGACCCTCCTATAAATAGAGGGGTATTGGGGGCTTCTCAAACATGTCGATTAGCTCTAAAAATTGTTGTCTTCTCTGGTTGTGGTAACCAAAAGAGCCTAAGGAACTTATACCCATCAAAGGGAGGAACAACAAGGGAGGACAATTGTGGGAAAACAAATTGACTCTAGCATGTCATCTAGAAGGGACAACTCCTTCCTATCTGTTCATCTTGAATGGCAAGAGTTCTCGATGGTTCATGTGGACTACTCTAAAGGTGAGAGGCACTTGCCCCGCTAAGGAGGACATCGTCAACTAATGTCTATGGTGTCCAACTAGGAGGCCGACAATGACATCCTTTCAGGTGCAACTTGATGAAAGGCACACCCTACTGCAAGGGAATTGTCACTGGACTTGCTCCAGGACCATGTATAACCTTGGAACCCTCTTTCCCATATCATAGTTGTTGAAGCAACCTACTATTCAATGGTGAATATGGCAAGTAAATTTTTGTTTCCACTTCCATATCTGATGCCATATTTCCCAACATAATCATAATGGGTGATGCTAGAGAGGGAAGGAGCAAGCATATCTCCAAGTAATGGAGGGATGTAAATTCACATCCATTTCAATAAGTAATCCAAACAATGCCAAAAGCTCAAGAAGTCACACACAAATTCTAAGAACGAGCATGCAAGCAAGAACGATGCATCTTCCCTCTCTATCATCATGTTTCTATACAAATATAGAGAAAAGGGAGCATCCACTCACCTCAAACGCATGACAAAAGTGAAAATTTTGTCTTTGAGGTCCATTAAGATAATATCTTTGTGCTCACACCTATAAACAAACTCTTTGTCTCAAAGAGAAAGGTCCAACCTCTTCCTCCTAGTCCAAGTTTCTAGACAATAGCCAGGAGCCTTCTTGTGGCTGACCACGGCTCATGCAGACATCAAAACCTACAAATGACCATGACCTTCCTTAATCCTAACTAAGGAGCAATGAACAAATGTAAAACAAGGAAAAGAAATCCAAGATTCTTGATATCTAGTCCAAAACATGTATTCACAGTACTAATAAGGGAGAGAGGAGGAAGGAGTTGATCTTAAACCAAGGTTTCAACCTCAAACGGAGTTCTCCCTCAAGACTCACCATGGATTAGTATTCTTCCATACTAGGGAGGTTGACTACCCTCGGGTCACCTCTTCCATCACTATGGATCTCCAGCACTCCTCATGGGAAATAAATCACTATTAAATCACAAGTAGAGGGGTCTCGGGGTCTATTTATAGCCAAAAAAGACTAACACTTCGATTGCCTCAACTAAATTCACTCTGACAACAACCCCAGTTGGGTTTTAGAAACCAACAATGAGTTTGATCCATTGAAAAACAAAGGCTCAATGCCTTGGATTGAGCATGATAAATTAGGTTGGTCACCTTGTGGGTTCAACCCAATTAACCTAAGTCGACCAGATCCAAACTCTTCTCTTTCTTCTTCTGTTCCATCTTAACCAACTTGGTCATATATATTGAACTTCTCAATCTAGCCCATTCCATATTCACAGAGGTAAACTCTAAGCCTTCTCTCCTGCATTCTCATACCAATCTTTTCAAACTATATATTTGCATGGGTCTAAACCCAACCGTGTTTACTCCAAATTGACCTAGGTTCCCATCAATGAGTCTAACCTCATCACTCTCTTTCTCATCCATTCATCCTCTTATGTGTCAACTTGGGCTAATATCCCTCCACCCGACTGGGTTATTGCAACCCTAACCCTGGTTTCCATTACTAAAACCAACTACCAAGTTAGCATTCTTTGCTTCTTCTAAAACCTTAGCCCATGGTCAAGGACCCTTGAATTGGATAGGTTTGCAAAAATCAAAACCCAAAGACCTCAACACAATGTTCTATTATGTCTATCCACTTCCTAGATATATAACTTAGATGTGTTCTCATAACCAGTATGAAATGATCTAACTCAAGTCGCGAAGCTTGCGGATCAAAACCCCCTATTTGGCTAGCATCAAGATCTCACTCTATGTTGGACCAACTACACTTAACTCAGCCAAGTATTGGGATCCCTATCCGAAAACCAATCAACTCAATTAACTCTCTTCAATAATGCATGTTTACCTTCACTAGCCTACTTGGTTGATTCGTAATTAAGTCAATTATATTAGAAAGTTGGTGAAACCATCCACATCATCCAACAACCATAAACCAACTTTGCATGCCATCTCTCCTTGGACATGCACACACATAGCATTGAACCATATTATGGATAATACAGATACACCCATTCAAAACACACTAACATGTTTATATATGATTAACAAATCCACAAGTACATACAAACGTATCATATTTCATTAGGTATCATTGTATTTCATACAATATGCTTAACATCTCATCATTTAGGATTTCACCCTAAGAGCCGAGACCCTATCTCAACTTAAGATTTATTCTTATAAATACTATCAACCTTACAAAATCCAAGTATACATGATTATATTTAGCACACACACAAACACAAACACACATATATAATAATAATATACATATATATAAGAGTCAAATATTAGATCCTTACATAAGCATGCCATCAACTATGCCATGTTCCAACATGGCTAAACATGGGATAAACATACAGTAGGGATCACCCTTATTTCAATACATGTTTAACAAGTAAATAGAACACATGTTTTACAAGTATACAAATTGAAAGTAACAATTGAATTGGAAGGCATTAGTACATTTCTGACCTCTAATGCCACTTTTCTTAACGTCGGTTCCACAGAAAAACTGACACCATAACATCTACAACGTTGGTTGTAGAGCACAAACGTCATTATCGATCAAGTCATGTTGATCAAGAAAAAGCATGGGTACCACTTTTTCTAGAACTTATTTTATCTCTTAAAGAAATTGGCATCCTAGATAACCCGTAAAATACCATTTTTTAGAGAAACAAATTGCCTAAAAAAATTAGGTTAGCATCGGTTGTTGCAAAATCGATGACATACCCCTTCCCGTAGAATAAATTTTGACTCCAAAATACCGTTACTATTGTTTAGCAATAGTGAAACCAACATTGTATGTCTTATCAACCGTGAAAAAATTGTACATTCGATGTTGGTTTGCAGTCAAGAAACCAATGACAAAGGATTCATGCCACATCCCCTCAAATATATGTTTCCCTCAAATTTCTCTCTGGTATCGGTTCGTCCCACAAAATTGACATATAAGTCTTTACTAAGACCGACATTTGTTTGTCTGGATAAGAGCCTCTGTCATTGGTTATTTTAACCAAACCAACATCTATGTCCTTACTAAGTTGTCAGTTTATCTCTCAAGAAATGACGTCTAAGTCTTTACTGGGGTCAGTTTTTTGTGTTTGGATAAGGACCTCTATCATTGGTTTTTTAAAAGAATCGATGTCTAAGTCCTTAGTCATCGATTTATCTCCCAAAACTGATGTCTACATGCTTAATTGTTAGTTTTCGCTAGCAACTTATGAATAAGTTCACTTAATAGCACCTACAAAAAAAAATTCCCTCATTCTCTATTTCATTGCCCTACGCCATTTTTCTCTGGCGATTGTCGTGCTCCAACTGACCACTGCCTCTTTGTTGACCACTAATGTTGTTGTGATGCCACTTCTGTTGTTGTTGTGTCACCACCGCCGCCACCATCATCACAATTGTTGCTCTTGGAGTTGTTGCTGCTACTATTGCCCTGCTACTTGCCATCGTCATCGCCACAATTGATGTTGAACAATGTAGTAGCTCGACACCATTGTGTCATTGACCACTATCATTGTCACCATCAGAGTTCCTACTACTACTATTGACCACTATCTCCAGCTGATGAAGGTGCATTTTTTATTTATTTTTTATTTATTTTTTATTTTTAGCTACATTTTTTGTATAATACAATTAAATGTAACTAGGGTTTAAATATAATTGTTTGTGTAATTTATTGAAATGTAACTATGGTTTTAATACCTAAATTGGTATCAATTTGAAAAATTATACATGTATAAGTTCTTTTATAATTGAAATTCGTGTATAAGTACTTGTATATTTGGGTGCATTGTTCAATTTGAATGTTGTATGGATACATAATCACAGCTAAAAAATTATTTACACTAAATTGATATGAATGACCTAAATTAACTTTATTTAGACTAAAATTGTTATGTAATTACCTAAATTCTAAATCATAAACCTTTATACAGACATATATCTACTTTTGCTAGTTTTTTATTACACAGAATTGATATGAATTGTAAACCTTAACTTTGGACATATATATATGTTGGCCTAGTAACTCGTCTGAGATTTACTCATTAGGAGTAAATCTTGGATGGTCCCCGGTTTGGGACTATTCTTGTTCACTTAATCTCACTTAGGATGTAAATGTATAATGTGTATTCAGTTTTCAAGATGTTTTGTCAACACTTCCCCATTTGTTCTCCTAGTACATATGTAGGTTGATATTTTCCCATCTACATTGTTGTACTTGGAGAACTGTGGGGAAATGCTGTCAAAATTTTCTTGAAAATCGAATACACATTATGCACTTACTAGTGAGATTATGTGTTTAAGAATGGGATAGGTGGTAGACACATTCATTATTGAACCTTAAACCCTAATTTGTAAACCATAAACCCTAAATCCTAATCTATAAACCCAAAACCCTAATTTGTAAACCCTTATCCCTAAACCATAAATGATAAACCCTAATCTCTAACCCTAAACCGTAATATGTAAACTCTTATCCTTAAACCATAAATGATTAACCCGTAATGATAAACTCTAATCTCTAAACCCTAATCTCTAAACACTTGATTCAATACTTGTTTTCACTTTGATCATAAAATGGATAGATCATGGATGTCCATTCCAAATCACTACACCCCAGAGTTTATTACTGGTCTTGATCAACTTATAATATTTACTTAGGAACATAGGAAATGACCTGGAGATAGGATCTATTGTCTATGTAGGAATCACAATAACAACTTGAAAGTCGATATTGTTAATGAAATCAAAAGTCATGTCATGTGCAACAATATTGTATAGGGCTATGCAGAATAGTACTAGCATGGAGAGACTCCTACTATAAGATTTGTAGATGTTGATAGCAGTACTTGTGTTGAAGAAGAATGCAGACGATGATGTATATGTGAATGAACCAATTCTAATAGACATGATTGATGCAATTCTAGATAGTTCTGGGGTAGATCACACTGATTCACCTTTATTATTTAGAATCATTGTGCATGATGCTAAGAGACATTTATACTTAGGTTGTACTGAGTTTACAAAATTGAGCCCTGTGTTGAGATTGTATACTCTAAATTCTAACAATAGATAGAGCCACAAGATCTTCATGTCATTGTTGTCTTTGTTGAAGAAATTCTTCCTAGAGGCAACAAGCTTCTAATCTCAATATACAAATTAAAGAAAATGTTGTGCCTAATGGAAATGAAGGCTAAGAAGATACATGCATGCCTGAATGATTGTGTGTTATTTCAAAAGGACTATATCGATTTGAAAGAATTTCCAACATGTGGGGCATCAAGGTAAAATGGTGAGTTTGGGGAAGTCCAAAACTATCTCTCCTACCAAGGTGATGTGCTATCTACCTATAATACCATGGTTTTAATTCTTTTTAGCCAATACCATGGATGCAACGTAGCATGCATAGGCCAAGAAAAATAATGATGGGATCCTACATCATGCATTTGATTCCCCACAATGGATGAAGATTGATTTTATGTACCCTAATTTTTTAGTGAAGAAGTTAGGAATCTAAGACTTGGGCTTTGTACCGATCGGATGAATCCATACGGCACATTGAGAAACCAACATAACACTTGGCCTATTATCATTGCTATATACAATCTTCCTCCCTGGTTGTGTATGAAAAATAAGTATGTCATGTTCTCGTTGTTGATATCGGGCCCTAGACAACCAGGCAATGATATCGATGTTTATTTTGAAGCTCTAATTGATGACTTAAAGAAATGTTGGGGAGAAGTTGTGATGACCTATGATGCTTTGCATAGAGAGACATTTTGTTTTGCATGCCATGTTGTTTTGCACTATTAAGGACTTTCTAGTATATGGGAATTTATCTGGATACAGCGTAAAAGGATCCACAACATGCCCTATATGTGAGGAGAACACTGATTTAATATGACTAAAATATGGTGGTAAGACTGTACATCTTGGTCGTTGAAGGTTTCTTCCAAAATTTCATCCTTACCAAAGGTTGTGCAAAGCATTCAATGGATCTCATGAGGAATGAAGAGTCCATAAACATGTATCAAGGGAGGTTGTTTATGAAAGAGTAAAAGACTTTGTTAATACAGTTGGTAAGAGATCATGATGTACTCTTCCCACATAGAGTGACAAATCTTTATACAAGAAGAGATCAATATTTTGTGATCTTCCTTATTGGAGTTCTTTGACAATTAGGAATTGTATCGATGTCATGCAGGTTGAGAAAAATGTCTATGATAGCATCATTAGTACTCTGTCGAATATACCAGGTAAGACTAAAGATGGAATCAAATCTAGAATGGACCTACATAAAATGGGCATAAGGAAAAAATTAACAATAGAAGTTAGTAGTGATTGAAAAACATATTTACCTATTGCTTGTTACACATTGACTAGATAGAAGAAGAAAACTTTTTGCAAGTGCTTGCTTAATGTTAAGGTACCACAAGGATCTCTTCCAATATCTGTAGATCGGTATCAGTGAAGGATCTGAAACTGATAGGTCTTAAATCTCATAATTTTCACACTCTAATGCAACATATATTGCTCATGGATATTTGATCTATATTGTCAAAGCATGTAAAGTTTGCAATTACCAAGCTTTGTTTCTTCTTCAATACTCTATGCAACAAAGTTATTGATCCTAAGAATCTTGATATGTTGCAAATAGAAGTGGTTGTTACCCTGTGCCAGCTTGATATGTATTTTCCTCCTTTATTCTTTGATATCATGGTACATATTGTTGTCCATTTGACTAGGGAAGTGAAAATATTGGGATATTCTTGCATTGGATGTATCCTTTTGAACGGTACATGATTGTTTTCAAAGGTGATGTTCGAAGCCATTATCGTCCTAAAGGGATTATTATTGAGGGTTATGTGTATAGGGAGGTTATGGACTTTTGCAATGACTTTTTGAGTTGTAATGAAGCTCCTGGAAATGACAAGCATATTTACAACTATTCTGACAAAGAGACTCTACGAGCATGAGTGAGAGTAATTAGTCATGCATGTGGGAACAAGCACACTTGTATATTCTACACAACATTGATGAAGTGAGTATTTATATCACCAAACATATCAAGTTCATCAAGACAAACTATCCTCAAACCAATTCAATGTGGCTTGCTAGAGAGCATAATAAGACATTTATTAGGTGGTTTGAAGATAGAGTCTTACGTCAACTATCTCAAACACCACATAATGTTGCTGAAAATATCAAATGGCCCACCTTTAAATCAAAAATGAATGTTATGTCTTATGAAGGGTTTCACAAAATGGATTTTCATATTACACAAAATGTCAAGATGATAAGAGTATTGTCCAAAACAATGAGATCACCCTTCAAGCATCTTCATTGTATTTTTCTAGTGCGAAGGATAAGAGTCCATGTGAAGCTAAAATGTCATATTACCGTGTCACTGAAGACATATGGGAGTTTGACTACACAAATTTTAGAGTTTTGATCTTTAGGTGTAATTGGGTTGATAATGCCAAAGGAGTTGTAGTGGATGAATTGGGTTTCACATTAGTGGATTTTGAAAATTTGGTGATAAGGGTAAACCATTCATAATGGCATATCAAGTGAAGCAAGTACTTTTTGTCTATGATCTTGCAAATGAAAAATGATTGGTTGTTCTTCACGGTAAAAGGCAGTTCATTACCTATCCTATAGATAAAGAAGAGTATTGTGGAAAGTATGATGATTCTAGTCCATTCTCAGTTGGCTTGTCAACACCAAATGTTGAAGCTAACATAGTCTTATATATGCATGGAGATCACATAGAAGGAATGTTAATTGATCCAAGACCTAATCAATACTAGAGGCATGCATTTTTGTAAATGCTAGATGTGTGTTTTACATTCTTTATCACTTATATTTCATTGTTTGATTGTTTCTTTGAATGTTATTACATTTTTCAGATGGTGTCTAACTGTGAGTATGATGATTGTGAGGATGATTACCATGAGGATGAGCACCATGACAATGTGCATCGTGAGAATGACACTGGAGAAAGGTATTGTTTTGTTACATATGTGTGCATTTTACAATGTCTATCACATTTATTAGTTACATTTTTATGACTTGTATATGTTTCTTGTCAGCTTTAGCATGTTGAGAATGTTCTCCCTGAGGATCTTGTTGAGCTTGATTAGGAGTATCGTGAGAATGCATGTCAAAGAGGCATCACCATGATGAACAAGTTAGTAAAGGGGTAAAGGACTGAAGTTGGTCGTTGAGTTTGATGATCAAGGAAAACCTATTGGAAAGAATCGCAGTTCTTTTGTGCAATATCTAAGGGTTGTTACTCATAGAAAAATGTATATAAATATAAATCTTTGCATAAAGTCGATCAAGGCAAGAAAGATTACATATGGAAGGACTTATGTGTGAGATATTATGATTTGTAAAGATATTCACAATTTTGTTTTTAAGAATATTCCATTAAGTATATGAACATCTGTAGAGCATATTTGACCTTGATGAAAAATTGCATCGTAAAATATGTTTCAACGTTGTGGGAGGATACTAAGGAATTATAGGACAAATCATACAAGAGAACAAAAATGAACGAGAAGAAGAAGAAGAAGTCAATAATTGAGCAATGTAACTATTGTTGACTTAAGGTCTAAATCAACTAAAACCTTGTTTTAATGATGACTAACCATTCCACTTGTTTGTGTCTAATGCTTCTACTTGAGTGATTTCAGATTAGGTATAGACACTCCAAATGCCTAAACTTGTGCATCCTAACTTGGAGAAAGACAAGTCAAAATCAATGCAGGTGCACGTTTGTGGAAAAGGCCTTAGATCAATTAGAATCATGTTGTAATTCACTTGTAATGATTGTACGACTTGTAATTAATATTAGAAAAAATCAAGAGCAGTTGAAATTGAATATTTGAGCATTTTTGGCACTTTCCAAAATTCATCACAGGCACCTTTATCGGCTGAGTTTCACTCACATGAAACTCGACTGACAACCCTGTGTGGGTCTTGGTAACTATCAGGGCCGACCAAGTTTCCCAGGGAAAAACTCGACAGACACTCTACACACACAAAACAATTTTAAGCCATCGGTCAAGTTTCATCTAGGATAAACTCGACTGATGACTCAAAATTAATTTGTCGCATAGTGCTATCAGTTGAATTACCTTTATTGAAACTCGTCTGACAACATTGTATGAAAAGTGCATAAAAGTTTTTCTAGCGATTAGAGTGTTGCAAACTCAAAAATATATCCATTACAACACCCAAAACATCTAGAATTGTTCCTAAGTGTCTCTGGTAGATAGTAGGTAACCTCAAATATAAATAGGACCCCTCGGGATTTATCCCATGGTTAATCAAGTACTAGGAAGGTTCCTATATTATAGTTGAGTGACTCCAAGAGACTCCTTCCACTCTCAATCTTAATCACTGATAACCTCCCAATTTGCGATGTTATCTTACTAGTTTTCCTCAGTTTTCCATACTCTTTCTTAAATAAATTAGACACAATCTTTAATTTTCCACTTTATTGTAAATATACCATCAGACTAACTTTTCCCCTTTTATTTCTTACTGAAAAGTACAAAAAATTTACAAAAGCTCCAAACGATCCCAAGACCGAATGGACACCAAACGATCCCAAGACCAGATGGACACCAAACGGTCCCAAGACCGAATGAAGCCAAACGGTCCCAAGACCGTGAAAAGTCAAACGGTCCCGAGACCGTATGAAGCCAAATGGTCCCGAGACTGAATGGAGATCAACCGGTCCTAAGACCGTATGAAGCTACATGATCCCAAGACCGAATAAAGGCAAACGGTTCCAAACCATGATGACTCAAACGGTTTCCAAACCGAGAGAGTCCAAACGGTTTCCAAACTGAGAGAGTCCAAATGGTCTCCAAACCGAGACAGAGTCCAAACGGTCTTCACAGCCGTTTGGGCCCAAATCTCCCAAACTGTTTGAGTTTCACTCAAAGCCTATAAATAAGACATGAGGGGTCCTCATTCTGAGGAAGTTTCAGACGTCCAAAGGTTGCCTCTATTGTTCTAGAGCCATTCCATCCTTCCCCCACTGCCCTGAGGCTGCCAGTCTGAGATTCATACTCCGTCTCCAAGCTACTTTCTCTCTCATCGACAAAGAAGGTGGGAAGAGGAGGATTCATCATCAAGCAAGCTACGAAGTGTGAAGATCATTTCTCTCTCTCTCTCCAAGGGGTCAACCTTCCTCCCTCCTTCGTGGAGATGATGCTCTCTCTCTCTTCTCGCCCCCTTCTTTGTCCTTGCCATGAGCGAGTAGTCTTATACACTAGGGTGCGGGGAGTAGCCCCGCTACCCATGTTTTCATTTCATGCATAGTAATTCTTGAGTTTGCAATAGAAAAACACTATCTTTCCAGTTCAACATCAATCGTTTAATGAATGCTAGTTGCTTGATCATCAACTTGTGTTATTTATTATCTGTTAGTGCAAATTGTCTATGTTTGTACTTCTAGATTCGAATGTCAACTGCTTGTTGGTTCCAGATTGTATGTAGTCACCATACGTTCGGTTCGGTATCTAGAAGCATTTCTTAAGAAGTGGAGTAAACTCACCTCCATCGTTGTACTTTCATACTATGAAATGGAATCAGTTGACGTATGAAAGTACAACCTTGAAGGGTCGAGGAACACACTTTGCGAGGGGAGTGATGCAAAGTAAGTGACCATTCATCTGGGGATGGTTGGCATTGCAACACTTCCACGTTTCTCGTAGTTAGTTGTCTGAAAGGAGGCTAAGCCTACAAAGATACTAGTTGTTTAGACTCTTTTCTTTGCAAGCCAAGTCATTGTGATGTATGTTTTGATCCATGTGTAGTGGTGGTGAAAACCGATCACATCTTAGTGGTTTCTCAACATTGTTTACAACTTTAAATTTACTTTACTACTTTTACTTTACTCACACTTAGTTTAAACAACCAAACCAACTCTTTGATCTAAATACTGACTCTTAAGGAGTTAAATGAAATTCTAACGTTTTCCATCTTGTTAATCTTAACAAGATTGTTGTCATGTGGATTTGACCCTTAACTATACTACGATAAGACTTCCACATATCCTAGCTTATGTGGGTGGAGTTTTTAATCTAGTATAAGAAAGGATAAACCTAAGAGACTTATTATCTTTTAGGATTTTTAGTGGTGCATGCAACTCCATGCAAGTGGAGACTCCATCAATCACTTGCTACATCCATTAGAGTGAATAGGAGATTTGTAAGAGATCTAGTCCTACATGTATATCTTGTAAGACTCTCCTTCCTCCACCTCCCAATCTCTCTTTCTACCATGAAGATGAAGATTCTCTCTCTTGGCTAACAGAGGTGATGAAGAAGAAGGGAAGGATTCCTTTAGTGAAAGCTTCTGAACTCAAAGGCAGAAGATCAAAGTCAAGAGTGGGTAAATCCTTGAAGGAGGAAAACTTGTTGCAAGAGTGGGTAAGTCCTTGAAGAAGGCTAAAATCTCATTGAAAAAGTGGGTAAGTCCTTGGTAAGGTAGAAGATTCTTGGTCATGGATGAGTAAGTCCTTTGTAAGGTTATTGGCTCCCTTTTTCTCAAAGGGAACTCTAGGTATCCTTGTCCTAGAAAAGGAAGGTCATTTGTAAGTCTTATAATGGAATATAAGGACTGAGACATGGTTGACAAATCCTATAGGTTGACCACCCTAGGTAGTGTATGTACACTCTCCCAGTTTGGAGTTTGGAACCACTATACATAGCTTGTGTTCTTGTGCTCGTTCAATCTCTCTCATCCTCACTATGTATGCTTAGTTGCACTCAAATTTCATATTAGCAACCTTATATTGTGATATGTCTTGAAGGTATAATGAATTTTGTTTAAGTGGTGTTTAGATCTATTCACCCCCTCCCCTAGAGCCCATCATCCTAGATCCTAAAACTAGCTTGACCAAAGGTGTGGGATGCATTTGTTGCTTCAATAAAAATCAATGAATTCAAGGTATTAAGCCTCCTCAATTAGAATGCATTCTTATGAATTCATTATATTACATATTTAACATGTGTTTTGGATTAACCAGGCTTTGGGAGATGCTAAAAAAGAAAGACGTGCAAAGAATGTGCACAACTACAAGTTGGGTCAAGGTGGTACACAAGGCTTCGCCAATAGAGAGTGGAGGTGTCTTCTTCTCAACGGCCTACTCGACTATCGAGTCCTCTACTACCACTACACATATAACTCGCCACAAGGAGTGGATAGCTATGAGGCAAACCCAATCTGGAGAAATACCCAACTCGAAAATCACTGAGGTAGATATAAAAATGATAAAATTCAACTCTTAGAGTGCATGTTCATCTTTGATCTTGATTGTTATGTTTTACTTACCAATTATTGTTAATGATGATTAGATGAAGCTCTACGAGCAAAGGAAACAAGGCAAGTTAATCCATGAGGCAACAAGGGATGAATTGATAGTTTCTCTAGGTAATCCATAGCATCATGGGCGTGTTAGGGTTGTTGAGGCTGGTTTCAATATAAGATCCTACTTTGGGTCATCAGAGCATAAGCACATATCTATTCAGAAAGGAGGATTCTCAAAAGAGAAGGTACAAGAGATGATTGCAAAGGGAATAGAGGAAGTAATGAGATAGTATTATGCTTCTCATTCAGCTCCTCATATAGTACTTCTGGTGCCCGGTCCTCATACGAGATGGAGCCCCATACGACAGAGGTAGTTGGGAGTAATCTAATGAACCCACTAGCTAGAACACTTGTTGTATGTTTTTGTATGATATAGTAGTCTGTCAGAATTATTTGTATAATATGTTTGTGTTTAGGCATATATATATATATAAACAATATATACAAATTTGTAGGGGTTGAAGCCATGCCATCTTTTAGTAGAAGGATATATCGTTGCACTAGGCGGGACTTACCCATGCCTTCCAGGTGACATGATTCATTGTGCTTCAGTGCCCGTCGATGCGGTTCACTCCAGGTCAAGACTTGTCTAGGATGCTTGGAAAGAGACTGCACTACCATACGGTCACCTTGACCACAAGATGATAGGTGATGCAGAAGGTGGCCTGGTTGTATCGCCCAAAGAGGGAGTTGTCTATACTGATGTATGCTAAATTTACATTGTGTTTTTATCTGTATATAATTAACAATTGATGTGAGAATAAATATATGCATGATATAGCACCTAAGAAACCCCCTATAGTTTTCCCTCCATTTACTCCTCAAGATATTTGATTACTTGATTGTCTTGCAAAGGACCGACTCAGCTTGCTAGGCCCTAATTATAGGGGGGTTGGTAGTATGGCTAGGCATCTTTGAAGAAGGGTCATGTATGATGGTCCATATTAAGGAGGATATTGTAGGTTAAGCCGATGATATTAGTATATTTTTGCAACATATTGTGAAGATGTTTACTTATGCTTAGTTGAATACATTGGTGATAGAACTATGGATATGGTGATATCTTATGGATAAATACCTCATTTTATATATGTTGACCTATTTTCTTATATTTAATGCATACATGATATATGTTTTGCAACTACTTATATAGGATGTGTATAGAGTTCACAGTACCCTGTGTGGCATTTCTAGTTCCATCATATATTAGTCGTGTACATAAAGACTGCATATATGTTACCAAATACTACTCTACCACATTGAAATATTTTGGTAATGTGAGAGAGTGTGATTACAACTCCTTTCTGTGATGCCCCGTTGTCACACAAAGTGAGATTACTCAAAACTAAAAGCAAAAACAACACTAAGAAAGTGAATTACCAGAAAACATGGGAAATTAAAACCGATTTCATTGAAGAAACATAAGCCAAAAACTTATCACTTATGAGTCCACAAAGCCTACCACATGCAACACATAACATGTCACGTGGGGCTTACATCACTGTAGATCAACATTCCCGTCATCAACTTGTTACATAAGATACATATTCCACATGTATACAAGCCAAAAACCTTGTATTTACATAACCACAAAACATCTTAAACCCCAAGGACTTGAGTGTACAGGAACGACTCTAGGACTCTAACACCAAAAGACTAGCAACGCATCCAACCATATTAGCTACCTCTCTTGCTGCTACTTTTCCTCAGCTACACGACCTCTACCTCTTCATGTACAGTAACCTAAAAGATGTGGAAACCCACGAGGTGAGACCAAACGTGTCAAGGAGAGATATAACTCTCCACCAATGCTATTAAATCACACGTAAATTGAGCAGGTAAAACAACATACTAGAAGATGAGTAGATTCAGCTAAATGATATGTATATAACAGGTAAAGAAAATTAAACAAGATTAGGCAGCCACCACTAAGGAGTAGATCAAGTTATATTTTAAAAAGGAATGTAAAAGACATGTATAACAATTAACTTCTTTTACCGTATTATAATTTAAGAAATCAATAAAAAGACAAGGCAAAGGCTCAACCAACATGGGACGTATGTCACCCTAAGCATATATATACACTACACAGCTGTGCTACATCTTTTATTATACCCTAGGGATTTGAGTCGTACCACCCAAATCCAATTGACCACTACTAAGTCGAAATCAGTGCTATATAAGGTCCATGGAAGAGCCAGAATCCACAACCCCTCCAACACCACTTGGTCATCCCAAGAGAACACTATAGAGACATATCAGTCAATTGTAAAGAATGACATATAGTATGTACAAGGATCAGCTCACGCATGTCGTCCATATATGAACACCTAGCCCACCTTGGTTCAGGTAATGGCTCTAGAAGAACAGGATCATGCATGGCCATTCTTAAAAGAAGGATTGGCTCACGCATGGCCATCGATATCATAAGTCATGATCATCTCAGACAACCTATAATTAAATATGCAAGGATATATTCAACTCGCACCCTGTATATTCAAAACTATGTGCTCTGAGTTACACTCGTTTCACCAATCCAGCAAATAAAGCTGACACTGGAATGGATCTATGGCACAGGGAAACGATATGATTAGGTTTCAATAGATTAGTTATCCAATTGGGTGACTTTTAGAATCAATCAAGTTACAATGTATAAAGCTAAAACAAACTCTACAAGAATAAGGGTGTGTTGCAACTTCAGAAGATATAAAACGTATAAGGTGTGAACTTGTCACACAATCACCACATAATACTCATTGCTCTACCATTCATAAGGCCACCATCAATGCCACACATCACCATTGGATACCAATCCCTCAATCACATCACTTGAGGATATCATCTCTCAATAGGCATCAAGTCATCACCAGGTCATAGGACCTATCACATTAAGCCATGCATATATGCCTCATTGGTGTCCATAAGCACCACCTTGTTTCACATAATATCCACCACATCATACACCAGTCATGGCATACATATCACCTGAAAGGTTAGGGGCTTATAAATCAAGAAAAGAGAGGAAGCATTACACATGATGAACAACTCATGAGAGATAAAGCAAACACATCTCGTAACTCAACATTAGGGCTACAAACTTAGCTGATTAGGGTTTTGTAGATGTATACAAACAATAAGCCCTAGGTGGGACATCTCCCACATTCTTGGAATACTTTTAGGGTTAGGGGTTATCATAAGGGTTAAGAAACAACTTATCCATGTAGCTACACGTGGCTCATACTCAGCCCATTCATTACTCATAAAAGTGCATTGATGAAGTGTTCCAACATATGACTCAACCATCCACTTCATGTATGTCGTGACCACCACCTAACATGGGTCGTGCCCACCATCGCCCATGGTGTCATGACCGCAACCAACCTCCTTCATGTCGTGACTGTGACCCACCAAAGGGGTGCACCATGCCTCGACCCTCAAGTGACCAGGTCACATACAACTAGGGTTAGGGTTCAACCACCCAAGGGAGAGCATATCCTGACCCAAAAACGAGGACTCACCGCGATCCGCAACAAGAACATGTTTTGACCCCAAAAACCAACCATGTTGGGACCAACCAACGGAGAAGGAAATGTCTCAACCAAAACTAGGGTGTATCTCGACCCTCTAGGAAGTAGATGTCACCATCAAGGATGAGGATGTCTCGACCTCCACAAGGTTAGCTGTAACATCCCTGACTTGGGTTATGCCTTAACCCTAGATGTTTTGCTTAATAAAGTTAATTATATTCTTGCTCTTATCTCTTGGAAAGTAATTAAGGCTCAAGAGGAACTTATGTTTCAATTTCAGTCCATTTTGAATAATGTTGAAACATTGTTTTGCTTGTTTTGGACTAAAGTGCAAATTACCCAAGTTGAGGGGTTAACTTGCAAATGTTACATGATAAAATATTCCTCAAGTTTTGAAGCATCATGAGAATGAAAATGATGCAGAGGTATGGCTACCACAAGCCTGAGCACCAAGAAAGAGCTTATTGAGCAATGTTTGTGCATTAAAACCTAGTTTTGGTGTAATGTGCAATTTACCCAAAACCTAGGGTTCAATATGCAAAATACCACTTCTAGAGAATCCCTCATGTTTCTTGGCATAATTTATAGAAAATAAAATGATAGGGGCGTCTCATTTGAATCACTTTGGAGGAGAGAGAATCTTGGTATTAAAATAATCAAGATTTAAGCATAATTGAAACCCTAATTCAATTTAATGCAAAAAAATAAATATATTAATTGGATTTCCCTGCAACCAAAAATGAGATGGTTTAATTTGGATAAGTGTGGACGTCCTTGTGCCTTGCAAAGGCCACGAAATATCCTAAGTGAGTGGAGAGCCCACTCACATTAGTTAACTAAAAAGTAATATCCACTAAATATGGGATATTAGTATTATATGAATTAAGGTGCTTAATTTGTTATCCTTTAATTCATGGAGAATGAAGAGTAATTAGAAGGTGGGGAAGATGGCTTTCCATGCAAGTATTTTAGTGGGAGATGTGGCACCAATTTTTGGAGTTAAAGGATTTTTATATCACTTTCTCTCTCTTGAAAATTCCCTTACATATACCTCATTTTCCACCCACTTGAAGACTCTTTTTCGGATTTTCTTTCTCTCCTTACTTTGGTAGAACACAAGGTAGATTAGGAGAAACAGGAGGACGAACACCAACATGTAGTTAAGCTCCTTAATCATCTTCAACCTTGATTTCATGGTGGAAATCGAAAATCAATGCTTGATTTCTTCTTTTCTCCATTCAATCCTTAATCCTAGCCATTTCTTTTCACTCAAAAGCTTGAGGACGGACCTTGGGAGGTTGAGAAAGCTTCATTCACCATTGAAGGTGTGAATCTTGAAGTCTGGATTCAATTTTGAAGGTGGGTTATATAACTTGAACCCTTAAATGCTATTATTGCACTCAATTCTTCATTTCATGATTGATCGTTTTGTTCTTCTTGAAACTTTTGGTTAATTGATGGAATCACCATAAGTATGGCAGTAGACTTTGAATAATAGAATCTTGAGGATGATGACATCATCCTAAGCACACACCTCAATCTAATATTTTGTGAAAATGGTTTTGCTTTTTGGTGATCAAACGGTCTCAAGACTGTTTGACACCAAACGGTCTCAAGACCGTTTGAGGTCATGAGGGGCCCAAGACCGTTTGTGGTCAAGTAATGTTATGATTGGAGTAAGATTCAATGGTTATATATGATTAAGATAAAAAGGATTCAACAATCGATGGTCCCTTAATTTTAAACCCTAATTCAATTGGGTTCAAAACTCTAATTGATGTTGAAATGGTTTCAAATCATTTGAATAGGTTGATCGAATGAAAGTATTGACCGAATGAAAGTGTTGACCGAATGAAAGTGTTGACCGAATGGAAGTGTTGACTAAATGGAGGTGTGGACCGTTTGGGATCAAACGATCTCAAATAGTTTGAGGTTCGATTGATCTCAATGTTGGATTGAGCATTCGTTTCAAAGCAATTGATGAGCATTCAGTTTCAAGACTGAATGAATGAAATCAGTCTCAAGATCGAATGGTTGATTCAGTTTCAAGACCGAATGAATGAGATCAGTCTCGATCGAATGGTTGATTCAGTTTCAAGACCGAATGGGTTGATTTGATTTCAAGACCGAATGGGTTTGATTTGAGTTACACTCGAACCAAGACCGTTTGAAGGACAAGGTACTTCAAGACCGTTTGAAGGTGTAAATGATTCAATTCAAGAAAGTACTAATTAATCCCTTGATTTTTAAATAGCATATATCCAAGTTAAATTTAGTGGTTGTACCTCTAAAGTACTTAGGTGCTTAGTACCTTTAAAATGGTTAACCTTTGATGCTTATGGAAGCAATGACTTGATACACTATGCAATTCTTCATTCAAGTTGAATTAACCTAATCTAATCAAGTATGATGTAATTAACCCCCTAGAGAGGATGGGAGAGAGGAACTTACACATGAGTGATAATCATGTATTGATTAAACCTCAACACTCTCAACATGAATACAATATGTAATTAGGGTATGATCCTTGTTGGAGAGATCAAGAAACCCTAATTAAGAAGGGTGATAAACCCAAACCCTAACCCTAATTTACGGCAATGTTGGATATAGCCCTAATACATAGTAATATGATGTGTAACCCTAATTTGGGATAATGATATGAGAAACCCTAATTCAGGGTATTTTAATTAAAAACCCTAATTTAAGAGAATGCTTCATGAAAACCCAAATTTTTGGGTAAAGCTACATGAAACCCTGATTTTTGGAGAAATGTTATAAGAAAACTTTAACTCAAGGAAAGGATGTAATGTGGAATCCTGATGTAGGGTAATGTAATATGAAACCCTAATCTAGGGTGATGATATGTGTTATAAAACCCTAATTTGAAAATCTAGCTCTAATTGTGCAAGGGGATGAGTAACCTTGATTGATATGAATTGGGAAACCCTAACCCTAATAAGGGTATAGGTGGTGTTACTTTGTATAAGCATGGTGCTAAAAATGAAAATGATATAACTGTTGTCAAGTGTACTAACCATGCAGGTATCATGAGATGATGAGCATATCCAGGTATGAGCTATGATGTTTCATTTATTATTGTTAATGGGCTTTTTGAGCCATAACATGCTTTGTTGCCTAGTGAGAGGTAACAAGAGATGAGATGGGCCATGTGAGCCATGTGAGATACTTGTGTAACAAGTATCATGTTTACCTTGGTCAGATGACCTGAAGGTGTTTTAGTTACCTGATAAGTGGTAACAAGTGTTCTTTGATGATCTGAGGGTTTGAATACCCATTTTCTATAATCATGATGATGAGTTTGTGAAAGGATGAGTATGCTCCTGATGAGATGAGGGATTGAGATCCCAATGCTTTATTAAAGATTTGAACAGTACTTGATGAAAGTATTACACATTCTTTGTAGCAATTGTTAAAAACAATTGATGTTTGGAAACTTGGTGATGTTAAAAGAATATGGTAATACACTTAATTAATCAAGTGATATCATATAATGTAGTTGCCCTGACCACAGATCCATCAGTGTCAGAACTTGCTGAATGGTGAAACGAGTTAAACTCAGAGCACATATTTTTGAATGTGTGGGGGTAATTGGGCAACTATATCCTTATGCCCCATAGGTATGGCTGCGGGCTATATCCTATGAACGGGATTGATTACGTACCATACCCCAGTAAGAGTATGGCTACGGGCCATGACTCCATGATATGATACCAGGCATTGGCTACGGGCCATAACCCTGAAGAGAGTATATATTGTGGGCTATAACTCTATAGCGAAGATGCCAATATACCCTGGCAAGCTAATTGTAGTTTGACACGTGATGTCTCTGCCATATAATCTGGTACTGACCGAGAAGGTTGAGGTCGTGGAGTCTGGCTCTTCCATTGACCTTGTGTGGTACTGATGCTTAATGTAATCTTGGTCGGTTGGAGCATGAACGGTAACTTCATCTCTTCAGGGCAATAAGTATGATTGTAAAATGTAATCAGCCATGTAGCGTATTTGCTTAAGGTTGAAATACGATAATCACTGGTTGATGTATTCTTTCTTAGTTTATCGGATAAAAGTTATACATGTTCTTCATATTCCTTATTGGATAAGTGACATGTTGCTTTATCAAGTTACAGCTGCAATACTTTGAAATAGAATATTGCTCTAATCCATTTAGACATTGATTCAACTACTGTTAAATATTTATGATTCCTCTATTCAGTTTATTCTTATTAAACTGCAATAATAACATTTCTGGCAGAGAGTTATATCTCTCACTGGGACAATTTACAATTGTCTCCCCCCCGTGGAATCTAACTTTTTAGGTAGACACGGTAGAAGAGGCAGAAACCCTACTGCAGGGGAAGAATAGCAATAGCAGCAGGAACAACAGTGGATTCTTAGGTGGAGACATTGGTTGTCATGTCTTGTATATAGAGTCATATGTGTCGTCTCTGTACTCTCAGGTCCTCGGAGTCAGTAGTCAGTTTAATAAATCAATCTGAGATTTTGGCTTGATGCCTCAATGTTTTTATGTTGCCTATGTATAGTTTTGAGCAGGGCAGCTGATGCTTGTAATTCTCAAGAAGGAATAGTACAAGAGATGTACTTGTGAACCAGAATGTAATTGAATTACTTTGGTTCTTTTTGAAAGAGGTTCAATGTATGGATCTCTTTGTAAAGGTTTTAATTTTTAGTGATTTTTGTTAATCCGCTGCTAACAAACGCTTCCGCTTAAGTAGATCTTGTTTTTGTGAGTTTAATGCCACAAGTTTAGTGGTACCAGAGCTCTAGGTTTGCTGAGTCTACAGAGACATAGGATTAAGGTTGTTGAGTCTGTTCTAGTGTCTTCCAGTTTATCTGATAGTGACTTCTGCTCATATAGGAGGAGAAGAAGAACTTGAAGATGTCTGGATCACACGAAGAATACGTTGTTGAGAGCAGTGTTGCTGCACCAGGAAGAGGTGCAAGGGACCAGACTAGGGAGGAACCTGTACCTGAACAACCCCAACTTGACCCAGCCATGATAGAGAATCCAGCTTTCAATGCTCTGTTTGGGCAGTTCATGGCAGTCATGACGCACATGATGGATAGGATGCCACCACCTACACCTAGGGCACCAGCCCACAATGAGGGATAGGGAGCCGGCAAAACTTTTGAGAGGCTTCGCCAGGTAGGAGCCACAGAGTATGCTGGTACAGCTGACCCAGCAAATTCTGACCTATGGTTGACCGAGCTGGAGAAGGCTTTCAGAATCCTCAATATTCCTGAAGCTGAAAAGGTGAGGCATGCAGTGTACCTACTGAAAGGGAGTGTTGGTCACTGATGGACTATTAAAGAAGGCAAAAGGCCAAGTGTCGAGGTTGGATGGAAAGAATTCCGACGAGAATTCGTCACTAGATACTTCCCTGAGACTTACTTAGATGAGAAGATATCTCAGTTTGAGAAAATAAGACAAGGATCGATGAACATTAGCGAGTATGAGGCTAAGTTCATGGAGCTTCTGCGGTTCTGTCTGCATATGGCAGCTACGGAGGAGGAAAGAATTTGGTGTTTTGAGAAGAGGTTAAATGTTGAATTGACCACTCATGTGTCTGTCTTAGAGAATAGGGAGAGGTTTGCTACCTTCATAGAGTCCGTGATACGGATATAAAGGTCGATGATCGAGAAGCGACAGACCAGTGGTAAGAAGGTGTACACTCAGTTCCAAGGACAAAGGTCCGAGAGCTTTAAGAAGCTGAGGTTTTCTACACCAGCAGCACCATCGAGATTCAATACCCAGACACAATGGACATAAAGTAGGGGTAGGGTCCGTAGTTTTGTTCCAAATAGATCCCCCAGCATAGCATCAACATCGGTCATTAGACCTCATAGACCCTATCCTGAGATCAGGATCTATCATCAGTGCAGACAAGTGGGACATTTGTCAAAGGATTGTCTAGTCGGGAACACAATAGTGACTCAACCCCAGAGGGAGAGTCAGCAAGGATCTCAGAGGAGACCGTTTTCTAGTAGCACTCGAGGACGTGGGCAAGCATCCCAAGCTGGTCCGTCAGCACCCAACAACCGAGCATCGGGTCAATAACAAGCAACGACTAGATTCTATGCGATGAATCAACCTGATGCAGTAGTTAACCCAAGGGTTGTGACATGTCAGATGGAATTGTTTTATTATGATATGTCTACATCTTGCTTCGTATCTGTTTTAATTGATCTGGGTGCTACGCATTCTTTCATCACCAGAGAAGTGATTCTTGACTGCAATATGACAGTTAGTCATAGGGCAGAGAGTTTGTTAGTAGAAACCCCTTTGTTGGGATCTGCAGTGCTGCGGGAGGTGTGTTCTCCCTGCACTCTTTCCTTTTCTGAACATCGCATCTAGGTGGATCTTATACCACTTGAGATGTAGGGTTTCAATATAATCCTTAGGATGGACACCCTAGAAAAGTATAAGGTTGTCTTGGATTGTGATTCCAAGCAAGCTATGTTCACAGATGACGGTGACACATGGATCTTTCAGGTAGATAGAAAGACTCTTCCAACATGTCTTGTGTCATCTATGGTAGCTAAGAAGCTGATGAGACAAGGATGCTTTGCATTCTTGGCACATGTGGTAGATACCACAATGGAGAGCTCTAATCTTTTTGAAGTCCCGATAGTTAGGGAGTTTGAAGATGTATTCCCTGAGGAACTTCTAGGTGTTCCTCCGCCCCGAGAGATTGATTTTGAAATTAATCTAATCCTAGGAACACAGCCAATAGCACAAACACCTTATAGAATGGCACCTACTGAGATGGCAGAGCTCAAGAAACAACTACAGGAGTTGCTTGAGAAGGGTTTTATCCGACTGAGTACTTCACCATGGGGTGCTCCATTTCTCTTTGTTAAGAAGAAGGATGGATCGATGTGATTGTGCATTGATTACAGACAGTTAAATAAGGTAACTATAAAGAACAAGTATCCTTTTCCAAGGATCGATGACTTGTTTGATAAGTTGCATGGTGCAACTATCTTCTCTAAGATAGATCCGAGGTGGGGATACCATCAGTTGCATATCAAGGAGAGTGACATACCTAAGTCTGCCTTTAGAACAAGGTATGGTCACTACAAGTTCATAGTTATGTCGTTTGGACTAACTAATGCACCAACTGCATTCATGGAACTCATGAATAGAATCTTTCAACCTTTTCTTGACCAGTTCATAGTAGTATTCATAGATGACATCTTGATCTATAGTAGAGATGCTCAACAGCATGAGCAGCACCTCCGTCAGGCTCTAACTTTGCTAAGAGATCATAAGCTATATGCTAAGTTTAGCAAATGTGAGTTCTGGTTACCAGAAGTTTCTTTCTTAGGACACATAATATCTGCCTTAGGTATCCGTGTTGATCCTAAGAAGGTGGAATCTGTCCTACAATGGGAACAGCCAAAGACACCAATGGAGATTCGTAGTTTTCTTGGACTGGCAGGATATTACAGAAGGTTCATTAAGAACTTCAGTTCTATAGCTTTACCCCTAACTAAGTTGACCAGGAAGGAGGTTCCTTTTGTCTGGAAAGACAAGTGTCAACATTCTTTCCAGCTGTTGAAAGAAAGGTTAACAAGTGCACCTGTGCTGGTGTTACCTGAGAAAGGGAAGGGGTACATAGTTTTCTACGATGCATCTAAGAATGGTTTAGGATGTGTGTTGATGTAGGATAATCAAGTGATTTTTTTTACCTCTCGACAGCTTAAGAAACATGAGGAGAATTATCCAACACATGACCTAGAACTAGCTGTTGTGGTCCATGCTTTGAAGATCTGGAGGCATTATCTCTATGGAGAGACGTTCCAGATTTTCACAAACCATAAGAATCTAAAATATATCTTTTCATAACATGAGTTGAACATGAGACAATGCCGCTAGATGGAGTTAATCAAGGACTACGATTGTACAATTGATTATCATCCAGGGAAGGCTAATGTAGTGGTTGATGCACTGAGTAGGAAATCATCATCACCAGCCCAAGATAAAGCATAGTTAAACTCCCTAGTGTGCTTTAAAAGAGATACGCTTATCTCCTTGAGGCAAAATAATATACAGCTTAAGGTATCATTGTTAGCCAGGCTGTTAGCTGAGATGCACATGAAACCTACTATGAGACAACATATTAAAGAAGCACAACAAGCTGATATTGTGGTTCAGCAGATCAGGTCAGAGTATGGTAGTGAGAAATGGGATGGCTTTCATGAGTCAGAGGATCAGGTAGTCTATTACCATGGTAGGATGGTAGTACCTGATGCCAATGACTTAAGGAAATTAGTCTTGGAAGAAGCTCATTCTTCGATGTATGCAATGCATCCAGGGAGCACCAAAATGTATCAAAATTTGAAAGATATGTATTGGTGGCCAGGATTGAAGAAAGATTTGTTGAGTTTGTTATGCGGTGTTCGGTGTGTCAGCAGGTTAAAGTTGAACATCAGAAGCCCGCGGGAACAATGCAACCTTTGCCTATACCACAGTGGAAATGGGATCATGTGACCATGGACTTTGTGGTTGGTTTACCTAGAACAACCAAAGGTCATGATTCCATATGGGTGATAGTTGATAGGTTGACTAAGACAGCACATTTCCTTCCTGTCAAAACAGCCTACACTGTTGAGAAGCTTGCATAGATATATGTAGATGAGATAGTGTGGTTGCACGGGGTTCCAGTTACTATTGTTTCTTATAGAGGTCCCCAGTTCATGAGTCATTTTTTGGGAACGACTACATAAATCTTTGGGTACACAGTTAAGGTTTAGTACACCCTTTCACCCACGGATAGATGAACAATCTGAGAGGACCATACAAACTTTGGAGGATTTGCTTAGGGCATGTGTCCTTCAGTTTGTAGGGAGTTGGGATCTACACCTGAGCTTGATAGAATTTGCTTATAATAATAGCTATCAGCACAGTATTGATATGGCACCATATGAAGCATTATATGGTAGACGATGTAGATCTCCTTTATGTTGGTATGAAATAGGAGAATCTCAACTTTTAGGTCCTGAGCTTGTGCAACAGACAACTGAGAAGATTAAAGTAATACAACAACAGTTAAAGACTGTTGTGGCAACACATCCCACTATCATGCAGACAGCGAGGTGTTACGTGAAAACATGCGGAAATCACCATAACCACAGATTACCAAAAACACGAGTTAATTAAAATCGATTGTGGAAAATAGATAAACTGAGAAACTGTTACATTCAGGTCCTCATCCTGCAAGGAAACAGATTATATAAACATTTACAAAATCTTGACACGTGTCCACAACTTAGAAGAACAGCTGTCTACCCATCACAAGAGTTCCTCACCTATTTATATGTACATAACGGCCCACATCCGGCCAGCAGTAGGATATACAAAACATCATCAGCTATACATCGTGAAACAACGTCAAAACGCTCCCAAGGACCTGAGAGTACAGGGATGACTCTAAGACTCTACTACAAAACAACCCAAACAGCAGCATATCCATCGCTTGCCTTCTACTGCTCTTCTTGTTGCTCGGCCGCAACTCTGCGACCACCACCACGTCTAGCTCGAACACCTAAAAAGGTTATAAACCAGCGGGGTGAGACACACAGTCCCAGCGAGAAACATAACTCCCCGCTGAAACTATAAAACCAAAGGAAGATTAAAGCAATAGCAGCAGATAACTGGTAACAAGTATAACAAGAGCAACATATATAACTAAGTTATTCATATCGTCAAGCTTACCAGATGTACGGAAGGCATATCACCAAATATCTCTTTTATGGAACATGATTGACAAGATATGATTTATAAGATCTTTCCTCATAACATAAAGAGTGTATAAGTAACTGCAAGTATAATAAGATTAACTACACAAGCAAGGCCTCAACCAATGTTCCGTGTTTTGCCTTAAGCAGTAAATACTATACGGCTGGATTACATATTATTATGCCCTGAGGAAGTGAGTCATACCGCTCAAATCCAACCTTTGGTTGCGAAACCCAAGTCGGTGCCATACAAGGTCAATGGAAGAGTCGGACTCCACGACCTCTCCGTCTCGTGGTCAGTGCACGAGTACAACACATGCAGGACCACTGTCTCATGCTTAAATGGCCTCAGCCACAGGGTCAGGCTACCCACTGCCTAGCCCGCCTCGGTACAGGTCTCGGCACTAGTGAAACTAAGCCACAGACCTGTTCACCGTACTCTGAGCCATGAACACATTCATGCTCCCATATTATACATCCTGAGCCATGGGCTTGTTCACCATGCTCTTATCATAATTGAGCTACGGGCCTGAATTCGCACTCTGGAGTCTACAACTGAAGTTGCACTCTTACCTCCTCACTTTAGGCTAGGAGAAACCTCGCATATTCAACAATATGCACTCCGGGTTAAACCGTGGGAGAACCCGTTTCACCATCACCAACTCCTGACGATGATGGATCTATGGCCAGGGCAAACTACATGATATGTTCCACTATGATTAGTTAGTATATTTTAAGTGGATTGCAAGATTCAACCAAGTAGTATAACATGCAACTACTAACAAGAATAAACAACATGAAATTCAACATCATGCTTTTACTGTCATCAACATCATCCTGATCCATACAAGGATCCAACATTACATTGCCATGGGATCTCAATCCCTCATCACATAGTGTCACTGCCTCTCAAGGCTTACATCATCACCATGGGATAGTAATCCCAGCACTATAGCCAAACTCAAGTCCTCAGACCAAAACACATATATAATTTCATCATCAAGAGTAACCATTAAAGAAGTGTTACTCAAACATAAATACCTCATAGCCCTTTACCTGGCTATGCATATATATGAAACACCTGCATGGTTAGTATGTACATTCATCGAATCATATTATCCAACATAGAGCAGTATTGATGATTATATGCTTTATCATTCATGCCTCAAACTGTGATCATATACATAGGTCATATCATCAAGCAGAGCATCTTATATGCTTACCATTTCCTCAGCATTATACATATCATTCCAGATGATCATAAACATAGGTGCTATCATGTCAAGCTACATAGATGTGATCCATTATACCAAGCATATCAAGGGTTACCATTAAAAACCAAACATGATGCATGAAACAAGACCTAGCATATCCGTTTTCCATATACGGAACAAGACCCTCACTAAAAGCGCCCATTACCCTCACCAAAGGTAGTATCGGGCAGGGTACTCTCCCCTATTGCCCAATACTCAAAAGCATAACGGTTAAGAAGACCAGCACCTATCGGCCAAGCATACTAACCTACTATTAGCCAAGCAACCAACAAGGGTGTCGACTACCAGCTCAAGATGTAACGGGCAACCCTACGTGTCGTGCACCCAACCATATCGTGCAACCAGGGTCTATCGGCCTCAACACCTATCGTGCAGCTCAGCCCCAAAGGCGTGTTGTGCAACACTATGTCGCGCAACGGGTGTCGGGCGGTAAGGTCTAAGGGCATCTCGTGCAACGGTGCGTCGTGCATCAGGTGTACCGTGCACAAGGCTACTCATCTCAGGATGTCGTTCAACCAGCCTAGTCATGAATTGTCGGCCGACACTCAAGGCAACGACTGAGGTGTAATGCCCGACACAAGACCAGAACAACAACGCCCAACATCCAAGGGTAACAGCACCAAACCACCACTTGAGTAAGGCGTGTCGTGCAGGATATACAACCAGGTGTGACGCCCGACACACAAAGGTTAGCAACCAGGAGTGTGACACCCGTCACAACATCACCAAACTAACTAACAGACTCCACACCTCAAGAACAACAACACCAAGCCATTTCATAGGCTAAGTGTATCGGGCATGGTACTTCATCAAGGTATGATGCCCGACACACCCACAACATGTGTCGTCCAAGGCTCAAGATCAAGAGGGGATATCGGGAAACACCAACCCCAAGGCCATAACGACCAAGATGCAACTCCACAAGATCATCACCAACCACAAGCTCAAGGGCACCAAAACCCTAATGGATCAAGAAGATGACTCACCTCTCAACTATCAAGAGAGAGGGGTATTTCCAAGATTCTTAACACCAATCGGGCAACACAAGGAATAACCACAACCAAGGTCCACAACCACCACATAGCTCACCTTTCAAATCCATGGTGAGAGGAGGGTGTTGCTCAAGCCACTAGAACACAAGCTCACCTCTCAACTAAAATGAGAGAGGAGTGTTGCCCATGATACTAGAACTCAAGCTCACTCCTCTAGACCAAGGAGAGAAAGGGGTGTTGCTCACAAAGAAACCCTAGAACACAGGTTCATCCAACAAGGAGCAACTAAGCAAGAAACTAAACTAGCAACAAGCATATCTGATATGATCATAAGAAACATATAAGAACATAGAAGTGGTAGTATAGTTAGGGTTAGGAGTTATGTAACCCACCTTAAGAAATCTCTAAGCTCCTAGCTCCAAGCTCCAAGCACCACCACAAGGAGAGCAAGGCATTCTAGGGTTCATCCACCACTAGAGGAAGAAGGAGACTCCAAGAAGGATCGGCCCCCAAGCTTGCAAAAGGAAGAAGAGTGACGTGCACCAAGGAGAGGGAGACTAAGGAACTAAAGGGATCCTTAGCAAGGGAAAGGAAATGTATATATAGAAGGGGATGGAGGAGAAACCAAGGTAGAACAAAGAACGGTGTCGCCCACCTAGGGACACTTGTCCATGAGCAATGCCACCACTCTAGCATGTCTTAAACACATTTCCAAGGCCATTGCCACATGCAAGCATCAAGCACCAAGTGTCCACTAGTGGTGACACAAATGAGGTCAAGGAAGGTCAAAGGGGTCCATGGGAGACACACCTCCACACCATGGCCGACACACCCCCTGGGCAACACACCACTGGCCGACACAAGCACAGGCCGACACAGGGCACTCTTGCCCGACACAAGGTCCAAAGGGGCAAAGACAAGGTACCACAAAGCCCAACAAGCTCAACCAAGCCCAAAGGAACACAAGAAACGAGCCCAAACCTTCCTCTCAACACTAGAGGAAGCAAGGAGAGGGGGGAACACCTCTCAAGGTGGCCAACTTGCCCACAAACCCTAGACTTGGGTTAATTGCAAGTAACACCTCCAGCACTCAACAAAGCACCAACAAACCCTAATCACCACCAAAGGTGATTAGCAAGCAACCAAGCATCAGGGTTAAGCAAAGCAAACAGGATAAGCCCTAAACAGAGGTCAGGGTCCTTACAAGCTAACCCTCTACAAAGGGATTTTGCCCTCGAAATCCGAAGAGAAAAGCGAGGGATACTTCCTCCTCATCTCTTCCTCAAGCTCCCACGTGGCTTCCTCAACGCCACGATGATGCCAAAGAACCTTCACAAGAACCAGGTCCTTCCTCTTCAGCTTCTTAACTCTCCTGTCAAGGATCATCACGGGACCTTCCTCGTAGGTCACATCTTCATCAAGCTCAACCTCGACTGGCTGTATCACTGTTCCTGTATCCGGATGACTTTTCTTCAGCATACTGACATGGAACATTGGATGTAACATGTGCAACTCTGGCGGAAGCTCTAACTCGTAAGCTACCTTGCCAAAACGTGCTATGAACAGGTATGGCCCCATATACCTGGGTGCTAGCTTACCCTTCCGGCCAAACCTTAGCACACCTTTCCATGGCGAGACATTAAGATACACTTTGTCTCCTACCTAGAACTCCAAAGGTCATCGGCGATTGTCTGTATAAGACTTCTGTCTGTCCTATGTTGCTTTCAACTGTTGTTGTATCACCTTGATCTTTTATGTCGTCGGTTGTACTAACTCAGGACCCAAAAGCTGATATTCACCAGACTCATACCAACACAAGGGAGATCTGCACTTCCTTCCATATAAGGCCTCATAAGGAGCCATGTCAATGCTCCACTTATAACTATTGTTGTAGGCAAACTCTATCAAACTGAGGTGTACGTCCCAACTGCCTAGGAACTGCGAAACACAAGCTCGAAGGAGATCTTCCAAAATCTGAATAGTCCTCTCACACTGTCCATCTGTCTATGGGTGGAAGGTTGTGCTGAACCTCAATTGTGTTCCCAACGCCTTGTACAACTATTCCCAGAAATGACTCGTGAACTGAGGACCTCTATCGGAAAATATCGTCGGTGGCACGCCATGCAAACACACTATCTCATCCACATATACTCGAGCGAGCTTCTCGGTTGTATATGTTGTCTTTACCAGTATGAAATGGGCAGACTTCGTCAATTTGTCCACTATTACCCAAATGGAATCATGGTTCCTAGTTGTCCTGGGTAGACCAACTACGAAATCCATGGTTATGTGATCCCATTTCCATTGTGGTATTGGCAAGGGTTGCAACGTACCTGTCGGCTTTTGATGCTCAGCCTTGACTTGCTGACAAACCGCACACCTAACCACGAACTCGGCTACATCTTTCTTCAAACCGGGCCACCAATACAAGTCCTTCAGACTATGATACATCTTGGTGACTCCAAGATTCATAGCATACATCGATGTGTGTGCTTCCTCGAGCACTAACTTCCTCAGATCATCAGCATCGGGGAGCACCATCCTATCATGATAGTAAACTAGTCCATTCTCAGACTCATGGTACCCATCACGCTTCTTGCTGCCAAACTCTGATCTGATCAACTATACTGTATCATCTATTTGTTGTGCTTCTTTGATTTGTTGTCTCAGCGTAGGCTTGACTTGCATCTGTGCTAAAAGTTCAGCTAACAAGGAAACGTCCATCTGTACATTCATCTTCCGCAAGGAAACAAGCATATCCCATCTATGGCATACCAGGGAACTCAACTGTGCCTTCTTTGAAGGAAAAGAAGAAGACTTTTGGCTAAGCGCATCCGCTACCACATTCGCCTTACCAGGATGATACTCGATGTACAGTCGTAATCATTGATTAACTCCATCCATCGATGTTGTCGCATGTTTAACTCTTACTGCAAAAAGATGTACTTCATATTCTTATGATCCGTAAAGATCTGACACACTTCCCCGTAAAGATAGTGTCTCCAAATCTTTAACGCATGAACTAGTGTCTCCAAATCTTTAATGCATGAACCACTGTTGCCTATTCCAAATCATGAGTTGGATAGTTCTCCTCATGTTTCTTAAGCTGTCGCGAAGCAAAAGAAATCACATGATCTTCCTACATCAGCACACAACCTAAGCCTTTCTTGGAAGCATCACAAAAAACTACATAGCCCTTTCCAGGCTCTGGCAGGGATTAGCACTGGAGCACTAGTCAGCTTCTCCTTCAAACTTTGGAAAGCTTGCTGACAACAATCATCCTAGACAATAGGTACATTCTTCCTAGTCAACTTCGTCATAGGCAACGCAATCGCACTAAATTCCTTGATAAACCTCATGCAGTATCCTGCTAAACCCAGGAAACTACGAACTTGTGTCGGCGTCTTCGGCTGTTCCCATTCTGCAACGGACTCCACCTTCTTCGGATCCAATTTGACTCCTTCTGCAAATATCACATGACCCAAGAAAGTTACTTCTCTTAACCAGAACTCACACTTACTGAACTTGGCATACAACTGATGTTGGCGAAGAAGAGTCAACGCTAGTCGAAGATGCCGCTCATGCTCTTGCTTGTCCCGACTGTAGATCAAGATGTCATCTATAAAGACTACAACAAACTGATCTAGGAACGGACGGAACACTCGATTCATCAGATCTATGAAAGCAGCAGGTGCATTGGTTAGCCCAAATGGCATAACCACAAACTCGAAGTGACCATACCTAGTCCTAAAAGATGACTTTGGTATGTCATCTGCCTTAATCCTCAACTGATGATATCCGGACCGTAGGTCGATCTTTGAAAACACTGTAGCACCATGCAACTGATCGAACAGATCATCTATCCTCGGTAGCGGGTACTTGTTCTTGATCGTGACCTTGTTCAACTGTCGGTAATCTATACACAGCTGCATCGATCCATCTTTCTTCTTAACGAACAACACTGGAGCACCCTAAGGTGACGTACTCGGTCGGATGAAACTTTTCTCCAACAACTCTTGCAACTGCTTCTTAAGCTCTGCCATCTCCACTGGATCCATCCTATACGGTGTCTGAGCAACTGGTTGTGTTCCTAGAACCAGATTAATCTCAAAATCAATCTCTCGGGGTGGAGGAACACCGGGGAACTCATCTGGAAACACATCCGCAAACTCTCAGACAACCGACACCTCTTTGAGGCTAGGACCTTTCGCCTTGGTATCCACAATGTGAGCTAAGAACGCCTTACATCCTTGTCGTAGCAACTTCTCTGCCACCATAGCTGACACTAGACATGTCGGAAGAATCTTCCTATCTCCTTGGAAGACCCACTTCTTACCGCCATCATCAAACACAGCTTGCTTGGAACCACAGTCCAAAACAACCTTATACCTCTCTAAGGTATCCATCCCAAGGATCACATCAAAACCGTGTATATCAAGTGGTATAAGATCCACTTGTATATTGTGTCCCGAAAAAGACAAGACACAAGATGGACACTCCTCTCGAAGCATCGAGGAACCATCAAGAGGGGTTTCTAACAACAAGCTATCCTTCTCACGACTAACAGGTAAACGACAGTTTTCAAGCATACTATAGGCGATAAAAGAGTGTGTAGCACCTGGGTCAACTAGAACAGATATAAAGCAAGAAGAAGACATATCAGAATGAAATAAATCCATCTGACATGTCACCACTCGCGGGTTGACTATCGCCTCCGGCTGACTCATAGCATAGAATTGATTTGTTACTTGATTTCCACGTCCTCTACTTCCTTGAGCAGATGATCCTGCTTGCGACGCTTGACCGCATCCTTGCCCTCTGCTACTACTAGACTGTTGTCTATCTGACCCTCGTTGATTCTGCCTTGGTTGCTGTGTCACTTCAACATCTCTATTTAGGCAGTTGAACCTCCAATGCCCAATCTGACCACAAAGATGGCATGCCCTATCATCAAACTGTGGCCTAGATGGCCTTGTCACTGCCACAGAAGTTGTACTATGTGCCTTTGACGGTGAAGAAACATAACCTCTTCCCTTACTCGGAGACCACTGTGATGGTACACTGGAACCTCTGATCACAGAAGGTGTTGAAAACCTTGGCCTCTTGAAGCACCAAACCTCTGTCCTTGGAACTGAGCAGGCCTCTTCTTAGACATGGATTCTCTTTTCTCCCTTACTGGTCGTTCAATCCTCCGGACAGATTCCACAAATGTAGCAAACCTCTCTCGATTCTCCAACGCAGAAACAGGTGTTGTCATCTCAGCACTCAGACCCTTCTCAAAACGTCTGATTCGCTCTTCATCTGTTGCCACCATGTGAGGACAAAACCTCAACAGATCCATGAACTTGGCCTCGTACTCGGTGATTTTCATCGTTCCTTGTCGCAGACTCTCAAACTGACTGATCTTCTCATCCAGATATGTCTTCGGAAAGTATCTACTAACGAACTCGTGTCGGAAGACCTCCCAACAGATCACCTCACCAGGTCACTTCTCCTCCTCAATGGTCCACCAGTGACCAGCACTACCTTTCAGAAGGTAGATGGCGTGCTTGACTTTGTCTGCTTTAGGGATGTCGAGGATCTGGAAAGCCTTCTCAAGACTTGTCAGCCACAGATCTACATCCACTGGATCAGTCGTTCCGGCATAATCTGAAGCTCCGACTCGGCGAAGCCGCTCAAAGGTCTTCCCAATACCTGATGTTTCACCATGGGGAGCATGTTCTCTCGGCAGAGGCATTGGCAATATCTCTACCATGAGATTCATCATAGCCATTATCTGCCCCATAAACTGTTGGTAGGTAGGGTGTTCAAGAATGGCTGGATCAGGTGGGGGGACCTCAGGCACCCGATCTTCATGTGCCTGCCCTATAGCTCCATCAACTGATGCAACATCGCTGTTCTCAACAGCATGTTCTTCATGGTTTCCATACATCTTGGCTTTTCTTCCGCTGAGGGCAGAAGATAATTGTAAGAAATTTTGGAAGACTCACAAGAAAAAACACGGCCTAGTCCTAAATCCCTATAGACTCAACGAACCTAGAGCTCTGATACTAAAACTTGTGGAAACACATCCCACTATCACACAGACAGCGAGGTGTTACGCGAAAACGTGCAGAAATCACCATAACCACATATTACCAAAAACACGAGTTAATTAAAACCGATTGCGGAAAGCAGATAAACTGAGAAACTATTACATTCAGGTCCTCATCCTGCAAGGAAATAGATTATATAAACATTTACAAAATCTTGACACGTGTCCACAGCTTAGAAGAACAGTTGTCTAGCCATCACAAGAGATCCTCACCTGTTTATATGCAGATAACGTCCCACATCCGGCCAGCAGCAGGATATACAAAACATCATCATCTATACATCGTGAAACCACGTCAAAATGCTCCCAAGGACCTGAGAGTACATGGATGACTCTAAGACTCTACTAAAAAACAACCCAAACAGCAGCATATCCATCAATTGCCTTCTACTGCTCTTCTTGCTGCTCAGCCGCAACTCCGCGACCACCACCACGTCTAGCTCAAATACCTAAAAAGGTTATAAACCAACGGGGTGAGACACACAGTCCCAGTGAGAAACATAACTCCCCTCCAAAACTATAAAACCAAAGGAAGATTAAAGCAATAGCAGCAGATAATTGGTAACAGGTATAACAAGAGCAACCTATATAACTAAGCTATTCATATCGTCAAGCTTACCAGATGTACGGAAGGCATATCACCAAATATCTCTGTTATGGAACATGATTGACAAGATATGATTTATAAGATCTTTCCTCATAACATAAAGAGTGTATAAGTAACTGCAAGTATAACAAGATTAACTACACAAGCAAGGTCTCAACCAATGTTCCATATTTTTCCTTAAGCAGTAAATACTATATGGCTGGATTACGTATTATTATGCCCTAAGGAAGTGAGCCGTACCGCTCAAATCCAACCTTCGATTGCGAAACCCAATTCGGTGCCATACAAGGTCAATGGAAGAGTCAGACTCCACGACCTCTCCGCCTCGTGGTCAGTACACGAGTACAACACATGCAGGGTCACAGTCTCATGCTTAAGTGGCCTCAGCCATAGGGTCAGGCTACCCTCTGCCTATCCCACCTCGGTATAGGTCTCTGCGCTAGTGAAACTGAGCCACGGGCCTGTTCACCGTGCTCTGAGCCATGAACGCATTCATACTCCCATATCACACATCTTGAGTCATGGGCCTGTTCACCATGCTCTTATCATAATTGAGCTACGGGCCAGAATACGCACTCTGGAGTCTACAACCGAAGTTGCACTCTTACCTCCTCACTTTAGGCTAGGAGAAACCTCGCATATTCAACAATATGCGCTCTGGTTAACCCGCAGGAGAACTCGTTTCACCATCACCAACTCCTGACGATGATGGATCTATGGCCAGAGCAAACTACATGATATGTTCCACTGTGATTAGTTAGTATATTTTAAGTGGATTGTAAGATTCAACCAAGTAGTATAACATGCAACTATTAACAAGAATAAACAACATGAAATTCAACATCATGCTTTTACTGTCATCAACATCATCCTGATCCATACAAGGATCCAACATTACATTGCCATGGGATCTCAATTCCTCATCACATAGTGTCACTACCTCTCAAGGCTTACATCATCACCATGGGATAGTAATCCCAGCACTATAGCCAAATTCAAGTCCTCAGACCAAAACACATATATAATTTCATCATCAAGAGTAACCATTAAAGCAATGTTACTCAAACATAAATACCTCATAGCCCTTTACCTGGCTATGCATCTATATGAAACACCTGCATGGTTAGTATGTACATTCATCAAATCATATTATCCAACATAGAGCAGTACTGATGATTATATGATTTATCATTCATGCCTCAAACTGTGATCATATACATAGGTCATATCATCAAGCAGAGCATCTTATATGCTTACCATTTCCTTAGCATTATACATATCATTCGAGATGATCATAAACATAGGTGCTATCATGTCAAGCTACATAGATGTGATCCATTATACCAAGCATATCAAGGGTTACCATTAAAAACCAAACCTAATGCATGAAACAAGACCTAGCATATCTGTTTTCCATACACGGAACAAGACACTCACTAAAAGTGCCCATTACCCTCACCAAAGGTAGTATCAGGAAGGGTACTCTCCCCTATCGCCCAATACTCAAACGCATAACGGTTAAGCAGACCAGCACCTATCGGCCAAGCATACTAACCTACTATCGGCCAAGCAACCAACAAGGGTGTCGATTACCAGCTCAAGATGTAACGGGAAACCCTAGGTGTCATGCACCCAACCATATCATGCAACCAGGGACTATCGGCCTCAACACCTATCGTGCAGCTCATCCCCAAAGGCATGTTGCACAACGTTGTGTCACGCAACGGTGTCGGGCAGCAAGGTCTAAGGGCATCTCGTGCAACGGTGCGTCGTGCATCAGGTGTACCGTGCACAAAGCTACTCATCTCAGGATGTCATTCAACCAGCCTAGTCATGAATTGTCGACCGACACTCAAGGCAACGACTAAGGTGTAACGCCTGACACAAGACCAGAACAACAATGCCCAACGTCCAAGGGTAACAGCACCAAACCACCACTTGAGCAAGGCGTGTCAGGCTGGATCAGCTGTTCCGGCATAATCCGAAGCTCCGACTCGGCGAAGCCTCTCAAAGGTCTTCCCAATACCCGATGTTTCACCATGGGGAGCTTGTGCTCTCGGCGGAGGCACTAGCAATCTCTCTACCATGAGATTCATCATAGCCATTATCTGGCCCATAAACTGTTGGTAGGCAGGGTGTTCAAGAATGGCTAGGTCAGGTTGGGGGACCACAGGCACCCGATCTTCATGTGCCTGCCCTATAGCTCCATCAACTGATGCAGCATCGCTGTTCTCGACAGCATGTTCTTCATGGTTTCCAGACATCTTGGCTTTTCTTCCGCTGAGGGCAGAAGATAATTGTAAGAAAATTTGGAAGACTCACAAAAACAGACACGACCTAGTCCTAAATCCATGTAGACTCAGTGAACGTAGAGCTCTGATACCAAAACTTGTGGCAACACATCCCACTATCACACAGACAGTGAGGTGTTACGTGAAAACGTGCGGAAATCATCATAGCCACAGATTACCAAAAACACGAGTTAATTAAAACCGTTTGCGGAAAGTAGATAAACTGAGAAACTATTACATTCAGGTCCTCATCCTGCAAGGAAATAGATTATATAAACATTTACAAAATCTTGACACGTGTCCACAGCTTAGAAGAACATTTGTCTAGTCACACAAGAGATCCTCACCTATTTATATGTACATAACGGCCCACATCCGACCAGTAGCAGGATATACAAAACATCATCAGCTATACATTGTGAAACGACATCAAAACTCTCCCAAGGACCTGAGAGTACAGGGATGACTCTAAGACTCTACTACAAAATGACCCAAACAGCAGCATATCCATCGCTTGCCTTCTATTGCTCTTCTTGTTGCTCGGCTGCAACTCCACAACCACCACCAGGTCTAGCTCGAACACCTAAAAAGGTTATAAACCAGCGGGGTGAGACACACAGTCCCAGCGAGAAACAAAACTCCCCGCTGAAATTATAAAACCAAAGGAAGATTAAAGCAATAGCAGCAGATAACTGGTAACAGGTATAACAAGAGCAGCCTATATAACTAAGCTATTCATATCGTCAAGTTTACCAGATGTATGGAAGGCATATCACCAAATATCTCTTTTATGGAACATGATTGACAAGATATGATTTATAAGATCTTTCCTCATAACATAAAGAGTGTATAAGTAACTGCAAGTATAACAAGATTAACTACACAAGCAAGGCATCAACCAATGTTCCTTGTTTTGCCTTAAGCAGTAATACTATACGGCTGGATTACGTATTATTATGCCCTGAGGAAGTGAGTCGTACCGCTCAAATCCAACCTTCGGTTGTGAAACCCAAGCCGGTGCCATACAAGGTCAATGGAAGAGTCGGACTCCACGACCTCTCTGCCTCATGGTCAGTGCATGAGTACAACACATGTAGGACCGCAGTCTCATGCTTAAGTGGCCTCAGCCACAGGGTCAGGCTACCCTCTGCCTAGCCTACCTCGGTACAGGTCTCGGCGCTAGTGAAACTGAGCCACGGGCCTGTTCACCGTGCTCTGAGCCATGAACGCATTCATGCTCCCATATCACACATCCTGAGCCATGGGCCTGTTCACCATGCTCTTATCATAATTGAGCTATGGGCCTGAATCCGCACTCTGGAGTCTACAACCGAAGTTGCACTCTTACCTCCTCACTTTACACTAGGAGAAACCTCGCATATTCAACAATATGCGCTCCAAGTTAACCCGCAGGAGAACCCGTTTCACCATCACCAACTCCTGACGATGATGGATCTATGGCCAGGGCAAACTACATGATATGTTCCACTGTGATTAATTAGTATATTTTAAGTAGATTGCAAGATTCAACCAAGTAGTATAACATGCAACTATTAACAAGTATAAACAACATGAAATTCAACATCATGCTTTTACTGTCATCAACATCATCCTGATCCATACAAGGATCCAACATTACATTTCCATGGGATCTCAATCCCTCATCACATAGTGTCACTGCCTCTCAAGGCTTACATCATCACCATGGGATAGTAATCCCAGCACTATAGCCAAACTCAAGTCCTCAGACCAAAACACATATATAATTTCATCATCAAGAGTAACCATTAAAGCAATGTTACTCAAACATTAATACCTCATAGCCCTTTACCTGGCTATGCATCTATATGAAACACCTACATGGTTAGTATGTACATTCATTGAATCATATGATCCAACATAGAGCAGTACTGATGATTATATGCTTTATCATTCATGCCTCAAACTGTGATCATATACATAGGTCATATCATCAAGCAGAGCATCTTATATGCTTACCATTTCCTTAGCATTGTACATATCATTCCAGATGATCATAAACATAGGTTCTATCATGTCAAGCTACATAGATGTGATCCATTATACCAAGCATATCAAGGGTTACCATTAAAAACCAAACGTGATGCATGAAACAAGAACTAGCATATCTGTTTTCCATATACAAAACAAGACCCTCACTAAAAGCACCCATTACCCTCACCAAAGGTAGTATCGGGCAGGGTACTCTCCCCTATCGCCCAATACTCAAACGCATAACGGTTAAGCAGACCAGCACCTATCGGCCAAGCATACTAACCTACTACCGGCCAAGCAACCAACAAGGGTGTCGACTACCAGCTCAAGATGTAACGGGCAACCCTAGGTGTCGTGCATCCAACCATATCGTGCAACCAGGGTCTATCGGCCTCAACACCTATCATGCAGCTCAACCCTAAAGGCATGTTGCGCAATGCTGTGTCGCGCAATGGGTGTCGGGCGGCAAGGTCTAAGGGCATCTCATGCAACGGTGCATCGTGCATCAGGTGTACCGTGCACAAGGCTACTCATCTCAGGATGTCGTTCAACCAGCCTAGTCATGAATTGTCGGTCGACACTCAAGGCAATGACTGAGGTGTAACGCCTGACACGAGACCAGAACAACAACGCCCAACATCCAAGGGTAATAACACCAAACCACCACTTGAGCAAGGCGTGTCGGGCAGGATACACAACCAGGTGTGACGCCCGACACACAAAGGTCAGCAACCAGGAGTATGACGCCCGTCACAACATCACTGAACTAACTAACAGACTCCACACCTCAAGCACAACGACACCAAGCCATCCCATAGGCTAAGTGTATCAGGTAGGGTACTTCATCAAGGTATGATGCCCGACACACCCACAACATGTGTCGTCCAAGGCTCAAGATCAAGAGGGGATATCGGGCAACACCAACCCCAAGGCCATAACGACCAAGATGAAACTCCACAAGATCGTCACCAACTTCAAGCTCAAGGGCACCAAAACCCTAATGGATCAAGAAGATGACTCACCTCTCAACTATCAAGAGAGAGGGGTATTGACAAGCTTCTTAACACCAATCGAGCAATACAAGGAACAACCACAACTAAGGTCCACAACCACCACATAGCTCACCTTTCAAATCCATGGTGAGAGGAGGGTGTTGCTCAAGCCACTAGAACACAAGCTTACCTCTCAACTAAAATGAGAGAGGAGTGTTGCCCATGATACTAGAACTCAAGCTCACTCCTCTAGACCAAGGAGAGAAAGGGGTGTTGCTCACCAAGAAACCCTAGAACACAGGTTCGGCCAACAAGGAGCAACTAAGCAAGAAACTAAACTAGCAACAAGCATAGCTGATATGATCATAAGAAACATATAAGAACATAGAAGAGGTAGTATAGTTAGGCTTAGGAGTTATGTAACCCGCCTTAAGCAAGCTCCAAGCACCACCACAAGAAGGAGAGAAAGGCACTCTAGGGTTCGGCCACCACTAGAGGAAGAAGGAGACTTCAAGAAGGATCAGCCCCCAAGCTTGCAAAAGGAAGGAGAGTGATGTGCACCAAGGAGAGGGAGACTAAGGAACTAAAGGGATTCTTAGCAAGGGAAAGGAAACACATATATAGAAGGGGATGGAGGAGAAACCAAGGTAGAACAAAGCAAGGTGTCGCCCACCTAGGGACACTTGTCCATGAGCAATGCCACCACTCTAGCATGTCTTAAACACATGTCCAAGGCCATTGCCACATGCAAGCATCAAGCACCAAGTGTCCACTAGTGGTGACACAAACGAGGTCAAGGAAGGTCAAAGGGGTCCATGGGCGACACACCTCCACACCATGGCCGACACACCCCTTGGGCGACACACCACTGGCCGACACAAGCACAGGCCGACACACCTAGGCCGACACAGGGCACTCTTACCCGACACAAGGTCCAAAGGGGCAAAGACAAGGCACCACAAAGCCCAACAAGCTCAACCAAGCCCAAAGGAACATAAGCAACGAGCCCAAACCTTCCTCTCAACACTAGAGGAAGCAAGGAGAGGGAGGAACACCTCTCAAGGTGGCCAACTTGCCCACAGACCCTAGACTTGGGTTAATTGCAAGTAGCACCTCCAGCACTCAACAAAGAACCAACAAACCCTAATCACCACCAAAGGTGATTAGCAAGCAACCAAGCATTAGGGTTAAGCAAAGCAAACAGGATAAACCCTAAATAGAAATCAGGGTCCTTACAACTGCACAGGATAGACAAAAGTCGTACGCCGACAAACGACGAAGATCTTTAGAATTCCAAGTTGGAGACAGAGTATATCTCAAAGTCTCACCTTGGAAAGGTATCCTTAGATTTGGAAGGAAGGGAAAGTTAGCTCCTAGATTTATGGGGTCATATACAATCATTGAACGGATTGGAAAGGTAGCCTATAAGCTGGAGTTGCCACCTGAGTTGCATAAGTTGCATCCAGTGTTCCATATCTCCATGTTGAGAAAGTGTCACCCTGACACAGAGTCAGTTTTGCAACCTGTGGAGGTAGAATTAAATGATGATATATCATATGTTGAAGGACCTGTGATGATCCTTGATAAAAGAATTAAAAAACTGAAAAAGAAAGACATATGTCTTGTGAAAATTCTCTAGCATCACTGTGGCATTGAAGAGGCTACGTGGGAACTAGAGGAAGAGATGAGGAGGAAGTACCCTTCTCTTTTCTCTTGATGATTTTGGGGACGAAATCCCTGTTAGGGGTGGATAATTTGTAACATCACTGACCTGGGTTATGCCTTAACCCTAGATGTTTTGCTTAATAAAGTTAATTATATGCGTTCTCTTATCTCTTGAAAAGTAATTAAGGCTCAAGAGGAACTTATGTTTCAATTTTAGTCCATTTTGAATGATGTTGAAACACTATTTTGCTTGTTTTGGACTAAAGTGCAAATTACCCAAGTTGAGGGGTTAACTTGCAAATGTTACATGATAAAATGTTCTTCAAGTGTTGAAGCATCATGAGAATGAAAATGATGCAGATGTATGGCTACCACAAGTCTGAGCACCAAGAAAGAGCTTATTGAGCAATGTTTGTGCATTAAAACCTAGTTATGATGTAATGTGCAATTTAACCAAAACCTAGGGTTCAATATGCAAAATACCACTTCTAGAGAGTCCCTCATGTTTCTTGGAATCATGTAGAGAAAATAAAAGGAGAGGGGTGTCTCATTTGAATCACTTTGGAGGAGAGAGAATCTTGGTATTAAAATAATCAAGATTTAAGCATAATTGAAACCCTAATTCAATTTAATGCAAAAAAATAAATATATTAATTGGATTTCCCTTCAAACAAAAATGAGATGGCTGAATTTGGATAAGTGTGGACGTCCTTGTGCCTTGCAAATTCCACGAAATATCCTAAGTGAGTGGAGAGCCCACTCACATTAGTTAACTAAAAAGTAATATCCACTAAATATGGGATATTAGTATTATATGAATTAAGGTGCTTAATTTGTTTTCCTTTAATTCATGGATAATGAAGAGGAATTCAAGGTGGGGAATATGTCTTTGCATGCAAGGATTTTAGGGGGAGATGTGGCACCAATTTTGGGAGTTATAGGATTTTTATATCACTTTCTCTCTCTTGACAATTCCCTTACATATACCTCATTTTCCACCCACTTGAAGATTCTTTTTTGGATTTTCTTTCTCTCCTTGCTTTGGTTGAACACAAGGGAGCTTAGGAGCAACAGGAGGACGAACAACAACCTGTAGGTAAGCTCCTTAATCATCTTCAACCTTGATTTCATGGTGGAAATCGAAAATCAATGCTTGATTTCTTCTTTTCCCCATTCAATCTTCAATCCTAGCCATTTGTTTTCACTCAAAAGCTTGAGGACGGACCTTGGGAGGTTGAGAAAGCTTCATTCACCATTGAAGGTGTGAATCTTGAAGTTTGGATTCAATTTTGAAGGCGGGTTATATAACTTAAACCCTTAAATGTTATTATTGCATTCAATTCTTCATTTCATGATTGATCGTTTTGTTCTTCTTGAAATTCCTTTGGTTAATTGATGGAATCACCATAAGTATGGTAGTAGACTTTGAAGGATCGAAGCTTGGGGATGATGACATCATCCTAAGCACACACATCAATCTAATATTTTGTGCACACGGTTTTGCTTTTTGCTGATCAAACTGTCTCAAGACCGTTTGACACCAAACGGTCTCAAGATCGTTTGAGGGCATACGGTCTCAAGACCGTTTGAGGTCATGAGGGGCCCAAGACCGTTTGTGGTCAAGTAATTTTGTGATTGGAGGAAGATTCAATGGTTATATATGATTAAGATAAAAATGATTCAACAATCGATGGTCCCTTAATTTTAAACCCTAGTTCAATTGGGTTCAAAACTCTAATTGATGTTGAAACAGTTTCAAACCATTTGAATAGGTTGACTGAATGAAAGTGTTGACCGAATGAAAGTGTTGACCGAATGAAAGTGTTGATCGAATGAAAGTGTTGACCAAATGGAGGTGTGGACCATTTAGGATCAAATGATCTCAAATAGTTTGAGGTTCAATCGATCTCAATGTTGGATTGAACATTCAGTTTCAAAGCAATTGATGAGCATTCGGTTTCAAGACCGAATGAATGAAATCAGTCTCAAGATTGAATGGTTGATTCGGTTTCAAGACTGAATGAATGAGATCAGTCTCAAGATCGAATTGTTGATTCGGTTTCAAGACTGAATGGGTTGATTCAGTTTCAAGACCGAATGGGATTGATTTGAGTTACACTCGAACCAAGACCGTTTGAAGGATAAGGTACTTCAAGACCATTTGACGGTCTAATTGATTCAATTCAAGAAAGTACCAATTAATCCCTTGATTGTTAAATAGCATATATCCAAGTTAAATCCAGTGGTTTTACCTTCAAAGTACTTAGGTGATTAGTACCTTTAAAATGGTTAACCTTTGATGCTTATGGAAGCAATGACTTGATACACTATGTCAATTCTTCATTCAAGTTGAATTAACCTAATCTAATCAAGTCTGATGTAATTAACCCCCTAGAGAGGATGAGAGAGAGGAACTTACACATGAGTGATAATCATGTAGTGATTAAACCTCAACACTCTCAACATGAATACAATATGTAATTAGGGTATGATCCTTGTTGGAGAGATCAAGAAACCCTAATTAAGAAGGGTGATAAACCCTAACCCTAATTTAGGGCAATGTTAGATATTTTCCTAATACAGAGTAATATGATGTGTAACCCTAATTTGGGATATTGATATGAGAAACCCTAATTCAGGATATTTTAATAAAAAACCCTAATTTAAGAGAATGCTTCATGAAAACCCAAATTTTTGGGTAAAGCTACATGAAACCCTAATTTTTGGAGAAATGTTATAAGAAAACTTTAATTCAAGGCAAGGATGTAATGTGGAATCCTGGATGTAGGGTAATGTAATATGAAACCCTATTCTAGGGTGATGATATGTGTTGTGAAACCCTAATTTGAAAATCTAGCCCTAATTGTGCAAGGGGATGAGTAACCCTCATCGATATGAATTGGGAAACCCTAACCCTAATAAGGGTATAGGTGGTGTTACTTTGTATAAGCATGGTGCTAAAAATGAAAATGATATAACTGTTATCAAGTGTACTAACCATACAAGCATCATGAGATGGTGAGCATAGCCAGGTATGAGCTATGATGTTTCATTTATTATTGTTAATGGGCCTTGTGAGCCATAACATGATTTGTTGCCTAGTGAGAGGTAACAAGAGATGAGATGGGCCATGTGAGCCATGTGAGATACTTGTGTACCATCATGTTTACCTTGGTCAGATGACCTGAAGGTGTTTTAGTTACCTGATAAGTGGTAACAAGTGTTCTTTGATGATCTGAGGGTTTGAATACCCATTTTCTATAATCACGATGACGAGTTTGTGAAAGGATGAGTATGATCCTGATGAGATGAGGGATTGAGATCCCAATGCTTTATTAAATATTTGAATAGTACTTGATGAAAGTATTACACATTCTTTGTAGCAATTGTTAAAAACAATTGATGTTTGGAAACTTGTTGATGCTAAAATAATATGGTAATACACTTAATTAATCAAGTGATATCATATAATGTAGTTTCCCTGACCACAGATCCATCAGCGTCAGAACTTGCTGAATGGTGAAACGAGTTAAACTCGGAGCACATATTTTTGAATATGTGGGGGTAATTGGGCAACTATATCCTTATGCCCCATAGGTATGGCTCCGGGCTATATCCTATGAATGGGATTGGTTACAGACCATACCCTAGTAAGAGTATGGCTGTGGGCCATGACTCCATGATATGATACCAGGAATTGGCTACGGGCCATAACCCTGAAGAGAGTATATGTTGTAGGCTATAACTCTATAGCGAAGATGCCAATATACCTTGGCAAGCTAATTGCAGTTTGACACGCGATGTCTCTGCCATATAATCTCATACTGACCGAGAAGGTTGAGGTCATGGAGTCTAGCTCTTCCATTGACCTTGTGTGGTATTGATGCTTAACGTAATTGTGGTCGGTTGGAGCATGAACGGTATACTTCATATCTTCAGGGCATTAAGTATTATTGTAAAATGTAATCAATCATGTAGCGTATTTGCTTAAGGTTGAAATACGAGAATCACTGGTTGATGTTATCTTGCTTAGTTTATCAGATAAAAGTTATAAATGTTCTTCATATTCCTTATTGGATAAGTGACATGCTGCTTTATCAAGTTACAACTGCAATACTTTGAAATAGAATATTGCTCTAATCCATTTAGACATTGATTCAACTGTTGTTAAATATTTATGATTCCTCTGTTCAGGTTATTCTTATTAAACTACAATAATAACGTTTATGGCGGAGAGTTATATCTCTCGCTGGGACAATTTACAATTGTCTCACCCCTGTGGAATCTAACTTTTTAGGTAGATGCAGTAGAAGAGGCAGAAACCCTACCGTAGGGGGTTGAACATCAGCAGTAGCAGGAACAACAATGAATTCTCAAGTGGAGACGCTGGCTATCATGTCTTGTATATAGAGTCCTATGTGTCGTCTCTGTACTCTCAGGTCCTCGGAGTCGGTAGTCAGTTTAATAAATCCATCTGAGATTTTGGCTTTATGCCTCAATGTTTTTATGTTGCCTATGTATAGTTTGAGCAGGGCAGCTGATGCTTGTAATTCTCAAGAAGGAATAGTACAAGAGATGTACTTGTGAACCAGAATGTAATTAAATTACTTTGTTTCTTTTTGAAAGAGTTTTCCAATGTATGGATCTCTTTGTAAAAGGTTTAAATTTTTAGTGATTTTTGTGAATCCGCTGCTAACAAACACTTCCGCTTAAGTAGATCTTGTTTTTGTGAGTTGGATGCCACATCAGCCATCTTGACCCAAGACCAACATGCCAAGAGATGTTGTGATCTAAGACAAAAACAAGGCATAATGCCCACTAAGGTTCAAGGCTCCACCAAGACCAAGGACCAACACCAACCCAAAGTTAACCAAGGTCAAAACAAGAATAACCCATGGCTAAAACAGAAGACAAAACAAGGAAAACCCATCGTCACCATGGAGGAGAAACCTCATGAAAAACGGTCAAAAACCCTAAAACAAACTTCATGAAACCACCAAACCAAACCAAAACTTCATAGAACATAGAAACACTCGATCATCATGCATGCAACTCCAGCCAAGGTCATGAAAGGAAGGAAAAAACACCATGCACCACAACACCAAAATCAGGTACAAAGGAAATTAGGGTTTTGGATTACATCCAAACAAGGCATGATCTCAACATCATCCATGTTCTAGAGTTTATTTTCATCTACTAGCATGTTAATGGAACATTAGAAAGAGGAAACATTGGCATGCATGTAAGGGAGTTACATAACCCGCCTTAAGGAAGATCACTTCAAAGAAGGCAAGCTCCAAACACACAATCACCAAGGATGATCAAGCTCCACCAAAAGCTCCACTCTTAGCCACAAGAACACCTCAAGAAAGATAGGACACCATGGTCACAGATAACCCAAGAAAAGAGATCCAAAAATCTCTAGGCCGAGCCAAAAGAGAAAGGGTGAAAGTGAGAAGAAACCCTCCTCACACTTGGGTCTACCTTATCAAAACATGGTCTATGACCCTTGTGATGAGGAGTTTATATCCCAAAATGACTACCGTCAGGGAAACATGGTCTGGGCAGAGAAAAGAGAAGAAGATGGGGTAGAAGGTCCAAGGAAAACACCAAAGAGGAAAGATAAACACTCACCAAGGTTGAAGATGACCAAGGATCACCACGAACTACACATGCAAGGTTGAACCACCTCCAAAGCACCAAGAACAGCTTCTTCTTACTCCACCAAGATCCAAGTTTGAGAAAAAGTTAAGGGAGGAAGAATATGGCCAAAAAAGATCATTTGCATGGAGAAAAGAGGGTTTATATAACAAAGGAGGATAGAGGTAAGGCAAGGGATGAGGTGTCAGCAAGGTAGGGTTGCAAAGGGACACTTGTACACTCAAGAAACTAACATGCAAACACTTAAAGCCCACGTGCAAGAGATGGTAATATGCTCTAGGTTGTATCTAGACCACCCAATACCTATGTCACGGTCGCGACCCACCCAGGGAACCACTCATTGTCGCGACACAGCCCTCAACACAACACGGTCACGACAAGGGGTCACCACACACAACCTAGGTTGAGACACTCCACACCAAGCTATTGTCTTGACCCAAGACCATCTAGGTCATGATCACCATGCCTATGGGAGGTGTCTCGATCCTGACACCCTCCAACCAGGCCCTATGTCACGACCAAGGTTAAGACAAACCAACAAGGGTCACAAGGTCAAGGCACACTAACCCTAGAAACCCTAATCACCGCTAGGGGTGACACCACTCAACAAGGGTCAAACAAGGCACCCCAAAGAACCACACTATCTCTCAAAGATCCATAAGAGATAAGGAACACTCTAGAGATGGAAAATTACAAGAATACCCCCATAAATGGGTAAGTTGCAATTTGCACCAAAATAAGCATACAAAACACAAACAACATCCAAACAAGCTCAAACTGGAGACTTAAGCTCTCCATAAGATCTAAGATCATCTCAGATGATAAGATCAAGGTTCTAAGAACATCATCAAGACAAATAAAATAGGTTTATCCCAAAATACAGGTCAGGGGAATTACAAGCCATAAACCCCTAATAAGGATTTTGACCCCGAAATCCTAAGCAAAAAGGCATGGGTACTTCTTCTGCATCTCTTCCTCAAGCTCCCACATGGATTCCTCAACACCATGGTGATGCCACAAAACCTTCACAAGAACTATGTCCTTCTTCTTCAACTTCTTCACTCTCATGTCAAGGATCAACACAGGTCCTTCAACATTAGACATGTCCTTATCAAGCTCAACCTCCACTGGCTGCAAGACCAACTTGGTATCATGGTGGCACTTCCTCAACATAGACACATGGAACATTGTTTGCAACCTATGCAAATCTGGTGGCAGATCCAACCAATAGGCTACCTTCCCAACACGTGTCACCATAGGGTAAGGTCCCATATACTAGGGATCCATCTTACCCTTCTTTCCAAACCTCAAAACACCCTTCCAAGGAGAGACTTTGAGATACACCTTGTCTCCCACTTGGAACTCCAAGGGTCTCTAACGATTATTAGCATAGAACTTTTGCATGTCATGTGCTACCTTCAACTGTTCTTGAATCACGTTGATCTTCTTTGTTGTCTCCTGCACCAGCTCAGTACCAAGAAGTTGATATTCACATGTCTCATACCAGCATAATGGAGACCTCCAACGTCTCCCATACAAAGCCTCATATGGTGCCATGTCGATGCTCCTCTGATAATTATTATTGTCGACAAATTCTATCAAACTGAAATGAATGTCCCAACTCCCAAAAACTATAGGACACATGCCCTGAATAGGTTCTCCAAGGTTTCTATGGTCCTCTCAGACTGACCATCCGTCTATGGGTGGAAAGTAGTGTTAAACCTCAACTGTGTACCCAAAGCTATGTGCAAGTGCTCCCAAAAGAGACTCATGAATTTAGGACCTCTATCTGACACAATAGTAGCTGGGACACCATGCAAATGCACTATCTCATCCACATAGATCTGAGCAAGCTTTTCTACTAGATACGTTGTCTTCACTAACAAAAAGTGCACTGACTTTGTCAACCAATCAACTATCACCCAAATGGAATCATGTCCTTTGGTCATCCCAGGAAAACCAACCAAAAAGTCCATCGTAACATGATCCCACTTCCATTGCAGAATGGGTAAAGGCTACAACATCCCTACAGGTTTCTGTTGCTCTGCCTTGACTTGCTGACACACTACGCACTTGGCCACAAACTCAGCGACATCTTGTTTCAAGCCAGGCCACCAATATATATCCTTAAGGTTATGATGCATCTTGGTACTACCTAGGTACATTGCATACATCGAAGAGTGAGCCTCTTATAGAACCATCTTCCTCATATTACCAGCATCGGGAACCACAATTTTTTCATGGTAACAAACTGTCCCATCATCTACCTCATGGAAACCATCACACTTTTTCCTGCCAAACTCTGATCATATCTATTGTATCACGGTATCATCCTAATGTGCCTCTTTGATCTGTTGTCTCAACGTCGACTTCACATGCAACTATGCCAAAAGCTCTGCTAGCATAGATACCTCTAGTTTCACATTCATCTACCGCAAGGAGACCAGCATGTCTCTCTTATGACACACTAAGGAGCTCATCTATGCACTACCCACTGATAGTGTTGAAGAAGACTTCCTACTTAGCACATCTTCTACAACATTCACCTTTCCTAGATGGTAATCGATTGTGCAATCATAGTTTTTTATTAATTCCATCTAGTACCTCTGTCATGTGTTCTACTGTTGCTGCAAAAAGATGTACTTCAAGTTCTTGTGGTCTGTGAAGATCTGATACTTCTCACCATAAAGGTAGTGCCTCAAGGTCTTCAAAGCATGAATCACTGCGGACAACTCCAGATCATGGGTAGGATAGTTCTCCTCATGCTTCTTAAACTATTGTGACATGAAAGATATCACATTCTTGTCCTCCATTAGCATACAACCCTAGCCATTCCGTGACGCATCACAGAAAACTATGTAACATTCCCCCTACTCATGAAGCACTAGCATTGGTGCACTTGCCAGCTTCTCCTTCAGCAACTAAAAGGCACGTTGACATCTATCATGCCAAATAAAAGAGACATCCTTCCTCGTCAACTTGGTTAGGGGCAACGCGATGGAGCTGAAGTTCTTAATAAACCTCCTTTAGTAACTTGCCAAACCCAAAAAGTTGCACACTTCCGTTGGCGTCTTCGGATGCTCCCACTCTAGCACATACTCAACCTTCTTGGGGTCCACATGAACACCTTGAGAAGATATCATGTGTCCTAGGAAATACACCTCCTTCAACCAAAAATCGCACTTGCTGAACTTGGCATAAAGCCGATGTTGCCTCAACACAGTCAATGCTTGGCAAAGATGCTGTTCATGTTGCTGATTGTTACGATTATAAATTAGGATGTCATCTATGAACACCACTATAAACTGATCAAGGAACAACCAAAACACTTTTTTCATCAAGTCCATGAATGTTTCTGGTGCGTTAGTCAGCCCAAATGGAATAACCACGAACTCATAATGACCATACTGAGTACTAAAATCCGACTTAGGTATGTCATCTGTCTTGATCTGCAACTGGTGATACCCTGACCTCATATATATCTTGTAGAAAACTACAACACCTCGTAACTAATAAAACAAGTCATCAATCCTCGATAAGGGATATGTATTCTTCATCGTCACCTTGTTCAACTATCTGCAGTCTATACACAGCCTCATGGATCTATCTTTCTTCTTCAAAAACAACACGGGAGCACTCCACAGAGACATACTCAGTCTAATGAAGCCCTTCTCAAGCAGCTCTTACAACTATTTCTTCAACTCTACCATCTCTATTGGTGCCATCCTATACGGTGTCTACACTATCGGTTGCGTGCCCATAACTAGATTGATCTCAAAATCAATCTCTCTGACAGGGAGAACACTTGGGAACTCGTCTGGGAATACATCATCAAACTCACTAACAATTGGCACCTCCCAAATACTCAGACTCCTTACCTTGGTATCCACCACATGTGTTAAGAATGCATCACAATCATGTCTCATCAACTTCTCAGCTACCATCGTGAAACCAAACATGTAGGAAGAAGCTTCCTATCACCTTGTAAGATCCATGACACACCACCGTCTACAAACGTTTCCACCTTGGAACTACATTCCAATACAACACGATACTTCTCCAAGGTTTCCATTCTAAGGATCACATTGAATCCATGCATATAAAGTGGTAAGAGATCCAATTAGATGTTCTACCCTAAGAAAGAAAGGACACAGGAAGGACACACCTTCCGTAACTCCGCGGGATCAACTAACGAGGTTTCTAAACAAAGACTATCCCGTCTATGGCTAATGGGCAAAGAATAAGCATCAATCACTTCTCGAGTGACAAAAGAGTGTGTCACATGTGGGTCAACCAAAATAGATATAAAGCAAGAAGAAGACAAATTAGAATGAAATAACTCCATCTGACATGTCACAACTCATAGGTTCACCACTCCTTCAGGCTGACTCATAGCATAGAATCTAGCCATCGCCAATGGCCACTCTCTTCCTATGTTGGACTATCCTGAAGAACCATCCTGAGATGCTATCCACGTCCCCTTCCACTGCCACTGAACTACTGTCTCTGTGAGCCCTACTGGCTCCATCTCAGTTAATGGGTGACTTCTTCATCCTTCTTAGGGAAGAACAACTTTGTATGTCCAACATATCCGTACTTGTAGTTGGTCTTGTTCTTGTATCATGGTCGAGATGACCTTCTCACTGAATCTGATGCTACACTTTGAGCCCCCACTGGTGGAAAATTATGTCCTCTGCCCTTACTGGGCGACCACTGGGTTGGTACACTGGACCTCTATTGTATTGGTTGTGTAGAAAAGCTAGGCTTCTTAAAGCCTCCCAACGATTGTCCCTAGTACTGCGCCAACCTCTTCTTGGCACTCTTTTCCTGCTTCTCAACCACATACCGTTCAATCCTCTAGATGGACTCCACAAACGTCGCAAACTTCTCATGATTCTCAAGCATTGTCGCCTTCATCGTCAGCTCACGGTTCAAACCCTTCTCGAAATGTCGAATCCTCTCCTCATCCGTTGACGCCATGTGAGGATAAAACCTCAACAACTCCATAAACTTCACTTTGTACTCATTGATAGACATGGATCCCTATCAGATCCACTCAAAATGATTGATCTTCTTATCCAAATAGGTATGTGGAAAGTACTTGCTAACAAACTCTCATTTGAACTACTCCCAACTAATATCAACACCAGGTCATTTCTCCTCCTCAATGGCCCACCAATGGCCAACACTCCCCTTCAAAAGAAACATTACATGCTTCACCTTATCGGCCTTGGGGATATTAAGGATCTTGAAAACATTTTCCAACTATGTTAGCCACAGATCAGTGTCTGTTGGATCGGTCGTACCAACATACTATATAGCACCCACACGTCTCAACCTCTCAAAGGTCTTCCCAACTCCCAGAGATTCAGCATCGGGGACGGCTGCCCTAGGTTGAGGGGCAGGAATTCTATCTGCCATGTGTGTCATCGTCGCAATAAACATCCCAAAGAGAGACTGGAAGGTAGGGTTCTCTACCACAGTCGGGTCAAACTGGGGCTCATCAGGCACTTGCTCTTCTCTTGCCTGAGCCCTCACACCACAACTGGGTGCAGCAACACTGCTCTCTACAATGTGTTTTTCATGTTCTCCAGCCATCTTTTATGCTCTTCTTCTTCTTCTTCTGCATAAGCAGAAGTCACTATAAGACATATTGGAGTACACTAGAATAGATACACACCCTATTCCTAGGTCCCAGTTGACTCAGCAAACCTAAAGCTCTAACCAACCAAGTGTGATGCCCTATTGCAAAACAAAGTGAGGTCACTCAAAACCAAAAGTGGAAACAACACTAAGCAAGCGAATTACCAGAAAACTTGGGAAATTAAAACCGATTTCATTTAAGCACCATAAGCCAAAAAATTATTACATGAGTCCACAAAGCCTGCCACATGCAACACATAACATGTCACGTGGGGCTTACATCACTACAGATCAATGTTCCCGTCATCAACCTATTACATAAGATATAGATTCCACACATATACAAGCCAAAAACCTCATATTGATTACATAACCACAAAACATCTCAAAAACACCCCAAGGACCTGAGTGTACAGGGACAACTCTAGGACTATAACACCAAAATACTAGAAGCACATCCAACCTTATTAGCTACTACTCTTGCTTCTACTCTTCCTCAGCTACACGACCTCTACATCTTCCTGCATGGTCACCTAAAAGATATGAAACCCATGTGATGAGACCAAAAATCCCAGCAAAAGATATAACTCTATGCCAACACTATTAAAGCATAGGTAAATTGAGTAGGTAAAACAACGTACTAGTAGATGAGAAGATTCAACTAAATGATATGTATACAACAAGTACAGTAGATTAAACAAGATTACACAGCCACCACTGAGGAGCAGATTAAGTTATATTCTAAAAAGGAATATGAAGAACATGTATAACAGTTGACTTGTCTTACCATCTTATAATTCAAGAAATCAGTAAAAAGACAAGGCAAAGGCTCAACCAATGTGAGACGTATGTCACCCTGAGCACATATATATACTACACAGCTGTGTTACACCTTTTATTATGCACTGATGATTTGAGTCATAACACCCAAATCCAATTGACCACTACTAAGTCAAAATCAGTGCCATATAAGGTCCATGGAAGAGCCAGAATCCACGACCCCTCCAACACCTCTTGGTCAGATCAAGAGAACACCACAGAGACATATTAGTCTACTGCAAAGAATGACATACAATCAGTACAAGGATCGGCTCACGCATGGTCGTCCATTTATAAACACTTAGCCCACCTTGGTATAGGTAACAACGCTAGAAGAACAGGATCACACATGATCATTCTTAAAAGAAGGATTGGCTCACGCATGGCCATCCATATCACAAGGAGATGGGATCATGCACAGTTGTCTAATACAACCTATAATTAAGGGCACAAGGAGATACTCAACTTGCACCCTCTATATTCAAAAATATGTGCTCTGAGTTACACTCATTTCACCAATCCAGTGAATAAAGCTGAGACTAGAATGAATCTATGGCACAGGAAAACTACATGATTAGGTTTCACTTGATTAGTTAGCCGATTGAGTGACTTTAGCACCAATCAAATTACAATGTATAAAGCTAACCCAAACTCTACAAGAATAAGGGTCTGTTGCAACTTCTATAGATATAAAATGTTTAAGGTGTGAACTTGTCACACAATCACCACATGATACTCATTACTCTACCATTCACAAGGCCACCATCAATGTCACACACCACCATGGGATATGAATCCCTTAATCACATCACTTGAGGATATCACCTCTCAATAAGCATCAAGCCATCACCAGGTCATAGGACCTATCACATTAAGTCATGCATATTATGCCTCATTAGTGTGCATGAGCACCACCCTGTTTCACATAATCTCCACCGCAGCATACACCAGCCATGGCATACATATCACCTGCAAGGTTAGGGGCTTATAAACCAAGAAAAGAGAGGAAACATTACACATGATGAACAACGCATGAGAGAGAAAGCAAAAACATCTCATAACTCAACATTAGGGCTACAAACTTAGCTGATTAGGGTTTTGTAGATGTATACAAACAATAAGTCCTAGGAGGGACATCTCCCACATTCTTGGAATACTTTTAGGGTTAGGGGTCATCATAAGGGTTAAGCAACAACTTATCTATGCAGCATTGCACGTGGCTCATATACAACCCATTTATTACTCATATAAGTGCATTGATGAAGCATTCAAGCATGTGACTCAACCATCCACTTCATGTATGTCGTGACCACCACCATACATGGGTCACGCCCACCATCGCCCATGGTGTCACAATCGCGGCCAAACTCCTTCATGTCGTAACCTCGACCCGCCAAAGGGGTGCACCATGCCTTGACCCTCAAGCAACCAAGTCACATACAATAGGGTTAGGGTTCAACCACCCAAGGGAGAGCATGTCATGACCCAAAAACAAGGACTCACCGTGACCCACGAAAAGAACATGTTTTGACCCCAAAACTCAACCATGTCGTGACCAACCAAGGGAGAAGGAAACATCTCTACCAAAACCAGGGTGTGTCTTGACCCTCTAGGAAGTAGATGTCGTGACTATCAAGGATGAGGATGTCATGACCTCCACAAGGATAGACATCTTGACCTAAGACCAACATTCCAAGAGATGTCGTGACCCAAGACAAAAACAAGGCATAATGCCCACTAAGGGTCAAGGCTCCACCAAGACCAAGGACCAACACCAACCCAAAATTAACCAAGGTCAAAATAGGGATAACCCACTGCTAATACAGGAGAGAAAACAAGGAAAACCCATCGTCAGCATGAAGGAGAAACCTCATTCAAAACGGTCAAAAAACCCTAAAACAAACTTCATGAAACCACCAAACCGAACCAAAACTTCATAGAATACATAATCACTAAGATCATCATGCATGCAACTCCAGCCAAGGTCATTACAGGAAGGAAAAACCACCATGTACCACAACACCAAAATCAGGTACAAAGGAAATTAGGGTTTCATATTACATCCAAACCAGGCATGATCTCAACATCATCCAAGTTCTAGAGTTTATTTTCATCTACTAGCATGTTAATGGAACATTAGAGAGAGGAAACATTAACATGCATGTAATAAAGGTGCATTAATAGAGAAGGTTAAGAGTTATATAACACGCCTTAAGGAAGATCACTTCAAAGAAGGCAAGCTCCAAGCATACGATCACCAAGGATGATCAAGATCCACAAAAAGCTCCACTCTTGGCAATAAGAACACCTCAAGAAAGAGAAGACACCATGGTCATAGATCACCCAAGAAAAGAGAGCCAAAATCTCTAGGCCTATCCAAAAGAGAAAGGGTGAAAGAGAGAAGAAACCCTCCTCACACTTGGGTCTACCTTGTCAAAACATGGTCTATGAACCATGTGATGAGGAGTTTCTATCCCAAAATGGCCACCATGGAGGAACCATGGTCTGCAGCCAAGAAAATAGAACAAGATGGGTAGAAGGTCCAAGGAAAACACCAAAGAGGAAAGATAAACACTCACCAAGGTTGAAGATGACCAAGGATCACCATGAACTACACATGCATGGTTGAACCACCTCAAAAGCACCAAGAAAAACTTCTTCTTGCTCCACTAATTTCAAGTTCGAGCACAAGGGAAGGGAGTAAGAAGATGGTTGAAAAAGATCACTTGATTGGAGAAAAGAGGTTTTATATAACAAAGGAGGAGAGAGGTAAGGCGAGGGATGAGGTGTCAACAAGGTAGGGCTCCAAAGGAACACTTGTCCACTCAAGAAACTAACATGCAACCACTTAAATCCCACATGCAAGAGATGGTGATACGCTCTAGGTTAGATTTGACCACCTAGACCACCAAACACCTATGTCACAGTTGCGACCCACCCAAGGAACCACTCATGGTCGCGACACACCCCTCAACACAACAAGGTCGCGACAAGGGGTCACCATACACAACCTAGGTCGAGACACTCCACACCAAGATATTTTCTCAACCCAAGACCATCTAGGTCGTGAACACCACACGTAGGGGAGGTGTCTCAACCATGACACCCTCCAATCAGGCCCTAGGTCACGACCAAGGTCAAGACAAACCAACATGGGTCACAAGGTCAAGGCACACTAACCTGAGAAACCATAATCACCACTAGGGGTGATACCACTCTAACAAGGGTCAAACAAGGTGCCCAAAAGCACCACACTCTCTCTTACTAATCCAATAGAGATAAGAAACACTCTAGAGGTGGTAGATTACAATAATACATCCACAAATGGGTAAGTTGCAATTTGCACCAAAATAAGAATACAAAACACAAACAACATCCAAACAATCTCAAATCGGAGACTTAAGCTCTCCACAAGATCTAAGATCATCTTAGAGGATAAGAGAAAGGTTCTAATTACATCATCAAGTCAAAGAAAATAGGGTTACCCCAAAATACAGGTCATGGGTCTTACACTTTCAATGTTAACTTTCAACTACTTTGCTTATAATTTTGACTTAAGAATTATATTTCAATGTGGATTTTGAGTTTTCTTTTGTTTGTCTTCTTTTCACTCAGGAATAATCATAGGGTGTTGTTGGTAATTGTCCCCAAGATGCTAACTGTGTATTATCTAGATCCTAAGGGTGACAAAATAGATAGTGGGGGAGACATAACGGAAAATGCATTATTCATGTGAGTAAATTTTATATCTGCTAACATATATTAATTTCTACATCATTAATTATATGAGTATTTGATAATGCAATTCAATGTGTTACATTAACTTATAGGGATATAAAAGAATTAAGAAAAAAGGTTGGAGGAAAGGTGGATAAGAAAAGGAATGCATTAAGTTGGAAGAATGTTGAGGTAGTTTTTCTGACTTCAATGCCTATTTATGCCAACTATGCTTACTTTTATTTATTAACATTTGTATGGTGGTAAATTTATAGTGACATGTACAAGACGGTGGTTGGGAATGCAGATGCTACATGATGTGGTATATGAAATTGATTGTCAAACATGGGCACTAGACATCCATTGCATACAAAAAGTAATCTATATGGTCTTGGTCATCATAAGTAAATTGTCTCATTTGATAATATGAAAATATCAAATCAAACTCTTTAATTATGTCATTCTCTTTGTAGTTGTTTGAAATGGCAAAGTCTTATGCCTTAGAAGATCTAGATGAGATATGAGAATAATGGGCACATGTCTTTATTAAGGAAGTAAATTTTGAATTTGATTGAGATAAAATATGAGTTTTCTAAACTTTGATGTCATTATTTCTATATACATGTGGCGATTATGACTTCTTTCAATTTTAAGTCTAATTCCAGTGAATTATTGGTGCATATGTGAATGACGAATATATACATGTGTGTGAATGAATGTGAAGATGAATGAATATAGTGAGAATTGTGTTTATACATTTCATGAGAATGGAATTGGTGCATATGTGAATGATGTATGTATACATGTGTGAGAATGAATGTGAGGACTAATGAATAGAATGAGAATTGTAGGTACATGTCATGAGAATGGAATTGGAGAATAGATCTTGTATGTCGGTGTATTGTGTGTTTGTTATTGTAGGTTTTGTAGGCATGTTGGCTTGTTGTTAGGATGAACACAAATGGAACTTACAGTTCTAATTAACTACAAGTTATGCATCCTATTGAATAGTCAGACAACAGGTCTATAGACTTGGTATTTTTTTTAAATGTGTCATCGGTTGTAGTAAGAAAATGAACTTGTAGGTATTCATCGTCAGTTTCTGGTCAAAAACCTATGTTATAGGGCTACACTAAAAAGATTGTGATGGGCAGTGTAGCTGTACTACCAGCTGGCGTCAATTGATCTACAAAGGCGACAACATAGTTGGTCTGTATCATTCGTTTGGACATAAAAACCAATGACATAAATGTGCACAATGTTAGTTTTTTTAATAAATGACGCCACATAAACCTATACTAGTTAAAAATTTGACATGGTATGGTAGTACAATGTTAGTTGTTGCATAGAAACTAACGACACAAATGCTTAATTGTGTCAATTTTATTAATCATAGCAAGCGAGGTTGGGTCTGCATTGTCAGTTTACACATCCCACTTAACTGTAGCGTCATCCACTTAGGTGTCGATACAAAATTGGCATTATAGGGCTATTTTAAACGACATTAGAGGTGGTAATGTACTAGTATAAATTCACAAGAAGGCCAAGCAACAATTTGGTGAAAGATTACCCTGAAGGAATGAGTGGAATATGAAGTCCTTCATGATAAAAAGATCTCATAATGCATGTAAAATAATTAATAAAGATTTCCCAAGACAATAATAAGGAACGTTAAGTCCAACATTGTCTAAGAGATCCTTGAAAATAAAAATAGCTTGTAAAAGATATTTATAATATCAAAGCAAGTAGTGTGAAGTCGTACATGATGAAGAGATTTCATTAGAGCTTAGAAGAAACAAGAAAGAACATATATGCCAACATTATGGATGATAAGCCCACCATTGACATAGATAAGCCATTAAGAATAGAAACTACATGAGATGGAAAGATATAGAATAAGATTGCCCGTCCCCTTAATCACAAACACAAAATAATTTGAGATCGAAACAAAGAAACATGTTCCAACTAAAATACATCTAGTAAAGCATTAATACTCATATGCAGTTGTTAGTATTTATGCCCTGAGATCCAATCTTATGATGATTATAATGGGGCATCATATATCTGATTTGATAATAATAAAGGTTATTATGTCTATTATGTATGTCTCACTCATGAGATGGTGACATAGACATAGTCGATGTCTAAAGAATGATGTTATTCAATGACATATGTCTTCAGGTTGAGGACCTGAACAATGAGATCATATGTATGATAAGAGTACATACATTCTTATTATGTCCCTAGTCAGATATACTGTGGAAGAAAAATATATGACATTAATACATAATACTAGAATTTGTGTTGATTGATGATAGAGTCTCATTCATCATGATATAGGATATCAACTCAAACATATTGGTACTTGTTAAACAATAGTGTACCAAACAGACCTACCTTGAGAGTGATACAAGGAAACCATTGAATGGTAGTCAGAATCACCTCTCAATTTCATAGTGATGATTGTGGTTATTAGACCTGAAGCCACTACACTCATCACATATCATTCAATGAATTTTGACACCATCCAACGTGACCTTGAATGAGGTTTGCCATTAAGGGGTGTTGGGGTACATTGTGACACATGGGGATTGACTATGAGTAATGTAGTTGGGATTTGTCCCTCCTATGGGAGCTGATATCAAGGCCACTTGATTAGTGAGACTGAGAAATGTATGGTGACATTCATGTAACTCTATATGTGATATGTGAGCCCACATGCATCTCATATAGTCTGCTCTACTTCAAGAAACATGGATTGGATATTAAGAGGATGATGTTTCTATGCCTCAAGTTCAATTTGGATATGAAAGATAAAAAAACTATATTCAAGCATATGAATTTTATCATAATCAATATGAAATTGTAAAATAGCATGTTTCTCCATACCACTCAACTTATCCAACAAGTAGAAACTTGTGTTTGCAAATAAGTATTTTGGAAAACATGATCATATATTATTTTCTTTTCACTAGCATAATGATTAATGAGATCATAAAGTTCATCATTAAAAGAGTCGACATTAGTAGACCATTTCTTCTTTTTATATATTTTTAACCTTTTATGAAGTAAGTTCAATAGTTTAATAAGATCATTTCTAAAAAAGGTTTAACTAGATACCTTAATATCATCAGATTGTGCACCTTCTTCTTCTTGTTCATCATGTCCTCGATGAGGCATTCAACTACAAAAACATATACACGAAGAAGAGTCCCAAGAAGCACGACTCTTTTCCTTGAATTTCTAGTTATTCTTCTTTTTATTCTTCTTCTTGATCTCTATGCATTCATCCTTCCAATGTCCCTTTTCCCCATTAGAACAATATCTAGTAGGGAAGGACCTACAATTTTCATTAGAAGAATCTCACTTCTTGTCTTTGGATTTCTTTTCTTCCTCACTGCTAGACGAGCCAATAGATAAAGAAGAAGTTTCTTTTGATCTTTGTATTGTTGTTTTCTTCTTCATATTGCATATCCCCACTCTTGGATCTTAGCTTCATAACTCTCTATATTGTTTATAAGTTCTTCAAGTTACAGAACATGTTGATTTGAAGTATTTTTTAATGAAAGAACCTTCTTTTCATACTTAGAGGTTAGATAATACCATAATCTATTAATTAATTTTTATCATCAATTTTCTTTCTAAGACATTTATAATAGAAGTAAATCTTGAGTACATTTTAGTAAAACATCATGTTTTTCGTATAACACAACTTTAGTTTATGGGAAAGAATATTAATTTTTAGTATACTTGACTTTCTTAGTTCGTTCATGAGTTATAGAAATTTTCCTTCAATATATCATAAACATACTTATAAGATGATACTTTATTAAACTCACTGAGAGAAGGAAATCACATTAAAATCTCATAGGCTTTTCATTTATATTATCATTTTTTGCATTATTTGCTTCCCATTTTTCAAGCTTCGTCTTCAGTAGAGTGGATGGTCAAATGATCATATTCTAGATATCAAAACCAATGCTTTAGAAGAAGAATTGCCTACACACTTCTAGTATGACTTGTTGGATCTCTGATAGAGAGTAGGTGGTCAAAATCTACTCCTCAGAGGTTAAGTTGGCCCGATAAAAAAATTTCATCTTCAGACTTGTTAGGCTCCTTAAAGCCTAGCTTTGATATCAAATGAAATATGTAGAGAGGGGGTGATAGTGAAAATATATTATTATACAACTTACAACATAAGGAATATCAATTGCAATCTAAAAAAACTCTTGCACCAAAAAGTAAAGTAAGTAATTGTAAAGTGAATCGACCACAAATGATATGATGAGTATAGTGGTTATTTCTTGAAAATTTCATAGCTCCACTGCTTAGTTGTTTCCAACCACAGTTTCTCAACCTATAATTATATTCACTCTTTTATAAATTGATTCATATTATATATACCAATGTCTTTTGTGGATCAAGACCAGACTCCAATTTAGATCAAGGGTAATTGTCACATTCTTTGCGGGGCCCTAAAAGACAACCCTCTTTATAGAATATTGAAATCTATCTCCACCCCCTTTGGACACTTGTTTCTCACTAGAAGTAGCTCTCAAAAATTTTGTAACGCCCATCTCACAAGAAGTATCTCCAAAGCAAAGAACTAGACAAGGAACAAAAATGAAGAGAGAGAGTACAACATGATTCTCATAAGATGTACAATTTTAATACTAATGAACAAGTTATGAAAAACTCCAAATGGGTTTAGGCAAGGTTATATTAGGTAGGGTAGGTTGCTAGAGCTGAACTAAAGCTTAGTCTTAGCTTGGAGTAAGGTGGAAATAGTAAGATGATGTTCTAAGCTCGAGTTATTAGCATGTTGTTGGATTTCTCAAGTGTGTATTAAGTGTTTATATGGTACACTTATATATAGGATACGTTTACTAGATGTTGGGAGTGATTATGATGAGTTTACTGAGATTTTAGTTCTTATAGGATAGCTATTGGGAATAAAAAGACAAATGGCACACTAATAGAAAAGTCTGCATAACTACAGTCAGTCAAATTGTAACTCAACTGAGTTGCATCTTGATTGAGCTACAGTTGAATTGAAACACAACCTTAACCTTCATCATTCTAACATATATATTTTTGTTGAACTAAAAAACAAACAGTTTGTTAAAATTGGACTTTGCCTTGAAAACTATGTGTCCCAACAGTCTGAAATTTTGAAAAAAGTTAACATGAAAAAATAACCTACCTATTTGAATTTGGTCATGCAAGTGTATATCTTGGTTTATGACATTTTTGGATTGCTCTTAACTTGTTATTACATTATCCATGTTAGGTTTTATGAAGGCACATGTACAACTTATAATTCTACATACAACTTGACTCACAAGATCCATACACACATGTTTAACCACATTTCATAATGAAAATCTTTTCTAAGGTCCTTGATCACCTGAACACCTATTGCACACATTAGTAACATAAACAAGTGATATTTGTAACATCAAAACTAGAGTGTGGCACACACAATATTCCAACATTATCCCCCTTATAAATGCTGAATTTATTTTTCAAAAGATAAATTTAAGATAGCCAATGTAAGAGTAACTTAATTTGTTGTAGAAAGAAAATATATCTCATGGATTTTTCTCACCCCTTTTTAGAGTCCAAAAGACAAGAAAACATACCAATCGCCTCCTCCATAAGATTACACATATGGAGAGGGAAGCGCACACCCAAGAACAAGAATATACCAATTGCAAGTAATAGTTGAAATGACATGTCATGAAATACAAAAATTCAGAATAAGATCAAGGAACAAATTACAAAAAAAATCCCAAAATTAACAAGAGGAATTTTGTGTACTTTGTAATTAAGAAATCCCATCAAGGAGAAAGAATTCAAAAGATAGTCCCTCACTTGTTTGGTTGGTTTGGGCTCAAACCCCATTTTCATACACATGTCTTGGATAAATTAAGATTTCATTCATATTAAGTGTACTCAAGTTGACTAACCCATACACTTCGTCTTGGTGGTGTTATCTTAGACTTTGCAAATTCATCTTAACAAGATATGATCATTACAAAAATTTAGATTCCATTGCAACAGCACAAAACACAATTTTCCTTGATGATAGATGAAATCATGACAATTAAGATCCACGGTTTCAATAGATAGATGTGGATCATATACTTTCAAAAATAAAAGAACTAACATAAAATAAAAGATAAAGCGATTCCAACACCCCCTAAGCTTAAATTTAACTATGTATGCATAGTTAGAATTAAAACATAGAGGTGGAATAGGGATACCATGTGTGGTAGTGGTGGGTGAAATGTTCCTTATGGCCTCTATGGATCAAATTGAGTTGGCATTTGTCCCTAAGTATCGGTGGTACTAAGATACAATGTCCCCTATTCCTCCTTGAGTTGTACAAGTTGGTGCTATCGACATGTGTGTCATGGTATCAACAATGTTTTCCTATATCTCTGTGATTTTTTTGAGAAAATTCGATGGTACTGACTTGGCTGTAAGTGGTACCAACTTGATACAGACTTTGACCTGGTAAGGACCTGATACCACCGACTTGGGTGTTGGTGGTACCAACTTTATGCAGAATCCCTATTTGAACATTTTTAGTAGGCTGGTGCCACTGACTCTAGTGTCAGTGCTAACAAATTTGACTCTACCTACGCACCAAACAAATGCATCAAGGTACCTTTTTACATCAATTAAACCTCTAATAGGACAAATACAAAATTAAACAATGAAAAGACCTAATCAAACAGTACATGTCAGAAATAAAATTGGGTTGCCTCCCATTAGTGCCCTTGTTTAATGTCCTAGGCTCGACAAGGTGATCTTCTTCAGACTAGGTTGTCACAAGATGGTTGTAAAGAATCATTTGACAGTTTGAACTCGACTCTATCATCATTTATCCCAAGTGTCAAGTAACCTCTACCCACGGCAATAATCACATCAGTTGTATCTTGGAACTGTTGGTATGTATGCCCTGAGAGCCAATCATGGGATTATTGGTGGGATACATTAAGATTGATTTGATAAACATCAAAGGAAAGCTTCCAATTCTTTCTGGTTCAGTCATATGAGATAATGATAAAACAGATTGAATGTCTAGAGAATGACAATACTCAATGACGTATGCTTTCAGGTTGAGGACCTAAACGATGAGATCATACGGATGCTAAGAGTTTGTACATTCTTATTATGTCCCTAGTCGGATGTCATTGTGGAAGGTAGATAGACAGGAATGACACACAAGACTAGATTGTGGTGTTGGTTGATGAAAGAATCTCGTTAGTCATGATATGGAGATATCAAACCAAACACATAGGTACTTGTTAGAGAACAAGTGTACCAGACAGACCCACCGTGAGTTTGACACATGGAACCATGACATGGTAGTCACAGTCAGTTCTTACAATGATGGTGGTGAGTGTGATTCTTTGACCTGAAATCACTACACTCGACCATGTCGTTGGGTACACTTTGACATCATCAAACACAGTAATGAAACATGAGTTGTTATAAAGGTGATGATTGGGTGGCTTTGACACATGGGGCTTTTTAGGGGTGAGTGATAGATATGAGATTTATCCCTCTTGAGGGAGTTGTGATATCCATGGCCACTTGATGAGTAGGATTGAGATAGGCGTGTACACGCATGTGTGAATCAGTATGTGATATTGATGTCATACATATATCCTCCAATCTACTATGAGATCAAGAAAGTGAATGAACGTTGACAGGATGACTGTTCCGTGCCTTGAGTTTGTTCAGGATATCAGTGACAAAGGAATTATACATTCACTGTAACACCATTCACATATTGTAGGATTGAAAGTTGTTCTCCAACTTTTTAATTTACTTGGGTAGCATTGATGTGCGACTAGGCACCGCTCTTTACTTGTGAAGTCATAAGTGTTATGGATTTTCAATGCCAATGTGAAATGGGCATGCAGGGTCCCACACATAGGATTTAACATGGAAGAGGAGTTTATCCACAAATGATGTTTAGATTGATTACTAAAGGAGTTTAGTAGTTCAATTAAACATTCAATCAATTGATAGCTCAGTATCATAGTGTTCAAAGTGTTGGACCAATTGACTAGAGTATCAGATTGATTGGAACTGGAATTGACTCTTTTGCGCAGTCTGCACTCCCAACCGATCGGCTCATATGATGAACTGATCGACTCAGCTTGGTGAACCAATCGGCTCAGCTTGGTGAATCGATCGGCTCAGCTTGGTGAACCGATCGGCTCAGATTGGTGAGTCGATCGACTCAGGACAGGCTGAATCGACCGGTTTAAGGGTTGAACCGATCGGCTCGATTGACCAACTGAGCAAGTTGGGAAATTCAGGTTGGTGAGAAATTTCTCTTCGTTTCACTTGTCCAATTTGATTGGAACAAGGATTGGTGTTTGGATCAATTCGAAACAAAAGAGGAAACGTCAATCGGGAACTGACATGGGCAGTGAACCGATCGGTTGAGAAGTGAACTGGTCGGCTCAGGTGTCCCAACCGACCAGTTCAAGTGTGAACCGATCGCATCAGGTCCCCAACCAACCGGTTCATGCTTGAAACGATCGGTTCAGCTGGCGTAGTTGGTTGTTTTGTGGAAAATCTCGAACCTTTCTACTCCTACTTTAATCCCGCATTGCCCGGGGTAGAGAACCATGTCCCATGACCCTCCTATATATATAGGGGTATTGGGGGCTTCTCAAGTACAACTCAGAACACCACTTGCTCTGCAAAGTTGTCGTTCTCTCTGGTTGTGGTAACCAAGAGAGCCCGAGCAAGTGCTACCTGATTAGGGAGCCACAATGAGGGAAAGACAACTGCAGAAAAGTGACTGGTTGCAGGAGAGTGTTTCGGTGACTGGTACACCGACAGGAGGGTACGACTCCTTCTGGTGCCTTATGCAACAAGGCAATCGGAGTTCGAGGTGGTCTGTGTGGACTACTTCAGAGGCGGGAGACTTCTGCCGCTCAGAGGACAGTTGTCCATCCCGACAGTCCCGGTGACCAGGAGTTGTACAGACACCATCCAAGACTAGAGGTGAAGACCATGCCAGCTGTGAGGTAACGTCGCCGAGCAAGCCTCGGGATAAGGTATGTCTCTACAAACCATCCTTCCTACTGTATAGATGTTGACACAATTCCTTTATTTTGGGTTTGGGAGGAGAAAATTTTTATTTTCGCTGCCTTCTCTGCCACCCCTAAAACCCAACAGTGGTATCAGAGCCACGTCAACTACTCTATACTTTAGGATTATCGATGTGATCGATTTTGGTTTTTCGCCTTTATTTATTGCATACGATGCAAATAAAAGTGGCTTTATGCATGTCTAATCAGCGTCGCCCTTAAACGAGTTTTGTGGTGGATGTATAGCGTGGTTATGGCCAATAAACCTTATGTTTGTGTGCTTGGTTTAATGCGGTTGCTTGCATCTCGGTCTGCGCACTGATTCCCTATCTCTTATTCCTGATGTAACTCGAGATAACTCAAGATTTCTTTCCTACCTTTGCTCCCGCCGAATGTAACTTGGGGTTTCCCTATTCAAATGTAAATAGAATAGAACTTTTTATTTTTTATTATGTTGAAGAATGGTGGACAACCTGACGACGACTGAGATGATCGATTCAAGGCGTGAATCGATCGGTTGGCATTTTAGATGACCGGTTCAAGGAGCGAGACGAGCAGGTGGCGACCATGAGGAGATGCACGACGACCAGTGAACTGATCGGCTGGAGGAGCCAATCAATCGGCTGGTGGCACCCAACTGACCGGCCTAATGGCGAGCCGATCAATCATGGAGATGAGTTGATCAAACCCAGAAAGGCAAAGCACAGAGTTCATCTTATAAAGGTTGCATGTGATATGGACCTAGATGACCGTGATTCCTATTGGCTCGAGGAATCACATTAGGATGGCCATAATCATCGCTTTTATCATTTCACATGTTTTATGTGGGATATAGCATGTATATGATACGTACAATATATTTTGGTGATTGGATATGTATATGTATGTATAAAACCAAATCCCTCATTAAATATTAAAGTTTTAGATACCTTGCAAATGCAACACACGTGAAAAGCTTGATCGGCCAAGTGTGGGCATGCCCTGGTGTGGTGCACTGTCTATCTCGTGGAAGCATGAAGGATGGATATGTGGGTCTGCCCTAGCAGGGTGTGTATTCATCGTGTTGGCTTTGGGTCAGGCTTAACAAGGTGACCTAGATAGGATCTAGCACCTTGAGGCATGGAGGTGATCATGGCAAGGATTTGCATATGACATCTTTCAAGAGTTGCATATGATGCAATTGGCAAAAGTTGCCTACCTGGAAGATCTAAGTTGTGGGTGACAGCCCTAGCTGGTCCATGACTCAGAGGATTTCAGGATCTTGACCCACTAGAAGATCGTGCACTGCAATCTTCCGAATTTATGGTGAGGGCTATCAATTTGAACAAAAATAGTGGGAGTGATAACTAATTAAAGTCCTAATTATATCATCAACCTTTCAAATCAATCAAATAAGTCAAATTGAGTTTTGGACTAAATTGCATATATTTCCTTTTTTAGTACAAATGACAACAAACAACAATCACTTTGCATTGCGATCGGTCCTTGAAAAGGACAAGCTGAATGGGACTAACTTCCACGAGTGGTTTAGGACATTGAGAATTGTTCTCACTCAAGAGCGAAAGTTCTATGTCCTGGATATTCCAGCTCCAGAGGAACCTGCTCCTACCGCACCAAAGGCAAAAAGGGATGCTTATAAGAAGCATTTTGAAGATGCCATTGATGCAAAGTGCTTGATGTTGTGCTCCATGAACCACGAGTTATAGAGACAACATGAGAACATGGGTGTCATTGAGATGATTCAGCATCTCAAGAACATGTATGAAGATCAAGCACGGCAAGAGAGATATGATGTCTCTATGGCATTTTTCAAGTGTGTCATGACAGAAGGAGATCCAGTTGGTCCTCACATGCTCAAAATGATTGGGTATGTGGAGAACCTAACAAGACTGGGATTTCCCTTGAGCCAAGAGTTGGCTACTGACGTGATACTACAATCATTGCCAGAATCCTACAGTCAGTTTTTGATGAACTACAACATGAACAACTTTGACAGGCCATTGACAGAGTTGTTGGGCATGTTGAGGACAGTCGAGGCACAAATGAAGAAGGACAAGCCTAAATATGTGATGATGATCAGCAACAAGAAAGGCAAGTCCAAGCGCAAGGGCAAGGCTAAGAAAGGTTTTGATGCTAGCCAGCATCCCAAGTCGTCTTAAACTCTCAAGGCCAAGGGAGGTGTGACCAAGAGAGGCAATTGCCACCATTGTCAAAAGCCAGGACATTGGAAAAGGAATTGTCCACTCTATCTGGAAGAACTAAAGAAGAAGGAGGCGACACATGTCTCCACCTGAAGGTGCCATGAAATAAACTTATAACACTTTTGAGGTATATGATACCAAGATATAAAATGTAAAGCACCCAATAAATGGGGCAAGTGTTTCCGCCACAGATAGGAGTAGTTTAGTTTATTTTCAGCCTTTAAGGCATGTAATAGAGTTATAAACTGCTATTTTATTTTTCAATGGATAGAAACACCTTATTTTTGCATATTGTATGACAATAATGGCAATTAATAAAGTTGATGTTTCCTTGGGGTAATGCCTTGTTTATCTTGTGGTACTTGGTATGCATAAGATAAAATGATACCTAAAAGTTACTGATAACTCAAACAAAGAATTAGCATTATCATGAGAAATTCATCTCTAGTTTCCATATGATGGATAAATCTAGATTCTTTTGGTTAGAGAACCAATAAGAGACATGAATCTCTTAGACATGATTAATCAATCTTCACAGTGGTAGTGGGAGAATGATTATCCTATTAGGTATAATACATGTGATGTATTTACATACCTATTAGAGTTAATGCTAGTACTTCAAATAGTGTTTAGAGAAATTCCAATATGAATATCTTAAAGTACGAATTTGGTAAAGTGTTAATTCTTGATGAGATCAATAAATGAAATACTTGGACCAAATGTTTGAGATCCTTATGAGTGATTATGATTGTGTATCATAGTGAACTCATGATTAAGGCATGGTGATGTCTAAATTAAAAGTAATCATACTCTAAGGAGTTAGAGGATGATTATCAAATAACTAAGTTCTTCTTAAATAAAGAATACCCTACACTAATAAAGGACATTCGGAATATCCTTGACAGATACACCTCGATTATCTATGTGATGAGTTGGTCATGTGATGAGTCAACTATCTAGATGAATACGAGGAACCAGATTTTGAGTTATGGTTTATGACCATTACATCCTAAATAACTTCCATGTGAGCCATAAGGTATGACCTTGATGGTAGCACCCATTGGGATGAAATCCATAAGTGCAAATGAGTCTTAAGCGTTAATACACATGGATAACATTTGAGAAGTATGATGCTTGTTGATTGCAACTTAATGACTAAGAGATTTGCATACGGATACAAAAACTACATTCCTATGAGGAATAAAACAAGGATGTGTACGTGACACAACCTATAAGGTTTATGAATCCATTAATGCAAATGAAGTCTATAAGTTACAATGGACTGATCAATGTGATTGATTGAGTACAAGCAACTCAGAACTGGGATCTTTACTTTGATAATATGGTCAAAGGGTTTGACTGATATGACAAAGATAAAGAAGGGATCTGTGATTTAGTGGGAGCGTATTTGCATTCCACATATTGATGAGGAATAAGATGTTCTAGAATGGAATCCAAAGTGGAAATTATCTTTAGGGAAGATAGAGATGTTTCCTATGTAATAGGAATAGAGATCTATAGAGATAGTTCTCGAAAACCTCTTGACCTAAAAAGAGAAAGCATACATTGGCAATCTATACTGAAGGGTTTAGTGTGCACAGATTCAGTGGGAGAAAACTTATCCATGTTACATGGAGTTAGTATCCCAAGGCCAAGTGTCCAATTCTTATGAAGAATGAAAACACTAAGAATAGATAAGGATCTATCATGTATGTAATCATCCCATCATCTTGCATGTATGGACATGGCAAGAACAAAATGCATTTATCATCTTATATGTAGGACATGACAATATGATATGCTCATCCTGATAACTCGTATGTAGAACATGACGAGTGGATGTTTTGTCTAGTTCTAGTAAGGGTTACTGGAATACCATAAGAACTTGATAAGTACTTGAGAAGTACTAGTTCTATGGAAATAAGGAAGGATTCACTGTAAAGAGTTACACCGATGCGAACTTCCGAAAAGGACAGAAAATTAATTGCAAAATATATATGATATATAAAAGTGAATGTTTGTTGATAAATAGAAATGTTCCATTAAAGCTGTTTTAAAGGGAAATGTCGAGTACTATATGGATCTGGGAGTTCATAGAGATGAACTTATAGACATTATGGTCATTGATGACAAATAAGGAATACTAGATCGCATATTACGGCAACTCCATCTCATACATGTGACGTACAACGTAGAGATGAGAGACATGCAGTTAATACCGACTTTGGTAAGGTGTTGTCATAACTCACTATGTTAGCACTAGAGCACAGTAACATGTGGGACATGTTTGAATATCACTATGAATATGATTCAAGGGTGATTGGCTCGCAGTGCAAGTGGGAGTCCGTTGGCATGTATGCTCTGAGAGCCAATCATGGGATGATTGGTGGGATACATTATATTGATTTGATAAACATCAAAGGCAAGCTTCCAATTCTTTCTAGCTCAGTCATATGAGATAATGATAGAATAGATTGAATGTCTAGAGAATGACAGTACTCAATGACGTATGCTTTCAGGTTGAGGACCTAAATGATGAGATCATACAGATGCTAAGAGTTTGTACATTCTTATTATGTCCCTAGTCAGATGTCATTCTGGAAGGTAGATAGACAGCAATGCCACACAATACTAGATTGTGGTGTTGGTTGATGATAGAATCTTGTTAGTCATGATATGGAGATATCAAACCAAACACATAGGTACTTGTTAGAGAACAAGTGTACCAGACAGACCCACCGTGAGTTTGAAACATGGAACCATGACATGGTAGTCACAGTCAGTTCTCACAGTGATGGTGGTGAGTGTGATTCTTTGACCTAAAATCACTACACTCAACACATGTTGTTGGGTACACTTTGACATCATCAAACGCAGTCCTGAAACATGGGTTGTTATAAAGGTGATGATTGGGTGGCTTTGACACATGGGGCTTTTGAGGGGTGAATGATAGATATGGGATTTGTCCCTCCTGAGGGAGTTTTGATATCCATGGCCACTTGATGAGTAGGATTGAGATAGGTGTGCGCACACATGTGTGAATCAGTATGTGATATTGATGTCATACATATCTCCTCCAATCTACTCTGAGATCAAGAAAGTGAATGAACATTGACAGGATGACTGTTCCGTGCCTTGAGTTCATTCGAGATATCAGTGACAAAGGAATTATACATTCATTGTAACACCATTCACGGATTGTAGGATTGAAAGTTGTTCTCCAACTTTCTATTTCACTTGGGTAGCACTGATGTGCGACTAGGCACCGCTCCTTGCTTGTGAAGTCATAAGTGTTATGGATTTTCAATGCCAACGTGAAATGGGCCTGCAGGGTCACACACATAGGATTTAACCTAGAAGAGGAGTTTATCCACAAATGATGTTTAGATTGATTATTAAAGGAGTTTAGTAGTTCAATTAAACACTCAATCAATTGATAGCTTAGTATCATAGTGTTCAAGGTGTTGAACCGATTGATTAGATATCAGATTGATTGGAACTGCAATTGACTCTTTTATGCAGTCTGCACTCCCAACCGATCGGCTCATATGATGAACCGATCGGCTCAGCTTGGTGAACCGATCGGTTCAGATTGGTGAGTCGATTGGCTCAGGATAGGCTGAATCGACCGGTTCAAGGGTTGAACCGATCGCCTCAATTGACCAACCGAGCAAGTTGGGAAAGTTAGGTTGGTGAGAAATTTCTCTTCATTTCACTTGTCCAATTTGATTGGAACAAGGATTGGTATTTGGATCATATCGAAACAAAAGAGGAAAAGTCAATCAGGAACTGACCAGGGTAGTGAACTGACCGGTTGAGAAGTGAACCGATCGGCTCAGGTGTGAACCGATCGGCTCAGGTCCCCAACCGACCGGTTCATGCTTGAAACGATCGTTTTAGCTGGCGCAGTTGGTTGTTTTGTGGAACATCTCGAACCCTTCTACTCCTGCTTTAATCCTGTGTTGCCCAGGGTAGAGAACCATGTCCCATGAACCTCCTATATATAGGGGTATTGGGGGCTTCTCAAGTACAACTCAGAACACCAGTTGCTCTGCAAAGTTGTCGTTCTCTCTGGTTGTGGTAACCGAGAGAGTCCGAGCAAGTGCTACCCGATTAGGGTGGCATAGCGAGGGAACGACAACTACAGAAAAGTGACTGGTTGTAGGAGAGTGTGTCAGTGACTAGTACACCGATAGGAGGGTACGAATCCTTTCGGTGCCTTGTGCAACAAGGCGATCGGAGTTCCAGGTGGTCTGTGTGGACTACTTCAGAGGCGGGAGACTTTTTCCGCTCAGAGGACAGTTGTCAATCCTGACAGTCCCGGTGACCAGGAGTTGCACAGACACCGTCCAAGACCGTAGGTGAAGACCACGCAAGCCGCAAGGTAACGTCACCGAGAAATCCTCGGGACAAGGTATTTCTCTACAAACCATCCTTCCTACCGTATAGACATTGACGTGATTCCTTTATTCTGAGTTTGGGAGGAGAAATTTTTTGTTTCCGCTGCCTTCTCTACCTCCCCTAAAACCCAATAGGAATGACCTTCCTAACATCATCTCGTACCCCTGCATCTTTTGCATATCCATGACCAAAAATCAACAACATAAATGAATTTGCCCACTTTGACTAACACATCCTCACATATCCCATACGGCCTAACAATCGATCTGTCCTCCAATTGGATTGTCATGGATGTCTTCTTCAATTTCTTTAATTTTACCTTCTGTAAGGTAGAGAGAGAGAGAGGGATGAGATTTATGCTTCCCTAGAGTCACATTGTGCTTATTAGAAATGCTTGCTACCTAAAGAATAAGGGATGTAAAATATCATGGGTCTTTTCTCTTCATTGACATTCTTCCCTGGATCATTGCACTCACCACTTCATCAACACACAAGACTTTTGTATCTTTTATCCGTCTCTTCTTGTTGATGATGCCCTTGAAGAATCTTCCATATGCAAGAATATTTTATCGCCTCCACAAGTGGTATGTTTATATGGATCTTTCAAAAGATATCTAGGAATTTCTTCAATTGATGTCCCTTCTTTCTCAGCTTCAGGCTATCCAGGAATCGCACTTGGCTTCTCATGCTTGTGAGAAGGAATGTATGACACATTAGGGATATCCTACCCTAAGCTTGCATCGACGTCCCCTCCTAGGATAAAATCTAGCATGTCTCCTAGGATGAAGTGACATATGGCTGCTCCTTCTCAAGTGTGGATGCTTCCTTGTTGACTCTGACTGCTCGAATGTGAAGTAGAACCTTCACTTGTTCTTTTAGTATGGGCATCTTATTTGAAACTGGAGGCATGGTCATGGAAATAGTGGAACTTTAAAGTTCCTTATCTTACACAGCCGGTGAAGATGGGGTATCCATGCCTCTTGTTGTTGGTCCTGGATCTACTGAAGTGCATGTATGAGCATAATGTACAGACGTTATGCATCCCCCCGAGCTTTCGTACAGGCTATGGGGAAATGGAACTTTTGACACACACTGAATTTGGCTCTAAAGTGTGCTTATTTGGTGAGTCCTTGGTAACATGCTCTATGGTTCCTTAAGAATAGAGACCAAATTCACTTGATGATGTTGCTATGTTGTTTTTGTGCCCTCGGGAAATGCCTGTTGAATGGGCTTCTTTATGGATGTCACCTTTGTTGCTAGCTGTGATATCTAATTTTCAATGTTGTGGATTTGAGCTTTGTGATTTTTCTTCTCCCATTTATTCTGGTCCAGTAAGGCCTTATTCTGCATCACCAACCTGGCCAACATATCTTCAATTTTGTCTATCTTGCTTGGACCCCTATCCTATTGATATTGTTCATGTAGGTACATGCACTCCTCCTGTTCACCTCCAAATGAGGTTCCAAATTTTTGCTCAAGCTTCCTTGGATATCTATCCATCTGGGCTTTGATTTCTGTGAACTCCCTTGATTCTACAACACTTTCAATTATTGATAATGCTTCTTACTCCTCTCCCCATGACTGATTCTTGGCCATTTTCTTTAGGAACTCATGACACCTGGTAGCTTTATTGTTTAGGAAGAAACCTACTCATGTGTTGTCCAGACTAGTCCTCTCCCCTTTTTGTATGCCATATTAGAATATCTTTTCCTGCCCGTATTAATTGATCACATGATGAGGGACGTTCCTAATCATGTTCTGAAATATCCCAGGATTTAGCATATGACTCTTCGACATGCTGCTTAAAGTTGTGGATATTTCCAACAAGTTCATTGGTTTTCTGGGTTTGAAAGTATCGCTCAAAGAAGACATCTATCATTTCATCCCGGGTCTCTATTAATTCTAGTAAAAGGCTCAGAAATCATGCTTTTGCCTTTCCTTACAGTGTAAGAAAATAGCTTCAAATAGATCACTATAGCTGGAACCTTGACTATCTTCAACATATCACAACTTTCCACAAAGCTATTGATGTGTCCCATCGGGTCCTTCATATTGTGGTCGTGGAATGACTGTAATTTGATTAACGCCACCAGACCAACATCTATCTTGTAACTGCCAACATTACATGCTTTCCTTTTATTGGATCTAATTGAGTTGTTACTGAGGATGATGTAATCTTCTCGCATATACTATGTTCTTCAGGCCCTTCTTCAACATGTTCTTCAACATTTGGGTCCATATTGGCTGCATGTGCCTGCTCTTCTTGAGGTGGTGGGGTTTGGATGAGCTTTTTAGTAGAAGCCCCAAACTCTCATGACTTGTGAAAGATCTTCTCCTGATCTGTAATGGATGTAGTAGGCTTTTTGTAATTTGTGGTTTGAGTGTGAATCATGAACTAGTGCCTGAAACTTAACAACAATGTGAGAATACATAATACTAGTGAACTGATAAAAGAATTTTTTTCAATTATGCTCAATTTCAAAGAAAAAAATGAAATGTAAATAAAAGAAAAGAAATGGCCTAGAGTGACTGGTCACAACACTCATAGTGCTAGAGTTGTTGGTTTCCCCGAAAGTGGTGCTAAAAACTTAACACACCCAAACTATGTGTGCGAATGCAAGTGTACCACATCGAATAGTATAGGCCTATGCGGCCCGAATGTTGAACTCGGAGAGAAGTTAACCTAGAATCTACTACTAACTGTAACCTAATCAGCTAGACCTAAGGAAAAAGTGATTGATTGTTCGATTAAAGCTAATTGCACAAATTAAAAACTAAATTGAATGGATTATGGTCACAAATTGGATGGATTCCTTAGGATTGAACTTTCAATATGATGTACAATGAAATTAACTCCTTTTTATTAACAAGCATTTGCCTTGAATACTAGACTATGAGACATGTAGCAAGTCTTATCAGCTCCTATAGAATAATATACTACCAATGCTAAAATGAATCTCACTCTTGTAGCAACTTAAGAATTATCTAGGCGATTTAATGAAACATTTGGGTTATTCCCTTCATAAGCATAAGTTCTCTCCCTGGGCATGATATAGGCTATGTAAATGTACGACCTTTTCAATCTTTAATCTCTCTCTTGAAGCAATTAACGGTCTAAATAATTAACTATGGTGTTCAAGTATAGGTAACTCATTAGCCAAACAAATATTGAAGTCCAGAATCATAAGTAATAACTTTATTAACTCATAAAAGTCAAATAAAATGCACAACTAGGCCACTCTCGGCTCCTAAGGAACAAGGAAATTAGCCTCGCATGATTTCTATCAACAAAGACATAAGGAAGAGAGAAAGAAAGAGATAAGCATTATGAAATATAATGAAAAATCCTAGAGAAATCGGTCTAGAAGATCCCCTCGAATGTCTCGATCCGCAACATTCCTGCTGCAATTTTACTCTTCAAGGTACCTGAATCATCCTGGATGTGGTTGTCTCCTCCTTCTCCTCCTCTCTCGGCTATGTGCTTTGTTGCAATCAAATAGAACATGATCCTCCTCTCTGGCTAAACTCTCTTAGGTGATAAGTGGGACTCAAGTTGTCATTATGTCCTGGTTGTTGGATCTGGATTAATCTCAAATCTACACTGATTGTGGCGGGTTGATACCATTAAAGGGATACCGATGACACTGAATCTCCGACTGACTCGAAACCCTTGTTGAATGTCAGTACTACTGACAAGTAGGTTGGTAGAACCAAGTTGCTATTTTATAGTTTCTAAATTCTCCTATTGATAAATGTCAGTATTACTGACTAGGAGGTCAGTAGCACAAAGTTGATAAACACAATTCATGTTGCTCTCTGGGTCATAGGCCAATTGCACCAACTTGCCATTTTGGTAGTCTTGAATTCTAATTTGGTAGCATTAAGTTGCCTCTTGGTAGCATCGAGATTTCTTTAATCAACTTGTTTGATTTTCATCTTAAGTAGGTACTACCGACTCTGAGGTTGGTAGCACCGAGCTTCTATGCAAGTGCCTGAATTACCTGAAATGTGGAAAAACTCAAATAAGTCTGAATAAAATATATTAAATTAGCATAATTTAGTAAAATCATTATTATTTGATGCAATAGTGTTTTGCGAGTTAATAACAATAAACAATGCATATTTAATGTCAAAATGAGCAATAATATATGAAATATGTAGCAAAGCAGTCTGTGAAAAAAATGTGTGCATCAATGAACAAGAGGAATGTTGAGTACTTCATAATTAAGAAATCCCATTAAGTACATAAAGAGACCATGAAAGATACTCCAAGTCAATGATAAGGCATATTAAGTCAACCATTGTCTAGTAGATCTTCTGAAACTTGTAAAAAAGATATCTATAATATAAATGCAGGAATGTGAAGTCCTCCATCATGGAGAGATGCGATTATAGCTAAGAAGAAATAAAGAAGAACCTACATGCCAATATTAAGGGATGTTAATCCCAACATTGTCTATACAATCCATTAAGAATGTAAACTACATGAGAGAGCGTGATATAGTTTAAGATTGAGCACCCCCTTAATCACATACACAAGATAATTTAAGCTCAAATCAAAGAAACATGTGCCAACTACAAGGTATCTAAAAAAAGAACAAAATCATATTCAACATGTTTCAATCCTAAAATATTAATTAAACATGTACCAAAATGACCATAAATACTAAAAGAAATATAGTCAAAAAGATAGTTGTCGTTATTATGTTGATCTAGCTTTAATTAGACAAGGGCGGCAATGAAGGTGATTCTCACTACAAGGGCATAGATGAATGAAGAAAGAAGAAGTGGCATTCCCTTCTCCTAGTGAAGAGTGTTTTCTCCTTTATCTTCATGGTGGAGAATCTTTCTTTATAGGTTTAATATTTTGTTCATTGCATGTTCTTCTTCCATTTCTTCTCATTTCTCTCATGTATTTCATTTGAACATGATATACATGTTTATATGTGAATATAACATGTATTTTGGGGTGAATTCGTTTGTACTTGGTGCCTCTTTGAATCCATATCTCATGTGTTCCACAACTTTTAGTATAGATCTCAATCTTCTATTTCTTTCTCTAAATTGTTGTATCTTGCTTATGGAAACCTCAACCTAGATTCCCTACTCCCGATCTGGCTTTTAGAGCAGTAACCTTCTACTACATCATAAGTGGAAGTTAGTGACTATCAACCTCCTTGCATTAATGAGACATAGTTTATGCTTCCTTTAAGATATATAAGGAAAGTCATAAAAATTTCACCGTTCATAGTTGGGAGACTTTAACCTTAGTTTCTAGATATTAGACAAAGAAGAAAGTTTAGTATAATTGAAAGTTTATCATATGTGTTGTGGGTTCTATGAAACCAAGTGCTATCTAGCATGGATTACTAAGTTAAATTGATCTTTTTAGTTTATTAAAGATATAATCAAATCCAAAAATGTATTATAATCTTTGAATCATGAAATAGTTAAATAGTATAAAGTTTGATATGCATTGATTCCTTGTAGAGATGACATTAAGCTCATACTACTATTGACATGTTCTATTACAGGTGATAATTTGTTTTGTGTTGGTTTCTAAATTGCATGCATACAAAACATACACTGTCAGGAAGTTAGGTTTTTGTTAAAAGAAATGACTAAAATGAAGGGGAAAGCACACACACATATAAATATATGCAACTTATGTGTACCGACCATTAAAATGGTGAGTGTGGTGTATGCTAATAAAATCCAACCATATGGATTGATTCAAAGTTGTATTTATTAAATGTGTATAAAAAATCATCACCATATCTCATATGGATCATTAGATACAATATTATATCATCCAGCGATTTTTGTAATTTTTCTAAGTTACCGTTGATTATAATATACACATATTTTTTATATGATGATGTATGTATACCATATTGTGATGATTTTTTATACACATCATATCTAAGGGGTATGCATCACATCCATAGGGTTAGATTGTTGAATAAAATTTCACAATCATGTAAGCTACATGTACTCATGTACACAATTCTTTTAGCACACACACACACATATATATATATATAGAGAGAGAGAGAGAGAGAGAGGGAGAGAGAGAGTCAGGCTAGAATACACTGGAGTGTACAGATCGCACGGATACACTCAAGTGTATTTGCATATCAAGACTATTTTTTGCAAGATGTAAGCCATTGGTCTTCATTGTCATACTATAATTAGGCTACATACAAATTTGAGCCCATTTGGATGAGTGTAAGTCACTCATCCAAGGACAAGAAAATTGACGCACAAAACTAATTTGAAATGCATAATTTTTGTGGTCTTTATAACATGATCTATAAATGTCCAAATGTGCTCAATTTTTTTATATGAGTTATTCATAAGACGATTAAGAAGATCAACAGATTAGATTTTTGAAAAAAAATATTGCATCATGAAAAACTACTTGAGTGTATTCTGCTCTGAATACACTCAAGTGTATTCTAGCTTGACTCTCTCTCTCTCTCTCTCTCTCTCTCTCTATATATATATATATATATATATATATATATATATATATCTGTGTATATGTATATGTATATGTGTGTATATATATATATGTATATGTATATATATGAGGTTTGATCCTATGAGAGCCCTCCTACCGTGAGAGCATGAGAGCCTTTTTAATAACTACACATTTAGAAGTTTTTTTACAAATCCCACTGTATGCTTGTGAAAAGCAACATTGCCATTAGCTTCACACAAAAAAATATCATGATCAAACATTGTTTGCTTAACCATATATACACATTACATATATTGCATCTAACGGTCAGCCTATAATTCAATATGGAACATTAAAAACATTTCTATTACCACGAGCAATCTATAAGTCCAATGTAACAAAACTTTTTAGGTAGGTAAATACAATGATACATTTTCAATCCATAAGGTTGGATTAGTAAAAATGGATCATCGTTGGGAGTTATTCAAAGGACTCTCATGCTCTCACCATCTTAGGGCTCTCACTGGATCATTCTTCATATATATATATATATATATATATATATATATATATATATATATATATATATATATATATATATATATATATATATATTCAAAGGACTCTCATGCTCTCACCATCTTAGGGCTCTTACTGGATCATTCTTCATATATATATATATATATATATATATACATATATATATATACACACACATATATATACATATATATATGTATGTATCGGAATTAGATAAATATATTCCAACTTCCTCCTACCAAATAGTAGAAGGTCAAGAGTTACATGTAAGCCCAACATAATACACTCAAAAATAAAAAGGAGTAACAGCTCACACGCTATCTAATGTGTAACTTACATTTAACACATTTACAAATTTTTACTGCAATATTCCATTCATTTGCAGCTGTATCATGGTGTCTTCTAATATTCTATTCCTCCCAAATATGATACTAGAGAGCAGTAAATAATTTTTTCTTTGTTTCCTCTCTTCCGCAGCTTGTTATATTTTCCTCGGGTCTGTTTCCAGCATGAATTGCTGCTAAAACTCTTTACATATAATCCTCCAAATCTCCTTTGTGAAACTGCATCCTCCTACCAGATGATCATGGGACTCATCCTCCTTCTTGCCCATCAAACATTGCACTGAGACATCATAATTCCTTCTACGTAGCTTGTCCAGGGTGGCCAATGCACTATCCAGGATTTTGTAGACGCACATGCTCCATTTCGGAACAAAACTACTCATCCATACTGTTCTACACACGTGTCTTTTGTTGCCCTTGTCTGTGTTGTTTGCCATAGATTCATCTTTGTGTCTTTAAGCCTCCATGTCCCTTGAGCATGAGGGTCAAATAACTATCTAATATACTGCCATAATTCCGTCATGACATTGATAGTATGTGAGTATCCCTCTGTTGTCTTTAGTTTAAAATCTAACCCTCTACGATCTCTCTCTCTCTCTCATCCATCTCCCCCATGTTGAGGAGCCTTCTTGGAAGATTATGATTCTCGATACTATCCCCCACTTTGCTATATCTCTGGGTGTTTTCAGATTCAAGCCACCTTCCTTCTTAGGTAGAGCCAATCTTGCATATCTCATCGGGTGGTAGTCGCTTGCCCAAAGAAAGTTTGACATCTTCATCTCCATTCTGTCCAGAACCGAACTAGGAATATCTCCTTGTTACATACAAAACATAAGAAGCCCCTCTATAGCTTCTTGTATTAGAGTTTCTCTCCCCGCCATGGATGTCTTTTATGATGGTCATCTGTTGATCCTTTCCTCTAGTCTATCCATGCAATCTGCAAAGTCCTTTTCCTATAGGTTGCCACCCGTAAGCGGAAACCCAAGATATTTTACAGGGAACTTTCCTTTCTCTACACCCATTGCCTCCAGTAACCTATCTTCCACTTGCCTACAATTTTTGGAGAAAAATATGTGTGTTTTGCTTGCATTCACGCACAAACATGTCTATTTCCCAAAATCTTTTAGCAGATTCTACATGCACTCTAGAGTATTTTGTTTTTATTCTGCAAATACCAACATGTCATATGCAAATATTAGGTGAGTAAACACTTTTGTGCCATGTACAGTGTAAGGCTTTATCTCCTTTCTTTTTTTCGCCATCTGCATTTTTTGCGTGAAGTATTCCATAACAATCACAAAGAGGAGAGAAGATAAAGGGTCCCCTTGGCGCAACCCATTACCACCTATGAACATTCATGTAGATGTGCCATTGACCAGAATAGAGAAACTAGTAGTTCCAACACACTACTTCATCCACCTGATCCAATGTTCACTAAATCCCATTTTCCGCATGATCCACCATAGTTTTTCCCATCTGACGCTATCATATGCTTTGGACACATCCAGATTGAGCCATGCCTTCCCGCTTCCTCTCATGACATTATAATCTAGTAGGAATTCTCCAGCCAAGAGAGCACAGTCACTAATTCTCCTTCCTGTCATAAAGGATCCTTCATTTACAAATATGAGATACGGGAGTACCATCTTCAGTCTAGCAGCTAGAATTTTTGCAATAATTTTATATTGTACTGAGCAGCATGCAATGGGTCTAAAATCAGCAAGGGAGGAAGTCAACTTTTTCTTGGGAATGAGTAACAAAAAGAATGGTTGACGTGTCTCACCATGTTGCCACCCTCCAGAAACTAGTTGACGTATGCAATCAAATCCTCCTTGATGATGTCCCACGTCTTCTTATAAAAGTAGGCATCAAAACTGTCTGAACCCGGAGACTTATTACTGCTAATACTCAAAACTGCTTCCTTGATTTTCTGCTCATTGGTGTTTCTTGTGAGAATATTGTTGTGCGTGTCTGTGAGCTTGAATTATCCACTCTCGATCCTCCTCTTCTATTTCCTCCACAAAATTTTTATTATATAGAGAGGAATAGAAATTTACAACCTACTCATCTAGATCCTCCTATTTGTTGACTACTCTTCCCTCCATATCAATCAGCTCAGAAATAATATTGTCTGCCTCCCTTCTCCGAACAGCAGTATGGTATAGTTTGATATTTCTATCCCCATCTTCCATCCACTTCTCTATGCTTCTTTGCCAGTAGAACTTTTCCTATGCTTTCTTCAAGTCCTGTAGCATCATTTTCAGCTCATCATCCTTCTTTATTAGATCAGCATTGAGTGGGTCACATAATAATTTTCCTCTGACCTCTCTACATTCTCTTTTTGTTTTTGCCAATAGATTTGGGATATTCACTTCATCCTTGGCCCATCTTTTAAGTGCTTCTTTTGTGTTTGCTAGCTTTTTTGCAAACATAAACATTGGGTTCCCTGTCACCTACACATTCCATGCCTCTTTAACAATGCCATTGAAGCCCTTCCAATCAGCCCATTAGTTTAGGAACTGGAATGGTCTTCTTTTTTGTTTCTTTTATGTAATATGGACTGAGATAGGAGTGTGGTCGCTTAGTTCATACACACCTTCCTTCAGATGCACCTTAGGAAAAATATGTAGCCATTCATTCACCAGTGCTCTGTCAAGCTTGCTTACAATTCTATCTCCTGGGCTCCTTTCATTATTCCATGTGAAGATATCATTTAAAGCTAGTCTTCTTCCTCTTTTCTCTACCTCTATCTGGACACTATTGAAGTATCCAATCACTATCCATGGTAGTGTTACCTATCTAGAGATAGAAATCAGCTCCTTCCATAGGTCCAATCTAGCCTTTGCATCATTATGAGCATACACCGTTGAAACCCACATCTACAAACCCCCATTATTTCTATAGTCTACTGTAACATGCGGATCTGACATCTGTATCACTGTCACCTACCAAGCATTTAGTTTCTAGGCCACACAGACTCTAACCACCTCAGCGTATGCTACATCAGATACATGCTCCCATCCCTACGAAAACAAGTATTTAATGTTGTTTTTGTTATTTTCTTTTATTTTTGTTTCCACCAATGCAGTCAAAGAGTGACCACTAGTAGCAATCCATTCTCAGATTTCCTTCTTCTTGCTCCTATCACACCCCCTTTAATATTCCATAGTAGCATGGACATATTAATGGGTTTTTTGGGATCTGGTTCGCCTGCTCGACTCCTTCTTGTTATCCTTCCTCTTGTCTTCTTTCTTATCGTGCTTCGGTACATCAACATCTTCATCTCTCTCGACAAAAGTTCAAATGTTCCCTTTGGCATGATGTATCCATGCATTGAGATGAGGTAGAAGGGGCACTTTCCCAGCACATACGCCATCACCGTGAACTCCCAAACATCCTTCATGTGTTCAAATTCCTCCACCTCCAGGTCTATGTGGACATGGCCCTCCATACGCCTTGGCTGTGAGAACTGCACATCCTTGCTGCTCCCCGGTGATTGTTTGAGAACTTGTGTCCATGCTCTTCTACCTCTATTGATCTCTACTCCATCCTCCACAATGCCATGTCGGGCGTCATTCTATGCATCACCTTGTCAGGCGCCATCCCTCGTGACGTTGCGTCGGGCATCATCACCTTATCGGGTGTCATCCCTCGCGACGCTGCGTCGGGTGTCATCCCTCACAAAGATGTGTTGAGCGTCATCCCTCGCAACGCTACGTTGAGCATCTTCCCTCACGATGCTGTATTGGGCGTTGTCATTCACAGTGCCACAATGGCCTTCTTCCATTTCAATGCCTCATCAGGCATTGTCCTCCTCGCCCTCAATTTCCCATGCGATGCCCCCCACGCTAGGGCTAGGGTTTCTGCTTGCTTTCTTCTTTGGGTCCTCTATCTTTGAACCAGGGTTAGGGTTGGTGGTGGTGGTGGTGTGCGGGCTGGGTTGGGTGGTATGGGGGTGTACGCCCCCGACCGGGATGGTCGACGGTGTGGGTGCCATGCCCAGGGTCGTGATCGCCTGAGAATCGCCAGACGGTGCCCTAGGGGATGGACGTTGTGTTTTGTTTGTATATGTATGTATGTATGTATGTATGTATGTATGTATGTATGTATGTATATATATATATATGGGGGTTTATTCAATGCCTGTGTTGGTAGCTAGCCGCTCCAAATCAGGTTACCTTTTTTGGAGTTTCTTACTTTACATATGTAGAGGATTATACCTTGCAAACTGTTACTTTTCATGCATGAACAGTTACATTTGTAACAACTATATTAAATATACAATTGCATATTCATTCCAGAATTTTTGCTGTATATTTCGCATAGTTTTACTTTTTGAGTCGAATAGTTACTTTTTTGTCTACATAGTTACTTTTCTGACCAAATAGCTAGTTTTTGGGTGGCACATGTAGTGAATTCCAGGATACCCATGTGGGTATTAAAGATAAACCCTATATAAGGGGGTGTTCACTCGCTGCCCGTATAGGTAACTAATATTTTGCTACATGTGCATCCTAAAAAATAATTATATAGTCAAAAAAGTAACTACTTGGACAAAAAAATAACTATTGGACTGAAAAGGTAAAACGGAGCAAATTACATAATAAAAATTCTGAAAAAGATGTAATTGTACATGTGTAACGATTGTAACTACTTTGCATGTAATGTAACTATTTGAAAGGTAATTTAATCATGTACACAAGTAAAGTAATTTGTTTAATAAAAAGTAACCATTCTTGGAGTGGGTAGCTACCCATGCAGGTATTAAAGATAAACCCACATATATATGAGTTTATGTTTAATATCTACATGGGTAGCTATTTGTTCTAAAGATAGTTATCTTTTATGTAGTTTTTTACTTTACACGTGTACAAGGTTACATTATCTTCCAGATAGTTAAATTATATGGCATAGTAGTTAAACTGGTTACATATATGGAATTACATCTTTTGTCCATAATTATACTATGTAATCTGCTTGTTTTTCCTTTTCAATCAAATAGTTACCTTTTTGACAAAATCGTTGCTTTTTTGTCTGAGTAGTTAATTTTTTTGACCATATATTTACTTTTCAGGAGCACGGGTAATGAAATCTTAGTTACCCACATAAGAAATAAATGAACCCCCTATATATATCATCTAAGCCTCAATCCCAATCATGTTGGGGTCAGCTGCATGGATTCTTTGATTCCATTTAGCTCTATCGTGGGCCATATTATAATCAAGTTGTAAAGATTCAAAATATCTTTATAAGCTCGTACCATGTTAAGTTAGGACTTCCTCTTCTTCTATTAATTGTGATTGACTCAATAGCATTGCTTCATATATACACATTAGTTGGTCTACGTTGCACATGTTGATACCATCTGAGTCAACCCTCGTACAGCTTGTCCTCAATGCTCACCACTCCCACTTTATTCATGATATTTTCATTTCTCAAGTGATCTTTGTTTGTCTTCCACACATTCATCTCAACATACGCATTTCATCCACGTTCATCTTGTTGAGACTTTGTTTCTTCACTGCCCAACATTCACTCCCATAGAGCATAGCTAGTTGTATTGTTGTTCTATAAAACTTGCTTTTTAATCTAAGAGGGATAATCTAATCACATAATACTCAGTTTTGCTCCTCCATTTTGACCATCTTATCTCGTGACAAACATCATTGTAGACATCACCATCTATTTGAATAATAGAACTTAAATAACAAAATTTATCACATTTTGGTATGTCAGCTCCATCATTCACCCTACGAGATTGGCTGAAATTGCACTACATATACTCAACTTTGCTCCTACCAATGATCATTCCATTTGATTCCAATGCCTTTATCCAACATTTAACTTTATCATTCAATCCATCTTTAGTCTCCTTAATCAACACAATGCCATCAACAAATAACATACACCAAGGAATATCATCCTAAACATTCTTTGTCAACTCATTCATAATAAGAACAAACATATACGGGTTGAGTGTGGATCCTTGGCAATCCCAACTGTGATAGGAAAAGTTGGTGTCTCTCCTCTAAGAGTCTTTACACTTGTAGTTGAGCTATCATACATGTCTTTAATCAAGTCAATGTATTGGATTGGCACAACCTTTTTCTTCAAACCCATCCACAATACATTCTTGGGTAATCATCAGAAGCCTTTTACAAATCAATAAAAACATGTGGGGATCTCTTTTTCTTTCTCTATACTTCTCCATAAGCCTCTTTATCAGAAAAATAACATTTGTTGTTGATCTTCCAGGCATGAAATCAAATTGGTTGTTTGATGTCAACGTTATAGCTCTTAGCCTCCACTTAATAATCCTCTCCCAAAGCTCAAAGTGTGACTCACCAACTTGATACCTCTATAGTTTGTGCAGCTTTGAACATCTTCTTTTTCTTGTAGGTTGGGACTATAAAACTATTTCTCCACTTATCGGGTATCTTCTTGGTCTTTATAATCCTATAAAGAAACTATTTAACCTTATAACTCCTTCATGGCCCATACTCTTCCATGCATAAATTGGAATACCATCAGGTCTGCATGCCTTTCTCATTTTCATATTTTTTAAAGAATTCTTGACCTCAAATAGTGAAACTTGTGTCTAAATGATATCTCTGGTATTCATGTCACATGAGTCTCCTACATTATTTACAATATCTCCATTGAAAAGCTTACGGAAGTAATTTCTTCATTAATTCTTGATATCATCATCCTTCACCAACACTCTACCATCTTCAATCTTGTTGTATTTTACTTGAATCAAGTTTGTTCCTTTCCTTTCTTTATATGAGCCATTTTATATATATCTTTTTCTCCTTCTCTTGTCCATCTTTTTATAAATATCATCAAAGTATCTAGACCATGCCTCTTGAACAACCTTTTTAGCTTCTTTCTTTGACTGCTTGTATCTCTGAAAAGTTGCATCATCTCAAGATTTTGGCAAGCTCCTATAGATCTCCCTTTTGAGTTTAATAGCCTTCTATACTTCATCATTCCACCCCCAAATGTCTTTATATGGAGGCCTACAACCTTTAGACTCCACTGAAACCTCTTTGACAATTTTTTTATGAAGAAGCTCATATTATGCCACATAGTGTTAAAATCGGCCACCAAGTTCCAAGCGCTCTCCTTAATGAGTATATCATGAAAAGTCAAATTTTTTCTCCTTTAAGATTCCACCACTTGATCCTGTTATCTGGGTTTATGTTATGCTTGCCATTTTTAATCTTCATGTTAATATCCAAAACCACCAACCAATGTTTGGTGGTGAATTCTTCTCCAAGAATCACTTTACAGTCCTTGCATACTTTACGATCCACCTGTCTCACAAGAAAGTAATCAATTTGGATACAGTTCACCCACTCTTGAAAGTAATTTTATGAGATTCTCTTTTCTTGAAATAGGTGTCTGCCAAAATCATATCATATACAATTGGAAAAACTAAATTTCCTCTCTCCTTCTCCATTTTTGTTGCCATATCTAAAACCACCATGAACTCTCTCATATCAAACATTGCTACTCCCTACACGGCCATTTAAATCACTCCCAATAATAATCTTCTTCTTTATCAGTATTCCCTACATCAATTCATACTTGTCATCCCAAAAATCCTTCTTAGCTTCCTCGCCAAGGCAAACTTGGGGGCATAAGCGATTATATTGTTAAAAAATCCCCCCCAAGAACAACCACGATAGATATGATTATATTGCCCATCCTTGTGATATTGGAAACATCATAATTCAACATATTATCAACAATAATGCCTACGCCATTTCTATATTTCTCAATACATGTATCCCATATTTTGTACCCCGTCTATCCAATTTCTCTGCATTTTTCTCCTATCCACTTAGTTTCCCTCAAGCAAGCTATATTGACTTTTCTTCTTATCACGGTATCCACTATTTCCAAAAACTTTCATGTCAAAGAGACAATATTCCAAGATCCAACTCTAATCCATTTTTGTTGAACTTGCTTCTTTATCTGCCTCCATCACAAATGTCTCCCTTACAGATTTTTCACTACATATGAGCAATGATGTAGCATGTCCAAGATGTGGAAACCCTTACATGTCCTTCAACACAACTGGACATGACTATGCCAAAACCCCTTGCATATTTATAACTTCACCAGGGTGTTGAAGCATCATGTCATTAGGTAGGGACGCTTCAACAAAATTCTTATAAGGATCCATGTCATAAAAAGAGTGACAAAGTTTTATGGCTGGCTGTCAACCTACCACTAACCCTCCTACTTTTCTTGGGCTTGGGACCAACTACATTTGCACAAATATACACAACATAGGTGGCATATATATATATATATATATATATATATATATATATATATATAAACATCAAATTGAGAGATTTTAGGAGAACTCATAAGATTTCATAGTGTGATGAATTGGCGTCAATGGAAGCAGGGCAGAAAATGACAACTAAACAACTTGATTTTAGGGCTTGACAAACCTGGGTTCTTTAGTAAGAGCACAAGTATCAATTGAACAACAAAGAAAGTAGAGAATAAAACTCCAATATATTAGTCTTCTAACACAATTGACCTAATTTCATACAAAATTGTTCCACCTAGTATCATCGTGAACATGGATGATTTTTAATATGAACTTGATTGCTTTATTATGACTGAGTTTAGGTAAATACTCAACAAAACATATTTTCAAATGTCTAAATGCCATTTCAAGCATTCATTACCCTAAGTTGATTGTGGAAAAATATATGCACAAAAGATACCAAGCTAGCACATTCTCATCATGAATAAGTTGAAAATTCATGATACAATTATTATTCTTTTAGTTAAAACAAAAGAACTTATGTAACTCTACTTAGATCAAGTGAACATTCAAAAACTAAAATCAAGCATCATAGCTCATAAATATCTAAATGCAAGCAAGATACACGTAACCAGTCATTCAATAATGCAAATTAGGGTTTACTATACATGTTATTGCTAAATCAAGTTTTCTAATTACTTTATGTAATTGAATTCACGTTAACCACACAAATTATGTCTAAGTGCTTAGTATGGATTCCATCTTGAAATTAAGGTTTAAGACCAACTCATCTGAGAAGAGATTAAAGATATGCAAAAAGATAGATCTAAGGTTTCCAATTAACCTCAATTTGGGCCATTATATAACGGAAGGGGAAAGACTTGGTGAAAAACTTGTCATTAAATTTGAATCGGTAAATATAAATTGGAGGAAAACTTTGGGATGGAAATGGGAGAGAAATGTAGAATCATGAATGAAAAACTAAAATATAACAAGAAAAACAAAATAAAATTTAGTTGGTAACATGAAAGGAAACTTAAAATCAAAATAAACTTCCTAGAAATATAGAGGTTAAGACAAATATTGATTAAAAATGTAGAAATATAAATAAAAAGTTAGTTAATTAAATACAATTTGGAGGAATTTAAGAGATTTTAATATATGGGGGGAATCAGACTTTTGGATAGAATTTTAATGATTTATATACATATATGAAGGATTTTGTTTTTGGGATACAACCTCAATAAATGAACAAATATGTGCAAGGGGACATTAGTTTAACAATGATTCGTCAGAGATTTGAGCTTGAGTTGTTTATTTACAACCTTTAAGCTAAACCAACATGTCATCTCTGTCTAAAATTAATGCGAGCACATGGTCTAATAAAGTTTGGTTTGATCCCAAATTTCTAGACCATACTGCTCTAATTCTTTTAGATTTGATTCGATCATTAATAGCATCTGATCAAACTTATCATGGACACAAAAGAATCGTTCAAGTCTGGTTACAAGTATTACATTTAACTTTCACATGTAACACACTTATGAAGATCATATGTGATAATTATGATGACTAGAAAGTCTACAACTGTACATTAAGGGGACAATTCTCATATAAGAGAACTAATGTCTAACAGCTAGGTGTAAAGAGGTGAAATCACCCCCTTACTAAAATTTGAAGAAAAAACATCCATTCCAAATATTCACACGAGGTATGTTGGAATAGGAGTAAATTTTTGAAATCTATATTATTGGTATGCAAAAGACCTAAGTGTAGCAATGGAATAAAAGCATTGGCTATATTCAATTTTACAACAAGATTACAAAATAACATCATAATCTCCCATAAGGGTTTATTTGAAGATTCCACAAAAGGATTTAAGATAGAGGGAAGTCTAAACTACTTCAAGTCTGTCTCCAATTAACATCTCCATGAGCTAGGTCCATGTTGAAAGCTATGTTCTCCTTAGTCTTGTTTAACACCTTGTCCTAAACTGGATGGTTGGGTATCACCCAGCAAGAGGGAAAGAAAACAATATATGCATAAAATAATGAACAAGAACAAAAGAAATAAAATAACACAAAAGTAAAGGCTATAAGTTCATCAATAGATGAAGAGATCAAGAGTATGAGGCATAATCAAAATAGATGCTTGCCATAACATTAAAATAGTAAGGGAATTGCATGCATGATTAATATTGACTACATTAACTAAGTACAGTTGAGGCACCTACCAGACCCCAACCTATAGGTGAGGGGATAAATAACACATTCACAATTACCTACATAAATTATATATGGGGGAGAATAACACATTCCCTAGGGCGAAATAACACATGCCCTATCTATGGGTGGTTGTACATAAGTACCACTAAATTAGCTAAATAGTCAAATAAAACCAACATGCTAAGAGAAACTATGGCAAGTACAAGCATCATATATTTGAAACATGGTAGTGGGGTACACAACCCAAGAAATTGAATATCAGTACTAACTTTTGAGACAATGTAGCAAAATAGTCATGAATAGAGAAAATAGGGTTCATAAAGTGGCTCATTAGGGAATATAGGGTTTGGTTTGCAAATATCCCAACTTGGGGGTGTAAGAATGCACATACCTCTTTACTATGTTTAAATACCAAGTTCCATCACTTCTAGATGTTCCAAGTTCAACTTTGGCCTATTTCAATTTATTAACATTCATTAGTGTACATATTGTACATTATTGCATAGAAACCCTGAGATTGGAACTTTTTCACAAAACTCAGATTTAGACTCTCAAAATCTCACCATTAGACTAATTAGGTTCTCCTGATCAAGAAAACATATCTTTATGTTAATTTTGGACTTATGGTGATTAAGTTGTAATTTTTATGAATTTTATGTATTAAAATAATATTCCAAAAATCTCCTTTCAAAAAACCTTGAAATCAGACCTTGAAAGTATTTTTATTATATAGAGCGTAATTTTCCAGTTCCAAAACATATTTTCTATTAATTTCGGACGAGCGATTAAAAAGATATAAATTTTCCAATTCTGACCTACCAGAAAATGACATGTCAGCAATTTAGTTGCAAGCAAGGAAGAGAGAGAGGGAGAGGGTCTGACCCATGACTTGTCCCCCCACAACATGTCCTACATCATCCTTTACCCAAGGAGGGATTTACCAATCATTTCATGTTCATCTAGAGCTAGTAACAAAGTATAGAACAACAAAGAAACCAAACCCTATATAAGAACATTATCTAAATGTGGAGATCATCATGTAAGCATAAGAATATGAACTAACAAGCTCACAATAAGCAACAAACATGGAGCAAGTTGTATAAATTGCCTCTAGGAAGAATATCATATCTCAATCAGTAGGATACTCGAGCAAAATGGGTTGGTAGTTCCAAGCACAAGCTCCAAACTCGACCAAGAATCACCTTCTTGTCAAGGATACAAACCCTAAGCAAGAGGAGCATGGAAAGAAGAGCTTTTGATCTTTATATGGAGTTCTACCATAGAATACCAAGGTTTTGGCCTAGAGGAAGGTGGAAAGAATAAGAACAATAGGGAAAATAGAGGAGAGGAGAAGGGGAAGAAACCTACTTGCCTTGGTCGGAAACGCTAAAAGGTGACTTTAAAACCCTAGATGAGCTTAGATGAAACCCTAGAAGACCTTCTTCACCAAAATGACGTCTTCTTATAGCTAGGGACAAATCCTCTGTGGCCAATGTTGTGTGTGTTTTATATCGACTTTCTGCACATTATCACACACAATTTCAGCTCATTATGTCCCCATTTAGCCTCTATTCGTATTCATTTTATCACACGTTTTAGTTTCTTTGCTTATCACATGATGTTGATTGTAGATATGTGTTAAAAAGGTCAAATTAAAGATAGTCCAACTCCCTCAATGGGACTTCTCGATGTTTTTCAGTTGATCCAAAGCCATTTCCTGAAGAAACAACACAACACACAGTGTGTTCCTTGGAGGATACAGTGTGTTCCTTTATAGACAGTCTCACAAGACAAAGAACACATTGTGTGTTAATAAATACACATCGTGTGTATTTCCAATGACTTCTAACCCAGAGCCAAGGAAGTGGCAACACAACGTGTTCCTTAGAGGACACGACGTGTTCCTGGTACATGAAGACTGTCTGCACCTTTCTGCCAACGCACACGGCGTGCGTCTAAACAAACACGCCTTGTGCCCTTCACTTGATTCGCTTCCAAGAAGCAGAGACACTGCATGTCTATTTCTGACACGCTGGGTACCTCACTGCAGTGGCAATACTGAGCAAGATTAAATGACATGACACGACGTGTCCTTCTATAGACACGCCATGTTGTTATCAGTTTCTACAAAAACAAAAACGACTATCTCTCATTTTAAAAGAAAATTGGAACCTAATAGGTGGTTATGCTTGGTCATTTTTGAAGTGTTTACACCCAAGAGAACTTCCAGAGAAGAGGAAGGTGATTTTGGGGTGGAAGAAGGTGGTTTCTTGGAAGAGAACCCCCATTCTACTTCATTTCTTCTCCGTTTTCTTCTCCAAAGGTGCAGTAGAGTTGTGACATCCAACTCACAAAAACATGATTAACTTAAGCGGAAGCGAGCATTAGCAGCGGATTACTGAAAATCACTAAAAATTAAAACCATTTACAAAGAGATCCAAACACAGGGAAAACTCTTTGAATAAGAACTAATGTATTTTATTTACATCCTTGTTCATAAGTACATATCATGTACCATCCCTTCTCGAGGGTTACAAACATCAACTGCTCTGTTAAAACTATACACATGCAGCATAAAAACCTCGAGGCATTAAGACAAAATCTCATATTGATTCATTAAAGTTCAAACTACTAACTCCGAGGACCTGAGAGTATAGAGACAACACTTAGGACTTCTATCTACAAGACACAATAGATAGTACACTCAACCTGAGTTCTCACTGTTGTCCTTGTTGCTGCTGATGTTCTTCCTCTGCAAGATGTTCTCAAACTCCTCCGTGCTCGCCTACCTAAAAAAAATGTTGAATCCCACGGGGGTGAGACAATTGAAAATTGCCCCAGCGAGAGATATAAATCTCCGCCAAAACATTATTATTGCAGTTTAATAATATAAAACTGAGTAGAGGATAAGCAGTTTAGATCATTCTCATCTTTTAAAGTATTACAACTGTCTATGATAGAACAGTAAATCATCTATTCTCTTTATAAGGAATAGGAAGAACATGTATATCATTTATCTATCATATCATTTCAACATCTCAAGCTTTTCCTTATTATCCTGATATGTCACCCATGATTCATTCTTGTTTCCATTTGTTGGCCTTATCCAATCTGCTAAATAGATATTTGAATTATACCAGACATAAGAGTATACATCATCATATTCTATCTAGGCATCGGACAATTCCAATCCTGATTTCACAGCCAGGTATTGGACTCTACCAATCCTGATTACACAGCCAGACATTGGACTTCAACCAATCCTGATTACACAGCCAGGCATTGGACTCTAACCAATCCTGATTACACAGCCAGACATTGGACTCTAACCAATCCTAATTACAGGCTTTATGCCTCTGCCAGGTATTGGACTTTAACCAATCATGATTACACAGCCAGGTATTAGACTCTACCTGTAACATCCCTGACCTGGGTTATAACCTAACCCTAGAAGTTTTGCCTAAATATGTAATTATATACTTGTGAATACTCCCTGGCATGTAATTAAGTTCCTCAGGAACATTTACTTTCAATTTTGCTCCTTTATATGTAAAGTTGTAGCATTGTTTTGTAGTGCAGGGACCTTTGTGCAAATTACCCAGTTAAAGGGGTTAACTTGCAATGTTCATAGATTAAGATGTTCTTATGATAATAAGACATCATATGAGTAAATATGATGAAGTAAGAAGGATTTTCCAAGCTTGGGCATCAAGATGCAGCTTGTGGAATGATCCTTGTGCTTAAAAACCCTAATTTGGAGTAAAGTGCAATTTACCCAAATTGAGGGGTGTAATTTGTAAAATTCACCTTCTAGAAAATCTTTTATAACTCTTGCCATCATTTAGAGTAGAAATGATGAAAAGGGGACATCAATGAATAATCAGATAAGAAAAATGATCCTTGTGGTAAAACCACCTAATATGGGTATGGAAACCTTTCATGTATGTACCTTAGTTGAAAGTTGGCTTTCTTTACCCTTAGATCTTGAGATTTCATGAGCTTTGCATAAGTTTAGATGAGTTTGGACGTGCCTTGAGAAAGGAGGTACTTATATGTAAATTCCATACTTTAGAGGTCCTTATGGTGTAAAAAGGCCTAAAGTATATAAGCCCTGTCCTTGTAACAAGTGAACGAACCTTTCATTTCCTTCACTTCTTCTCTTCTTTCTCAACCGACCAAGGCTAGCTCTGGAGCAGAGAGGGACGACCAAGGGTTCTAGGTAAGTTTAGATCATCCCTTTTGCTTGAATTCATGGAGGAAACTCATTTTCAAGGTTGGATTCATGGCTAGCTCACCTAGCTCTATCTTTCTAGCCTTTCCTTTCCAACGTTTCCTTGGAGAATTCACCTTGGCCGAACCTGTGGAGCTCAAAGACGCCATTAAAGCTTGGAGCTTGAAAGCTTGGAGCTCAAGGAACGACCTTTAGGCGGGTTTTATAACTCTAAACTCTTTGCTTTATATGCATACTTAGTTCTTGCAAATTAGCATGATACTTCTTCTTCTACCTCCCTTCTTCCTTGCACTTTTGCAAGCAAAACGGTGGAATAACCAACCTTAACCAAGGTTGAAGATGATGGGCGTGAATTCCTATGCTACTTTATCAAACGACCTTGGACCCTTTTGGTCCAAACAGTTTCAAACCGTTTAAGGTCAAACGGTTTCAAACTGTTTGCTCTCAAACGGTCTTGCAAGACCGTTTGGATTGAAACGGTCTCAAGACCATTTGATAGGGTTGACCAAGGGACGACCATTTGAGGGTCTGTTGGTAATATGTTGAATTTCATTCTTGCAAAGAATCAAAGATTAATTCTTAACCAATTGAGAGTTGAAGGCACTTCAACATCCTAATCCTAATCGGGTTGAAATTACTGTTTTAAAGCATAGATCTTGTTGAGTTTTGGGTTGAAGGACCCAAACGGTCTCAAGACCGTTTGGGGGTTCTTCCAAACGGTCTAAAGACCGTTTGAGCACAACCCAAGACCATTTGGAGGTCTAGGATTGAGATAATCTAATCGTTTGAAGGTCCAATTGCAATAAGTTGATGAATTGATAAAATTGCTGATTTTAGGCCTATTTGGAGTTCAACCCTAATCCAATCGACTTGGTTTTTGGTCAAACTTTGGGAAAACGGTCTCAAGACCGTTTGGATGATGTCCAAACGATCTCAAGACCGTTTGGGCCAAGTTTGGGCCCAATTGGAGGTTAATTGATAGGATCAACCTTGAATTGATTCACATTGTTGAATATTGATGACTATCCGATTGGAAACCCTAATTGAATTAGAATTAACCCTAATTGGCTTTCAATTGAGGGATATTTTAGTGTCCAATTGATTGAGGCTCATCTCAATTGACTCAATCTATAAGTGGTTAACATGGCTTTGGCCAATTGAGGGCTTCAACATACTTAACCATAAACGTTTGTAACTTTTGAACCTTGTTGGAGGTCCAAACGGTCTCAAGACCGTTTGGGCTCAAACGATCTCAAGGTCGTTTGGACCAATCGATCTCAAGATACTTTGATCAAATGGTTTCAAACCGCATGAGCTTCAAACGGTTTGAAAGTCAAAACGGTCAACGCACCCAAACGGTCTCAAGACCGTTTGAGGACAAACGGTCTCAAGACCGTTTGGTGGTTGAAGGTTGAAACCGTTTGAAGGTGTTCAAGGTGTTTTGTACTTAATCAATTGATGGTGTAATTGGTTCAATGGTGATCTAATCTAAACCCTAATGGTAACCTAGGTCAGTAAGGGATTAAGTGATTAATGAGTTGACCCATGAAGGTGATCATGAGGTCAAATTACCAAAATGCCCTTGAGGGGTTTAATTGAGCAATACCTTGTTCTAATCGAACCCTAATCACATGATAGTGATGATTTGGCTTATGCTAGTCAATGAGGACTTAACCCAACCTGATCTAGAGTGGTGTTATCACCATCTACTAGTAAGAGGAGAGAGAAAGTATCCTAAGAGAGAGAAAGTATCCTAAGAGAGAGAAAGTAACCTTTTATGGTGGAAACTCAATTAAAATGCTTTCAATACATATGAATGTGCATAATTAGGGTATGATCCACCTATGAGAGATCATGGAAACCCTAATTATGATGTTTAGCGAATCTTAATCTTATTTAAGAGCTTTAATGATGATGTTTCTCATACATGATGATATTAAAAGCTCAATTCACCTTGGAGTGAATAGTAAACCCTAATTCTAGGGTAATGACAAGTAATATGAATAGTAAACCCTGGTTGATGAAAATTGGGGAACTTGATTCTTCTATGAGTGTGAAAATGTAACCTCTAGAATGAATTGCTTACTGTTATCAGTTGAATTAACCTTGCAGGTTGTCATGAGATGATGATCATATCCAGGTATGGATTATGAACCTATATTCATTAAAAGCATGCTTTATCTTTATGAATAGTGATATATCATGTTGCCTTGTTAAAGGCAACCTATGAATTAAATGGGCTATGAGAGCCACAAATACCATCAAGGTCAGGCTTTAGAGATGACTTGTGATGAAGGTATTGAGAAATGATGATTGATAAGAGTTAGGCTTGTTACATTTAGTATTCTCATTTTATAGCTGTTATGCTAATGTTATTGTTTGAAGAACAATGTTTGATGTTAGAAGAATACTAAATGTACCTAACTAATCAAGTATAATGTAGAGCCCTGATCATAGATCCATCATTGTCAGAGACCAAATGATGGTGAAACAGGTTTTCCCAAGGGAACTCCTGGATCACATACTCTTGAGTATGTGGGGGAAATGGATGCGTAAATCCTTACATCCTAGTGTGGGAATTGATACCGTCAATCCTTCACTACAAAACCAAATGGTGAGATGTATCACAAATCTCCCAAAGAAAACACAAACACCGCATTGGTGAGAGATAAACAAGAAATCTTCCGATGACGAAGAGAGTACAGAACGCCACTGTAACTCTAAAATAGCGAAGGACCAGTTTACCCTGGTAAGCTATAACAAAAGACGTCCTGCCAGATGTCTAGCAAACAATCCTCTAACTGACTGAGGAAGGTGAGGTCATAAGAATCCGGCTCTTTTAATGACCTATGTATGATACTGATGTGACTTCTTAGCGATCAGTTGGAGTATGAGTGGTATGCCTCATCTCCACATGGCATAAATATGTTTGAAAAACATAATCAACAGTGTAGTATATCTGTTAGGGTTAACTACGAGTTACTTGATTGATGTTACATTGAATAATGTAGATGTTCTTCATATTTCAGAAATGTTGAACTATTGTTTATTACTAAAATGGCTATTGAATACTTTGAAAGTTTTTACTGCTTAAGTTATTCTTTGTTCTGCTTATTAAGCTTCTAGTGGAGAGTTATAACTCTCGCTGGGACAATCATTCGAAATTGTCTCACCCCGTAGACTTCAACTTTTTAGGTGGTCGTCGAAGACGGAGGAACCAGAATACCGGTGATCAATCCCAGTAGTAACAGCACCAGGAGCAGCAGTAAATCTCAGGTGGAGATTCAGCCTGCTATGTGGTGTAGTTAGAGTCAGTCCTATGTGTCCTCTGTACTCTCAGGTCTTGGAGTCTTTTGGTTATGAGTTCTTGAGATTTTGTATCTTGATGTGTATAATTACTCAAGAAGTAATTTGACAGTGATGTATACAGTTTAAATCCTTTTTCTATGGAAAAGGTTTGTGGTTTCAAGCTTTTATCTCGAAAAGTTTTAATTTCCCATGATTTTTGTCTTCCGCTGTTAATCGATTGCTTCCGCTCATGTTTAAATCGTGTTTATATCGTGGTTTGGAGATCGGAGCCCACAATTAAGTGGTATCAGAGCTCCAGGTTCGCCGAGTCTACAGAGGCATAGGACTTAGGAAGTCGAGTCTATCTCTAGTATTCCTTCCTTATCTAATAGAATCTTCTGCTCCTCAGGAGAAGAAGATACATAAGGATGGCTGAGCCACAAGATGAGTACGTGGTAGAGAGTAGTGCTAGTGCACCTTGAGGCGGTACAAGGGTTCCAGAAATAGAACAGCCTGCACCTGAGCCACTCAGGGAGCCACCCCAGTTTGACCCAGCTGACATGGGTAACCCAGTAGTACAAATGATGTTCGGGCAGTTTATGACTGCCATGACACACATAACCGACAGGATGCCTATGCCTGCACCTAGGGCACCAGCCCAGCCTGAAGGGCAAGGTATCAGTAAGACGTTCGAGCGACTTCGTCGTGTCGGAGCTACCGAGTACTTTGGGACTGCCGACCCCGCAGATGCTGATCTGTGGTTAACAGAGTTGGAGAAGGCTTTTAGGATTCTCAATATCCCTGAAGTTGAGAAGGTTAGACACGCTGTCTATCTTCTCAAAGGAAGCGCTGGTCATTGGTGGACAATGGAAGAGCAGAAGAGACCTGGAAGGGAGATCTCATGGGGAGACTTTCGGTGGGAATTTGTTCATAGATACTTCCCAAAGACCTTCCTAGACGAGAAGATCTCTCAGTTTGAGAGATTGAGGCAGGGCATGATGAATATTAGCGAGTATGAAGCTAAGTTCATGGAGTTGTTGCGGTTTTGTCCGCACATGGCTGCCACAGAAGAAGAAAGAATTAGGAGATTCGAGAGGGGTTTGAATGCTGACATGACTACCCCTGTCTCTGCCTTAGAAAACCGAGAGAGCTTCTCTACCTTCATTGAGTCAGTCTGAAGGATAGAGAGATCTGTGGTTGAGAAGAGGCAAACTCAGAAAAGATATCCACAGTTTCAGGGTTCTTCATCTAGGGACTTTAAGAAGCCTAGATCATCTGCACCTAACCCTCCACCACCTAGATCTAGTTCTCAGACTCAGTGGTCTCCAAGTAGAGGTAGAGGACGAAGACAACCACCTCAGGAGACTCAGAGTTCTGCATCAATGTCAGTTACTGGACCACCCAGACCACAACAACTGGAGAGAAGTTGCTACAACTGTGGTAAAGTGGGACACTTGATGAAGGACTGCCGATCTAAGCCTGTTAGTGTGACACAGCCTCCGAGACAGAATCAACAAGGATCTCAGAGAATGCAGTCTCAAGGAGCAGCTCGAGGACGTGGACAAGCATCTCAAGCTGGATCATCAGCACCACCTCAACACCAGGCGACAACGAGGTTCTATGCTATGAACCCACCAGAGGCAGTGGTCGATCCACAAGTGGTGACAGGTCAGATGGAACTTTTATATTCGGATATGTCTAAACCTTGTGTAGTATCTATTCTGATTGACCCGGGTGCTACGCACTCTTTCATCACTCGAAGAGTGATTCGCAACTGCAATATGACAGTTAGTCATAGGGTAGATAGTTTGCTGTTGTAGACTCCGTTGAGAGGATCTTCCGTTCTGCAGGAGGTATGCTCTCCCTGCATCCTCTTCTTTTTTGATCATCGCATTCAAGTGGACCTTATACCACTTGATATGCAAGGATTTGATATAATCCTCAGGATGGATACCTTGGAAAGGTATCGAGTTGTCTTGGATTGTGAGTCCAAGTTGGCAGTGTTTGCTGATGAAAGCAACACATGGATCTTTCAAGGAGAAAGAAAGATTCTACCCACTTGTCTTGTATCAGCTATGGTTGCTGATAAGCTGATGAGGCAAGGATGTTATGCATTCTTGGCCCATGTGGTAGATGTTACCAAGGAGAGTCCCAACCCTGTTGAAGTTCCTATAGTCAGGGAATTCGAGGATGTGTTTCCTGAAGAACTTCCTGGTATACCACCACCTCGGGAGATTGATTTTGAAATCAATTTAGTCCCAGATACAAAACCTATAGCCCAGACTCCTTATAGGATGGTGCCTGCCGAGATGGCAGAACTCAAGAAACAGCTTCAAGAGTTACTTGAGAAAGGTTTTATCCGACCAAGCACTTCACCTTGGGGTGCTCCGGTTTTTTTTGTTAAAAAGAAAGATGGATCAATGCGGTTGTGCATTGACTATAGACAACTCAATAAAGTAACAATAAAGAACAAGTACCCTTTGCCGAGAATTGATGATCTTTTTGACCAGTTGCGTGGTGCAACATTCTTCTCAAAGATAGATTTGAGATCTGGGTATCATCAACTCCGCATTAAGGACAGTGACATATCCAAGTCTGCCTTTAGGACAAGATATGGTCACTATGAGTTCACGGTTATGTCATTTGGACTAACCAATGCACCAGCTGCATTCATGGAACTCATGAATAGAGTTTTTCGACCTTTCCTTGATCAGTGTGTTGTCCTTTTCATAGATGACATACTGATTTATAGTAAGGATGCTCAGCAGCATGAGCAGCACCTTCGCCAAGCTTTGACCTTGCTAAGAGAACACAAGTTGTATGCAAAGTTTAGCAAGTGTGAGTTCCGGCTGCCTGAGGTATCTTTTCTTGGGCATGTGATATCTGCCTCAGGAATCCGTGTTGACCCTGCAAAGGTAGAATCTGTTCTACAATGGGGACAAACGAAGACACCGATGGAGATTAGAAGTTTCTTGGGATTAGCTGGTTACTATCGAAGGTTTATTAAGAATTTCAGTTCTATAGCCTTACCTTTGACCAAGTTAACCCGGAAAGACGTACCTTTTGCCTGGAGTGATAAGTGTCAACAGTCTTTTCAACTGTTGAAAGAAAGGTTGACAAGTGCACCTATGCTTGTGCTACCTGAACAAGGAAAAGGATATGTAGTCTTCTGTGATGCCTCCAAGAATGGACTTGGATGTGTGTTGATGCAGGATAAACAGGTGATTTCTTTTGCTTCCCGACAGCTTAAGAAACACGAGGAGAATTATCCGACACACGATATAGAGTTAGCTGTTGTGGTCCATGCCTTGAAGATCTGGAGACATTATCTCTATGGAGAAACCTTCCAGATTTTCACAGACCACAAAAACCTTAAGTATATCTTCTCTCAACATGAGCTTAACATGAGGCAACGTCGCTGGATGGAGTTAATCAAGGACTATGATTGTACAATTGATTACCATCCGGGCAAGGCCAATGTGGTTGCAGATGCCTTGAGTAGGAAATCAGCAACATCAACCATGGATAGAGCACAACTAAGTTCCTTAGTATGCTCTAGGAGAGATATGCTTATCTCTTTAAGGCAAAACAATGTACAGTTGAAGGTGTCATTGTTAGCTGGTTTGTTAGCTGAGATGCAGATTAAACCTACCCTAAGAGAGCAGATAAAGGAGGCACAACAAGTAGATGATGCAGTTCAGCAGTTTAGATCCGCGTATGGTAGTGAGAAGCAAGAAGGTTTTCATGATTCAGATGACCAGGTGGCATGCTATCATGGGAGGATGATAGTACCAGATGTAGATAACCTGAGGAAGATAGTTCTAGAGGAAGCTCATTCTTCAATGTATGACATGCATCCAGGGAGCACCAAGATGTATCGAAACTTGAAGGATATGTATTGGTGGCCAGGGATGAAGAAGGATGTAGCTGAGTTTGTTCTAAGGTGTTCTGTGTGTCAGCAGGTCAAGGCTGAGCACCAGAAACCTGCAGGAACAATGCAACCCTTACCCATACCACAATGGAAGTGGGACCATGTGACCATGGACTTTGTTGTTGGCCTACCCAGGACAAACAAAGGACATGATTCCATTTGGGTAGTTGTTGATAGGTTGACAAAGACAGCACATTTCCTACCTGTCAAAACAACATATTCTGCTGAAAGGTTATCACAGTTGTATGTACAAGAGATAGTGTGTTTGCATAGAGTTCCTGTCACAATAGTTTCTGACAGAGGTCCCCAATTTACAAGTCACTTTTTGGAGCAGTTACGCAGAGCCTTAGGCACCAAACTAAGGTTTAGTACAACCTTTCACCCACACACTGATGGACAGTCGGAAAGGACTATACAGACCTTGGAAGACCTGTTGAGAGCATGTGTTCTCCAGTTTACCGGGAGTTGGGATCTACATCTAAACTTGATAGAGTTTGCCTATAACAATAGCTATCAACATAGTATTGATATGGCACCCTATGAAGCTTTGTATGGTAGACGTTGTAGATCACCCTTGTGTTGGTATGAGACTGGTGAGCACCAGTTGTTAGGTCTTGATCTTGTGCAGCAAACTACAGAGAAGATTAAAGTTATACATCAACAGCTTAAGACTACACAGGATAGGCAGAAGTCGTATGTTGATAAACTTCGTAGACCCCTAGAGTTCCAGGTTGGAGACAGAGTGTATCTCAAGGTCTCACCTTGGAAAGGAGTCCTTCGTTTTGGAAGAAAAGGAAAGTTAGCTCCTAGATTTATGGGACCTTATCCAATTGTTGAGAGAGTTGGAAAGGTGGCCTATAGACTAGAGTTACCTCAAGAGTTGCAGAAGTTACATCATGTGTTTCACATTTCCATGCTGAGGAAATGTCACCCAGACACCGAGTCAGTTCTACAACCAATGGAAGTAGAATTAAATGATGATATAACATATGAGGAGGGACCAGTGTCAATCCTTGATAACAGAACTAAAAAGTTAAAGAAGAAAGATATAAGCCTCGTGAAAGTCCTCTGGAACCATCGTGGTGTTGAAGAAGCCACTTGGGAACTAGAGGATGAGATGAGAAGGAAATACCCTGCTCTTTTCTCCTAATACGTTTTATCGATTTCGGAGACGAAATCCTTGTGAAGTGGTGGATAATTTGTAACATCCATGACCTGGGTTATAACCTAACCCTAGAAGTTTTGCCTAAATATGTAATTATATACTTGTGAATACTCCCTGGCATGTAATTAAGTTCCTCAGGAACATTTACTTTCAATTTTGCTCCTTTATATGTAAAGTTGTAGCATTGTTTTGTAGTGCAGGGACCTTTGTGCAAATTACCCAGTTAAAGGGGTTAACTTGCAATGTTCACAGGTTAAGATGTTCTTATGATAATAAGACATCATATGAGTAAATATGATGAAGTAAGAAGGATTTTCCAAGCTTGGGCATCAAGATGCAGCTTGTGGAATGATCCTTGTGCTTAAAAACCCTAATTTGGAGTAAAGTGCAATTTACCCAAATTGAGGGGTGTAATTTGTAAAATTCACCTTATAGAACATCTTTTATAACTCTTGCCATTATTTAGAGTAGAAATGATGAAAAGGGGACATCAATGAATAATCAGATAAGAAAAATGATCCTTGTGGTAAAAATCACTTAATATGGGTATGGAAACCTTTCATGTATGTACCTTAGTTGAAAGTTGGCTTTCTTTACCCTTAGATCTTGAGATTTCATGAGCTTTGCATAAGTTTAGATGAGTTTGGACGTGCCTTGAGCAAGGAGGGACTTAGATGTAAATTCCATACTTTAGAGGTCCTTATGGTGTAAAAAGGCCTAAAGTATATAAGCCCTTTCCTTGTAACAAGTGAACGAACCTTTCATTTCCTTCACTTCTTCTCTTCTTTCTCAACCGACCAAGGCTAGCTCTGGAGCAGAGAGGGACGACCAAGGGTTCTAGGTAAGTTTAGATCATCCCTTTTGCTTGAATTCATGGAGGAAACTCGTTTTCAAGGTTGAATTCATGGCTAGCTCACCTAGCTCTATCTTTCTAGCCTTTCCTTTCCAACGTTTCCTTGGAGAATTCACCTTGGCCGAACCTGTGGAGATCAAAGACACCATTAAAGCTTGGAGCTTGAAAGCTTGGAGCTCAAGGAACGACCTTTAGGCGGGTTTTATAACTCTAAACTCTTTGCTTTATATGCATACTTAGTTCTTGCAAATTAGCATGATACTTCTTCTTCTACCTCCCTTCTTCCTTGCACTTTTGCAAGAAAAACGGTGGAATAACCGACCTTAACCAAGGTTGAAGATGATGGGCGTGAATTCCTATGCTACTTCATCAAACGACCTTGGACCCTTTGGGTCCAAACGGTTGCAAACCGTTTAAGGTCAAACGGTTTCAAACCGTTTGCTCTCAAACGATCTTGCAAGACCGTTTGATAGGGTTGACCAAGGGACGACCATTTGAGGGTATGTTGGTAATATTTTGAGTTTCATTCTTGCAAAGAATCAAAGATTAATTCTTAACCAATTGAGAGTTGAAGGCACTTCAACATCCTAACCCTAATCGGGTTGAAATTACTGTTTTAAAGCATAGATCTTGTTGAGTTTTGGGTTGAAGGACCCAAACGGTCTCAAGACCATTTGGGAGTTCTTCCAAATGGTCTCAAGACCATTTGAGCACAACCCAAGACCGTTTGGAGGTCTAGGATTGAGATAATATAATGGTTTGAAGGTCCAATTGCAATAAGTTGATGAATTGATAAAAATGCTGATTTTAGACCTATTTGGAGTTCAACCCTAATCCAGTCGACTTGGTTTTTGGTCAAACTTTGGGAAAACGGTCTCAAGACCATTTGGATGATGTCCAAACGATCTCAAGACCGTTTGGGCCAAGTTTGGGCCCAATTGGAGGTTAATTGATAGGTTCAACCTTGAATTGATTCACATTGTTGAATATTGATGACTATCCGATTGGAAACCCTAATTGAATTAGAATTAACCCTAATTGGCTTTCAATTGAGGGATATTTTAGTGTCCAATTGATTGAGGCTCATCTCAATTGACTCAATCTATAAGTGGTTAACATGGCTTTGGCCAATTGAGGGCTTCAACATACTTAACCATAAACGTTTGTAACTTTTGAACCTTGTTGGAGGTCCAAACGGTCTCAAGACCGTTTGGGCTCAAACGATCTCAAGGTCGTTTGGACCAATCGATCTCAAGATACTTTGATCAAACGGTTTCAAACCGCATGAGCTTCAAACGGTTTGAAAGTTCAAACGGTCAACGCACCCAAACGTTCTCAAGACCGTTTGGTGGTTGAAGGTTGAAACCGTTTGAAGGTGTTCAAGGTGTTTTGTACTTAATCAATTGATGGTGTAATTGGTTCAATGGTGATCTAATCTAAACCCTAATGGTAACCTAGGTCAGTAAGGGATTAAGTGATTAATGAGTTGACCCATGAAGGTGATCATGAGGTCAAATTACCAAAATGCCCTTGAGGGGTTTAATTGAGCAATACCTTGTTCTAATCAAACCCTAATCACATGATAGTGATGATTTGGCTTATGCTAGTCAATGAGGACTTAACCCAACCTGATCTAGAGTGGTGTTATCACCATCTACTAGTAAGAGGAGAGAGAAAGTATCCTAAGAGAGAGAAAGTATCCTAAGAGAGAGAAAGTAACCTTTTATGGTGGAAACTCAATTAAAATGCTTTCAATACATATGAATGTGCATAATTAGGGTATGATCCACCTATGAGAGATCATGGAAACCCTAATTATGATGTTTAGCGAATCTTAATCTTATTTAAGAGCTTTAATGATGATGTTTCTCATACATGATGATATTAAAAGCTCAATTCACCTTGGAGTGAATAGTAAACCCTAATTCTAGGGTAATGACAAGTAATATGAATAGTAAACCCTGGTTGATGAAAATTGGGGAACTTGATTCTTCTATGAGTGTGAAAATGTAACCTCTAGAATGAATTGCTTACTGTTATCAGTTGAATTAACCTTGCAGGTTGTCATGAGATGATGATCATATCCAGGTATGGATTATGAACCTATATTCATTAAAAGCATGCTTTAGCTTTATGAATAGTGATATATCATGTTGCCTTGTTAAAGGCAACCTATGAATTAAATGGGCTATGAGAGCCACAAATACCATCAAGGTCAGGCTTTAGAGATGACTTGTGATGAAGGTATTGAGAAATGATGATTGATAAGAGTTAGGCTTGTTACATTTAGTATTCTCATTTTATAGCTGTTATGCTAATGTTATTGTTTGAAGAACAATGTTTGATGTTAGAAGAATACTGAATGTACCTAACTAATCAATTATAATGTAGAGCCCTGATCATAGATCCATCATTGTCAGAGACCAAATGATGGTGAAACAGGTTTTCCCAAGGGAACTCCTGGATCACATACTCTTGAGTATGTGGGGGAAATGGATGCGTAAATCCTTACATCCTAGTGTGGGAATTGATACCGTCAATACTTCACTACAAAACCAAATGGTGAGATGTATCACAAATCTCCCAAAGAAAACACAAACACCGCATCGGTGAGAGATAAACAAGAAATCTTCCGATGACGAAGAGAGTACAGAACGCCACTGTAACTCTAAAATAGCGAAGGACCAGTTTACCCTGGTAAGCTATAACAAAAGACGTCCTGCCAGATGTCTAGCAAACAATCCTCTAACTGACTGAGGAAGGTGAGGTCATAAGAATCCGGCTCTTTTAATGACCTATGTATGATACTGATGTGACTTCTTAGCAATCAGTTGGAGTATGAGTGGTATGCCTCATCTCCACAGGGCATAAATATGTTTGAAAAACATAATCAACAGCGTAGTATATCTATTAGGGTTAACTATGAGTTACTTGATTGATGTTACATTGAATAATGTAGATGTTCTTCATATTTCAGAAATGCTGAACTATTGTTTATTACTAAAATGGCTATTGAATACTTTGAAAGTTTTTACTGCTTAAGTTATTCTTTGTTCTGCTTATTAAGCTTCTAGTGGAGAGTTATAACTCTCGCTAGGACAATCATTCGAAATTGTCTCACCCCGTAGACTTCAACTTTTTAGGTGGTCGTCGAAGACGGAGGAACCAGAATACCGGTGATCAATCCCAGTAGTAACAGCACCAGGAGCAGCAGTAAATCTCAGGTGGAGATTCAGCCTGCTATGTGGTGTAGTTAGAGTCAGTCTTATGTGTCCTCTGTACTCTCAGGTCTTGGAGTCTTTTGGTTATGAGTTCTTGAGATTTTGTATCTTGATGTGTATAATTACTCAAGAAGTAATTTGACAGTGATGTATACAGTTTAAATCCTTTTTCTATGGAAAAGGTTTGTGGTTTCAAGCTTTTATCTCGAAAAGTTTTAATTTCCCGTGATTTTTGTCTTCCGCTGTTAATCGATTGCTTCTGCTCATGTTTAAATCGTGTTTATATCGTGGTTTGGAGATCGGAGCCCACACTACCAATCCTGATTACACAGCCAGGCATTGGACTCTAACCAATCATGATTACATGCTTCATTCCTCTGCCAGGTATTGGACTTTAACCAATCCTGATTACACAGCCAGGTATTGGCCTCTACCAATCCTGATTACACAGCCAGACATTAGACTCTAACCAATCCTAATTACAGGCTTCATGCCTCTACCAGGTATTAGACTGTAACCAATCCTGATTACACAGCCAGGTATTGGACTCTACCAATCCCGATTACACAGCCATGCATTGGACTCTAACCAATCCTAATTACAGGCTTCATGCCTCTGCCAGGTATTGGACTTTAACCAATCCTGATTACACAGCCATGTATTGGACTCTACCAATCCTGATTACACAGCCAGGCATTAGACTCTAACCAATCCTGATTACAGGCTTCATGCCTCTGCCAGGTATCAGACTTTAACCAATCTCGATTACAACATTAAACTTTGGCCATGCCATCATACTTAATCACATTCTTTATGTAATACAAGTATTCCTTTATTATCCCCTTTAATCTTATTCAAAACACCATAGCCCTTGTTTGGCTATAAGCATAAAGCATGCATGATTAAGATTCATTATTATCATTGTATCCATTTATTATTATTACTAAGTTTTCATTGTTTATTTTGAACATTACCATTTCTTTCATGAGACTTTATAAACATCTTGTTACCTCTCACTAGGCAACAACTATTTTGATGGCTCACAAAGCCCATTACACATCTTGTCACCTCTTATTAGGCAACAATTATCGTAATACACTTTATGTGTTACTCATTCAAGTATATTGGATTTATAGTATATCAAGGTGTATCAACCTTGAGGTGTTGAATGTGATATCTATCATGTCTTGATGTATCACTTTCCTCATCACTTGTAACTTATCTTGTATTAGGGCATTTCCCATCCTAATACTTTATGCACTTGTTTATCACATTTATCATTCAACCATTATCAATAATATGGTCTCATCTCAGGTTAAGGCATTATTGATATAAGGTTATCCATTATCAACCACTTTAGGTGTTTCATCTACCAATATATTATTCACTATTCCATTATTAGGAATAGGGTTTCCCCTCTTTATCAATTAGAGTTTCACATAACATCACCCTATCTTAGGGTTTCACATAACATTACCCTATATCAGGGTTTCACATGGCTTTACCTGAAATTAGGGTTTCTCAACTCATAGCCCAAAGTTAGGGTTATGGTTTATCATCATATTGCCCAAGATTAGGGTTTCATGTTCTATAACCCAAAACCCTAATTATGGTGATTAATGAATCTTAATCTAATTTGAGGGCATTAATGATAGTAATCTTCATACATGATGATGCTATGAGCCCAATTCACTATGAAATGAATAGTAAACCCTAATTTTAGGGTAAATCATATAAAGTGATTAGTAAATCCTAATTCTAGGGGATTAACATGATGTGAAATAATAGTCCCTAATGATGGGATATTAATCATAAACCTAATCCAGGGAAGATGTGATATGAATAGAAACCCTAATTGGAGGTGATGTCATAAGAAACCCCTAATAGGATGAATAGTAAGCCTAAATTATGGCTTATTAGTTATGAAATCCTGGAGATGGTTTACTAAATAGTACAGTAAAGTGAGGTGTAGCTAAATCAATTATGTAAGATGATTATGTCATAAGCATACAGAATAGGGTTAGTAAGCCATGTGAATGATAAATGTGGTAATTTCAATAAATAAGGATTTAAGAGGTAAGATGATGCCTAGATCCAAATATCTCTATGAATGAGTAAATGCTTTTACATCTTACAATAAGGATGGGCATGAAACTCTTAGAAATGATGTATACCAAAGCATGATGTAGATAACATCCTGAATATGAAGATACCTAGAATAGTTGATGACGGTTTATCCTACATAAACAATGTTTAAACCAATATCATTAAAGATGATTGGATAATAATACATGCACCATATGAGGAAAGAAACAAGTTAGTGGATAAAGTATTAAAAGAGAAATATCTTAATAGTGAGTTAATCAATTATCTCAAGTAAGATAGTAATGAGAAGATAGTGATACATCAAGATATGATAGATATCACATTCGAAGTTCAGGGTATCATACCTGGATGAACCTCTAAACCATTATACTTAAACAAGAGACACAAAGAGTATATGATAAGTAATTACCTGTGATAGAGACATAATGGACTCAATGTACTCGATAAATGTAGATTAATGCAACTTGGGAGGGGAGTAAACCAAATCAATGAGTATGATGTAATCATAACATGATATGAATGAGAAATGGGCTAATACTTAGAATTGATTATCATTAATGATATATTATGAGTATGGTAATCGAAAGTAAACATTCATAATATCCTTGTATGCTCCCAAGAGTGGTGGAGTAGTATGTTAGGGTTGGACTGATAACATGAACAGGAAACCCTAACTATTGAAAGGTGGGGTACATTAACCCTAATTCTGGGTTATGCTTTCAAGCATGAAGCCCTGTGAACAAATTACAATATAAGGAATCCTTATGCCTTGTAAGACAAAAGGATTTAATAATCTTAATTGAGTGGGATAAACTCTAACTCCAGGTTATGCTTTTAAGCATGATTCTTCATGATTGAAGTATGAGATGATAAATCATTATTCCTAATTACAATAAAAGGGATTGAATAACCCTAATTGGTTTAAATAATGGGAACCAAGCTTTAGTGAAGACATGAAGGTACAACCCTTGAATTGAAAGGTTATTCCTGCTTTATAAACTACTGATTTGGAGATGAATTGTTTATTATTATCAATTGAATTGACCATGCAGGTTCTTATAAAGAAATGATCATAGCCAAGTAAGGGTTATGATATCATATTCACTGAAAGCATACTATAGGCTTTATGAATAGTGATATATGCCATGTTGCCTAAGTTTAAGTGGAAACATATGAGATTAATGGGCTGTAAGAGCCATGAGCAACATCAAGGTCATGCTGATTAGATGACTTATGATGATTTAAGGGTTTGAACACCCCTATTCTTGAATCATTGTAATGAAATGGTTAAGAATTGATATCCATATGATAACTGATGTGAGTTAAACTTGATACATTTAGTATTCTTCCTAAGAAGCAGTTGTTTTAATGATTAAATGATTGAAAACATGCTTGATGCTAAAAGAATGCTGAAATGTACTTAAATAGTCAAGTATAATGATATCATGTAGGGCCCTAACCATAGATCCATCATTGTCAGAGACCAAATGATGGTGAAACAGGTTTTCCTAAGGGAACTCCTAGATCATATACTTTTGAGTATATGGGGGATTATGGATGTGAATATCCTTACGTCCTAATGTAGGAAATGATGTAGGATGTATCTTTAACCTATCAATCCTTCATTACATGTTTATGTCGGGATGACGTACCATCAATCTCCCGAGGGAATCAACAATGCCGCATCGATGAGAGATAAACAAGAGATCCCTCGATGACAAAGAGAGTACAGAACGCCACTATGACTCTATAGAGAAGTTTCCAGAATACCCTAGATAGCTATCACAGCAGAGACACAAGATGTCCTGTAAGTAAATCCTCTTACTGACTGAGGAAGATGAGGTCATAAGAATCCGTCTCTTTTGATGACCTATGTATGGTACCGACGCGATTTCGTAATGGTCAGTTGGAGTATGAGTGGTATACCTCATCTCCGTAGGGCATAATAATAATGTTTGGAAAACATAATCAGCCGTGTAGCATAATTGCTTAGGTTGAACTACGAGAAACAATGTTTGATGTTACATTGTTTATACATGTTCTTCATATTCTTTAATGAGATAAGCTTTGATATCCAATTAGGTTATAATTGAAATGTTTTTTTACTTGACATTAAACCTGCTGTTAAATGTTAATAATTATACTGCTTACTGTTATTCCTTATTGCAATAATAAGGCTTCTGGAGGAGAGTTATAACTCTCGCTGGGACAATTATTCAATTGTCTCACCCCCGTGGGATTCTACTTTTTAGGTAGACGCCGAGGACGAAGGAATCCATCTAACAATGAGCAACAACAACAACAACAGTGTCAGGGGCAATAGTGAATCTCAGGTGGAGATACTGACTGTCAAGTCTTGTAGATAGTATGTCTTATGTCGTCTCTGTACTCTCAGGTCCTAGGAGTTAGTAGGTCTGAGGTTTTTGGCTTAATGCCTCGAGATTTCGTTGTATCTTGCCTTGTACAGATAACAGGGCAATGGATGTATGTAATCACTCGAGAGGTGATTCCACAGAGATGTAATGTCAAAACATGTTGTAAACAGTTTATCTCATTTTCTTATAAAAGAGTTTTATGGTTTAAGGATCTCTTTCCAAAAAGTTTTAATTTTTAGTGATTTTTCATAATTTTGCTGCTAATAAACCGCTTCTGCATTCATTAATCTCATTTTCCGCGATTCAGTCACCACAATTAAGTGGTATCAGAGCTCTAGGTTCGCTGAGTCTACATAGACATAGGACTAAGGTAGTAGAGTCTGTTCTAAGTGTCATCCAGTGTATCTGATGGTATCTTCTGCTCACATAGAAGGAGAAGAACTTGAAGATGACTGGATCAGATGAGGAGTTTGCTGCAGAAAGCAACAATGCTACACCAAGAAGAGGTCCAGAGGAGCAAGCAAGAGAGGGACAATTACCTGAGATCCCCCTAGCTAATCCAACAATGATAAGGAATCCTTCCTTAGGAATCACTGTTGGGGAATTTAGGGCAACCATGATGTATCTAGTGGATCAAGCACTAGCAATGCAACCCAGATTACCAGCTCCTAATGATGATGTTTTGGATATCAACAGAATATGTAACCCACAACAGTAGGTTGAAGCAATGGTAAATGATGAAGCTTTGAACTTAGAGCAAGTCTGTGCTCAACCTCAGCCTGTTGAATCAATATATAGTAATATAGAGGTTAGAATACAACCAGAAACTAGGACCTTCCATAGGTGTAGAAAGCCTGGACATATCAGACCTAATTGTCTAGAACAGAAATATAAAGGAAGAATTGAGAAAAGGCCTATCCAAACCCAGGAGCAGAGACCTGGTAGTTCCAAAAGGAAGGAAGTTTCTGGTGTCACCAACACAACCAGGACCTAGTACACCAAGGCAATGGTTACCCAGAAAGGGTAAGGAACCCTTTAGACCACACCGGGGACCCAGAACTTGTTATCAATGTGGACAGGTAGGGCATCTGGTAAGACATTGCCCAGCCAGATATGTTATGGCAAATCAACCTCTGAGGCAGAATCAGTTAGAGATAATGAATAATCCTCGAGTCATGACAGGTTAGACAAAATAAATGGTATTTCTTATATGTCTTTTTATGATCTTTTGGGAAAATTGAAAAAGTAATTGATTGAACCTTCCTTGATTAGTCCTATAAAGATTTATAATGTTGTATAAAATAGATGTTTCATGTTGCATGCTTACCTCCATAAGAAGATGCGGTATTAAAGAATTGGTCTGGATAGAAAATTCAGTAAGATTAATATTTATACTTGTGATGATAAAAAAAAAGGAATATGGTAATATACAAGTGCATATTACCTTATCTCAGTATTTATATACCCTGGCCAGGTATACAATTGCTGATGATAAAGTAAATATGGAAACTCTTAGATTGTTACCTTTTTTATTGCTCTGATCAAGCAGTCATTCTGAAACAACCTAATGAGTATCATGAAATAAGAAATATGGAAATAAGGGAGGTCAACCCGGACCAGTAAAGTTGTAAGGATAATAATAAAGATGTTTATGGGGTGATTACTTATAAAAGTATCAGTTTACCCTGAACTTGGGTTCCAAGGTGAGAATATATGTAATAAGTAATGTCCCAAGGTGAAAGGAAGCAGGAGAGGTAATGTGTTGACAACACATATGATAGGTACCAAAATAAGAATGCAATAATATATCAAATGATTATATTAATTACCTAGATTGGTCAACTATGAAATTAAATTAGACATATAGGCTAATATGAACATCCCATGTTAGGGGTTTATATTTTTCATAAACATATCTTTCTCCAAGATGTCTGTCAAATAAGTCCTTGTTTGATAAGTAACTTTTCCCTATGATAAGAGAATGTACAACTAATGAGATAGCTAGCGCAAATAATAAAGAAAGTTAGTATGGTGTTATCAGAAGTGATGACACAATCAAGGTATGGAAGCACTTATATAGTCTCAAAATAAATAACAGAGCATGAGTGTGATCTTAAGAAAAGTTGATCAAAACTTTATAATATCTCCATAATAACGAAATGTTATCTAAGGATGTAATGATATGATGCTTAAATAATGTCTGTTTCCCCTTTTCTTTCCGGGATTTCGGGGGCGAAATCCTTGTTAGGGGTTTATAATTTGTAACATCCCTGGCCTGGGTTATGAGCTAACCCTAGGTGTTTTGCTTAATTATGTAATAGATGCTTGTGATTATCTTTTGGTATGAAATTAAAGCTCCTGAGGAACATATATTTCCATTTCTGTCCTTTTTATAAAATGTTGTAATATTGTTTTGTAATACAGGGACCTATTTGCAAATTACCCAATTAGAGGGGTTAACTTGCAAATTGTACATGGTTGGATGTTCCTTTGGTGTTGAGACATCACAAGAGTAAATATGATGAAGTGTGATGGATTCTCCAAGCTTGGGCACCAAGATGCAGCTTGTAGAGCAATCCTTGTGCTTAAAACCCTAATTTTGGAGTAAAGTGTAATTTACCCAAAACATGGGGTGCAACATGTAAAATACACCTTCTAGAGTATCTTTTATGACTCTTAACATCATATAGAGTAAAAGGATGATAAGAACACTTCATTTGAATAATCAGATAAGAAGGATAATTCTTGAAAATACAATAATCAAGTTGTATGCAAAAAGACCCTTCTATATGTGCAACTTAATAAGAAGTTGGCTTTCTTTACCTTTAGACCTTGGGATTAAGATGAGTTGTGCTTGAGTATGGAAGGGAGAAACGTGGCTTAGAAGAAGGGAAGGACTTAGTTGAGAATAAGAGAAATAGTTATCCTTATCTTGGAAATATCCCCTAATGTATATAGTCATCTTTCCTTTGCAAACGAAGGATCGTTTCCCCTTTCTACTCACTTATCCCCTTGCTTGGACCAACTAAGACAGAGCTCTAGAGCAGAGGAGAACGGCCAACCAGTTTTAGGTAAGGTTTGATCATCATCTTGCTCGGATTCATGGAGGGAGTCATGTTGCAAGGTTGGTTCTATGGTCTTTCTTACTTAGTTCTCCTTTCTAGCCATCCCTTCCAACCAATTCTTGGAGAAACGACCTTGGACGACCTGTGGAGCTCAAGACGCCATTAAATCTTGGAAGCTTGGAGCTCTAGAGTTGACTTTAAGGTGGGTTTTATAACTCTAAACCCTTAAACTTTGTTATGCACCTTTCTTTCTTGCAAAAATAACTTGTTCTTCTTTCCCCCATTCTTCCTTGCAATCTTGCAAGAAAAACCGTGAAGAACAGACCTCCATATTGAGGTAGATGACGATGGGTGTGAATACCAATGTCACTTTATCAAACGGTCTCCCACCCTTTTGGTCTAAACGGTTTGCAAAACCGTTTGGATTCATGCGGTTTGCAAGACCGTTTAGATTCAAACAGTCTCCAAGACCATTTGGGAGGTTTGACCAGGCGTTGACCGTTTGAGGGTCTTCTGGACACACTATGAATTAATCATCTACTAAGAATCATTAACTAATTGCAAGTAAATCTCAAGTTGAAGGCACTTTAATCACCTAAACCCTAATCGGGTTCATTTGCTGATTTCAAGGACCAATCATGTTGAAGTTTGGGTTGAGTGGCCCAAACGGTTTCAAAACCATTTGGGGATCACCCAAACGGTCTCAAGACCGTTTGGTGATCACCCAGGACTGTTTGGAGGTCTAGGGTTAAGGGAATGTGATCAATTGAAGGCCCAATCATAATAGGTTGTTGAAATAATCAAAGTGTTGAATTTGTGACCTAATTAGGGTTCAACCCTTAACAAATTGACTTAGTTTTTTATGAGACTTTGGGTAAACGGTCTCAAGACCGTTTGGAGGATGTCCAAACGATCCCAAGACCGTTTGGGGTCAGGTCATGGCCCAATTGGGTGATGCTTCAAAGGGTTCAACTCCAATTAGATTCATGTTGATGGATGTTGAAGGCTGATCGATTTCAAACCCTAATCCAATTGGTCCTAACCCTAATTGGTGACCAATTGAGGATAAATTGAGTGTCAAATTGGTTAAGGATTAATCTAATTACCTTAATTGATAAGTGGTTAACAAGTAGGAGATCGATTGAGGGGTTCAACATTGAAAACCCTAATCAATTGCAAGTGTTGATACACTTTTTAGGTCCATGCGGTTTTGAGGTCTTTGGATCAAATGGTCTCAAGACCATTTGAATCCAAATGGTCTCAAGACCGTTTGGGGCCAAACGGTTTCAAGACCATTTGGGGGCAAACGGTCTCAAGACTGTTTGGGACCAAACAGTTTCAAAACCGTTTGGACTCATACAGTTTCAAAACCGTTTAGACCTCAAACGGTTTCAAAGTCAAACTTGGTTAAACGGTCAACATGATCAAATAAATTCAAGACCGTTTAAGGGAAAACAGTCTTGAGTGTGATCTTGTCCGTTCGGTCTTGAAGGTCAAAGGTACCAAACGGTCAACCCTTCCATGCGGTTTCAAAACTGTTTGGAGGTTGAAAGTTCAAAACCGTTTGGGGACTTTTAAGGTCAAGATTGCTTAATGTTTTAAAGGCTTAGATGGTTCAGTGGTTGATTAACTCAAACCCTAATGATACCTAAAGACATTAAGGGAACAAGTAATGGGTTGGTTGATGTATGTTATGATTAATGGTGAACATTACCAAGATACCCTTGAAGGGTTCAAGTAGATAACACCCCTTGATCAGGCAAACCCTAATGACCACAATGGTGATGACTTGACTCATGTTAATGAAAGTTGACTTGACCTAACTTAATCTAAAGTGATGTAAACATCTTCTAATAGTACGAGGAGAGAGAAGACTCCTAATATGAATGAGAATCAAGTAAAATACCTACAATATGAATGATTGCACATTATTAGGATATGATCCTTCATAGTGAGTCATAGAAACCCTAATTATGGTGATTAATGAATCTTAATCTAATTTGAGGGCATTAATGATAGTAATCTTCATACATGATGATGCTATGAGCCCAATTCACTATGAAATGAATAGTAAACCCTAATTTTAGGGTAAATCATATAAAGTGATTAGTAAATCCTAATTCTAGGGGATTAACATGATGTGAAATAATAGTCCCTAATGATGGGATATTAATCATAAACCTAATCCAGGGAAGATGTGATATGAATAGAAACCCTAATTGCAGGTGATGTCATAAGAAACCCCTAATAGGATGAATAGTAAGCCTAAATTATGGCTTATTAGTTATGAAATCCTGGAGATGGTTTACTAAATAGTACAGTAAAGTGAGGTGTAGCTAAATCAATTATTTAAGATGATTATGTCATAAGCATATAGAATAGGGTTAGTAAGCCCTGTGAATGATAAATGTGGTAATTTCAATAAATAAGGATTTAAGAGGTAAGATGATGCCTAGATCCAAATATCTCTATGAATGAGTAAATGCTTTTGCATCTTACAATAAGGATGGGCATGAAACTCTTAGAAATGATGTATACCAAAGCATGATGTAGATAACATCCTGAATATGGAGATACCTAGAATAGTTGATGATGGTTTATCCTACATCAACAATGTTTAAACCTATATCATTAAAGATAATTAGATAATAATACATGCACCATATGAGGAAAGAAACAAGTTAGTGGATAAAGTATTAAAAGAGAAATATCTTAATACTGAGTTAATCAATTATCTCAAGTAAGATAGTAATGAGAAGATAGTGATACATCAAGATATGATAGATATCACATTTGATAGTTCAAGGTATCATACCTGGATGAACCTCTAAACCATTATACTTAAACAAGAGACACAAAGAGTATATGATAAGTAGTTACATGTGATATAGAGATAATGGACTCAATGTACTCGATAAGTGTAGATTAATGCATCTTGGGAGGGGAGTAAACCAAATCAATGAGTATGATGTAATCATAACATGATATGAATGAGAAATGGGCTAATACTTAGAATTGATGATCATTAATGATATATGATGAGTATGGTAATCGAAAGTAAACATTCATAATATCCTTGTATGCTCCCAAGAGTGGTGGAGTAGTATGTTAGGGTTGGACTGATAACATGAACAGGAAACCCTAACTATTGAAAGGTGGGGTACGTTAACCCTAATTCTGGGTTATACTTTCAAGCATGAAACCATGTGAACAAATTACAATATAAGGAATCCTTATGCCTTATAAGACAAAAGGATTTAATAACCTTAATTGAGTGGGATAAACTCTAACTCCAGGTTATGCTTTTAAGCATGATTCTTCATGATTGAAGTATGAGATGATGAGTCATTATTCCTAATTATAATAAAAGGGATTGAATAACCCTAATTGATTTAAATAATGGGAACCAAGCTTTAGTGAAGACATGAAGGTACAACCCTTGAATTGAAAGGTTATTCCTACTTTATAAAATACTGATTTGGAGATGAATTGTTTATTATTATCAATTGAATTGACCATGCAGGTTCTTATAAAGAAATGATCATAGCCAGGTAAGGGTTATGATATCATATTCACTGAAAGCATACTATAGGCTTTATGAATAGTGATATATGCCATGTTTCCTAAGTTTAAGTGGCAACATATGAGATTAATGGGCTGTAAGAGCCATGAGCAACATCAAGGTCATGCTGATTAGATGACTTATGATGATTTAAGGGTTTTAACACCCCTATTCTTGAATCATAGTAATGAAATGGTTAAGAATTGATATCCATATGATAACTGATGTGAGTTAAACTTGATACATTTAGTATTCTTCTTTCATAGCAGTTGTTTTAATGATTAAATGATTGAAAACATGCTTGATGCTAAAAGAATGTTGAAATGTACTTAAATAATCAAGTATAATGATATCATGTAGGGCCCTGACCATAGATCCATCATTGTCAGAGACCAAATGATGGTGAAACATGTTTTCCTAAGGGAACTCCTGGATCATATACTTTTGAGTATATGGGGGATTATGGACGTGAATATCCTTACGTCTTGATGTAGGAAATGATGTAGGATGTATCTTTAACCTATCAATCCTTCATTATATGTTTATGCCGGGATGATGTACCATCAATCTCTCGAGGGAATCAACAATGCTGCATTGATGAGAGATAAATAAGAGATCCCTCGATGACGAAGAGAGTACAGAACGCCACTGTGACTCTATAGCGAAGTTTCCAAAAAACCCTGGATAGCTATCACAGCAGAGACACAAGATGTCCTGCAAGTAAATCCTCTTACTGACTGAGGAAGATGAGGTCATAAGAATCTGTCTCTTTTGATGACCTATGTATGGTACCGACACGATTTTGTAATGGTCGGTTGGAGTATGAGCGGTATACCTCATCTCCGCAGGGCATAATAATAATGTTTGGGAAACATAATCAGCCGTGTAGCATAACTGCTTAGGTTGAACTACGAGAAACAATGTTTGATGTTACATTGTTTATACATGTTCTTCATATTCTTTAATGAGACAAGCTTTGATATCCAATTAGGTTATAATTGAAATGTTGTTTTACTTGACATTAAACCTACTGTTAAATGTTAATAATTATACTACTTACTGTTATTCCTTATTGCAATAACAAGGCTTCTGGCGGAGAGTTATAACTCTCGCTGGGACAATTATTCAATTGTCTCACCCCCGTGGGATTCTACTTTTTAGGTAGATGCCGAGGGCGAAGGAATCCATCTAAGAATGAGCAGCAACAACAACAACAACAGCATCAGGGGCAGCAGTGAATCTCAAGTGGAGATACTGACTGTCAAGTCTTGTAGATAGTATGTCTTATGTCGTCTCTGTACTCTCAGGTCCTAGGAGTCAGTAGGTCTGAGGTTTTAGGCTTAATGCCTCGAGATTTCGTTGTATCTTGCCTTGTACAGATAACAGGGCAATGGATGTATGTAATCACTTAAGAGGTGATTCCAAAGAGATGTAATGTCAAAACATGTTGTAAACAGTTTATCTCATTTTCTTATAAAAGAGTTTTATGGTTTAAAGATCTCTTTCCAAAAAGTTTTAATTTTAGTGATTTTTCATAATTCCGCTGCTAATAAACCGCTTCCACATTTGTTAATCTCATTTTCCGTGATTCGGTCACCACATCAACTATATCATCACTTATCCTCCAAACGGTCTGGGACCGTTTGATCCCAAATGGTCTTAAGACTGTTTGGTCTCAAACGATCTTAAGACCGTTTGGTCTCAAGTCCTTTAAAATCATTTGCTTTATATATTATTGAGGTGTGTGCTTAGGATGATTTCATCATCATCAAGCTAAGATCCTTCATAATTTGTTGTAATTCTCATAGTGGTTCCATTGATTTGATTAAATGAATTTCAATAAGAGCAAAATGATCAACAATTGATGAAGAATTGAATGCAATAATAATATTAAGGATTTAAGTTATAAAACCCACCTCCAAAGAAGCTTCAAGGCTTCAAACTCCACGTCTTCAATGGTGAAAGCAACTCCTTCAACTATCCAAAGCTCGTCCTCAAGTCTTTGAGTGAAAAGAATGGCTAGGGTTGAAGTTTGAAGGGAGAAAAGAAGAAATCAAGCATTGATTTGTAATTTCCACCATGAAATCAAGGTGAAAGAGGACCATGGGGCTTACCTACAGGTTGGGGATCGTCCTCATCCTTCTCCTCAGATCCCTTGGTCGTTTTGCAAGCAAAGAGTGAAAGTGGTTTCAAAAATAACCCTTTCAAGTTATGGATATGTGAGTATATATGTGTATTATTGAATTTCTTTTTAAGAGAGAGAATGTAGGGGATAATTCCTCCATTTCCTTGTCACTTGCCCCCTCTTCTTCCTTACATACGAAGCCTACTTCCTTGCCTTTCATTCCCTTCAATTATCCATGATTTAAAGAAAAAGAAATTAAGCACCTTAATCATATAATAATAATATCCATAAGTTAGTGGATATTACTTTTTCCTTTAACTAATGTGAGTGGGCTCTCCACTTACTTAGATATTTTTGAATGCCTTTGCAAGGCTCAAGGACGTACACTCTTAAGCAAATTCAACCATCTCATTTTTGGTTGAAGGCACTTCAATTAATATTTTTATTTTTGCATTAAATTGAATTAGGGTTCCAATTATGCTTAAATCTTGATTATTTTAATATCAAGATTCTCTCTCTTAAAAAATGATTCAAATGAGGTGTAACTCTCATTTTATTTTCTCTACATGATGCCAAGAAACATGAGGGACCCTCTAGCAATGGTATTTTGCATATTGAACCCTGGGTTTTGGGTAAATTGCACATTACACCAAAACTAGGTTTTAATGGACAAACATTGCTTTAACAAGCTCTGTCTTGGTACTCAGGCTACCACAATCCATACCACAACGTCATTCTCATTCTTATGATGCTTCAACATTTGAGGAACATTTTATCATATACAATTTGCAAGTTAATCCCTCAAATTGGATAAATTGTACTTTAGTCCAAAATAAGCAAACATTGCTTCAACATTATTCAAAAAGGACTAAAATTGAAACATAAGTTCCTCTTGAGCCTTTTTCACAAAATAAAATCGAGGATCTAATTAACTTGCTTAAGCAAAACTCCCAGGGTTAAGGTATAACCCAGGTCAGGGATATTACAATTATAAACCCCTAACAAGGATTTCGTCCCCGAAATCCCAGATAAAGGGAAGCAAATATTATTCATTTATCATCTCATCAAGTCTTCACATAACATCTCAATGTCATGAAGATACCATTATAATTTGATCGATACAAAGTTCTTCCACACAGCTTATTATAGAAGATATGGCCTGTTGTGCCATCTAACCAACTGACACAACACTAGGCTTTCTTACTACTTGTACAGACTATCTCATTAGTTGTACATTCTCTTATCATAAGGAAAGGTTATTTGTCAAATTAATTTGATAATCTTTTCTCGCAATAATTTTTTTTACAATTATTCCTTCAAATAGTTCATCCTCATCAATGTTACGTTTATGCAAGGAATAAACCCCTAACATATGATGTCCATGCTACATTAGGTATCTGAACTTATTTCATAGTTAATAATTCTAGGAAATCATCATAAAATAATCTAATATTTCTCAGATATCAGAATCTCTTACCTTGGTATCTATCATATGTGCTGAAAACACATCACATCCTCATTTTCCTTTCATCATGAGACATTACTTGTTACATTTATCTTTATCTTGAAACCCAAGTTCAAGACAAACTGATACTTTTCTAAGTATCCATCAAAAGAACACTTTAATTTATGTACATCGAGTGTCATAAGACCCACTTGATTGCCATGTTCCAGACAGGAAAGAGCATAAGAAAACACATTCTTCTTATCACCCCATCATCACCCAGGGTTGTTTATTAAAGAGAAGAGATTATCAATTACGTGAACCTTCAACTTGTTCATGAGTCAATCATTCTTGTCTCATCCTAGTTCCTTGCCATCTGCATAAGAAATTATAAGAATAATTACATGCCACCATATCTTAGTATTATCATCATTATGATTACTAGATCTGGGTATTCAAACCTTTGGTTCATCACTGATTATTGTTACCTCCCATCAGGTAATTGTTACCTCTAGGTCTGAGGACCAGGGTATACATTATACTAAACATCTTCTTTTGTTTATAAGTTGATTTAAAATTAAATCAAATTCCTCCGTATATCAATTAGAATGTGGTAGAAATATCCATGCCACATCTCCTACTTCAAATTAGGGTCTTTTTAGATTGTTTCCGAATGATTACTTGATCAGGGTAATCAGAAAGATAACAATCGAGGTATGTCATACTTACCTTGCCTTCAATAAATGAATACCTGGCCAGGGTATTCAAGAACTGAAATTAGGTAGTATGTATTTATTTTATTTTATGTTTTTATGTCTTTAAATATCTCAGATTTCCTCTGAGTTCCTTTTATCTCTCTTCCCTTCCTTAATGAAGAGAGAGAAATTTTAACATTTTAAAAATAATATTGAACTGAATACACATTTCCATCCTTTTTATCTCTTCTCCTTATCCTTAAAGGACCGACTGAAGAAAGCTTATTAATAACTAATTTACTCATAATCAGTAGGCAAAGAGAAGAAAAAGGAAAGGTAATTCAGAATGAAAATTTTATCCGACATGTTGCCTTTACGGGTTATCTATTGTCTTGTCTGTTGGGTCACCTCATTACTTTCTACTTGGACATTGCCACCTCGGATGTCCTTTCTGTCCACATCTATAGCAAGCTCGAAGCCTTTTTGGTGACTGTTGCATTGGTGCACTATATTGTGGTTGAGTCGGTACTACTGAAATCTTTGATTGTTTAGTACCACCAATCCACTATTCCCGTGACTGTGTAGACTTCCTTTTAAGGTCTGTCTCATGTTTCTTTGTCGTAGACCTTTCTATCATCTGAATTGATTCCACAAATGTAGCGAACCTTTCTCTACTTTCTAATGCAGATGCTGGGATGGACATCCCAACATTCAATCCCTTCTCAAAACATCGGATCTTTTCCTCCTCAATAGCAGCCATTTGAGGACAAAATCACAAAAGCTCCATAAACTTAACCTCATATTCATTTATCGACATGACTCCCTATCGAATCTTCTCAAACTGTGAGATCTTTTCATCTAAGTATGTCTTTGGAAAATACTTATTGATGAATTCTAGATGAAATTCCTCCCAATCAACCTCTTCATCATTCCTTTTTATTTCTTCTATAGCCCACTTGTGTCCAGCACTACCCTTCAAAAGGTACACAACATGTTTGACCTTGTCGACATCTGGAATACTAAGGATCTTAAAAGCCTTTACTAACTCAGTGAGCCAGAGATTAGCATCTGTTGGGTCAGATGTCCCAACATATTCTATGGCTCCTACACGACGTCGTCGTTCAAAAGTCTTACCAGACCCATATCCCTCATTGGGAACTGGTACCCTAGGTGTCGGTGCTGGAATCCGGTCTGTTATATGCATCATTGTAGTCATGATTTACGTAAAGAGAGTATGAAAATCTGGGTTTCTCATCATGACTTCATCAACATGGGGATTCTCAGGCATTGTTTCTTCTCTTGCCTGGTCCTTGTAACCTTTTACTGGAGCAGCAACATTGCTCTCAGCAACGTGTCCCTCATGTCCTCCAGACATCTTTGTGTTATATATCTTCTTCTGCATAAGCAGAAGGCACTATAAGATACATTGGGGTACACTTAGAACAGACTCGACACCTTAGTCCTATGTCTCTGTAGACTCAGCGAACCTAGAGCTCTGATACCACTAAATTGTGACATCCAAATCACAAAAACATGATTAGCTTAAGCGGAAGAGAGCATTAGCAGCGGATTACTGAAAATCACTAAAAGTTAAAACCATTTACAAAGAGATCCAAACACAGGGAAAACTCTTTGAACAAGAACCAATGTATTTTATTTACATCCTGGTTCATAAGTACATATCATGTACCATCCCTTCTCGAGGGTTACAAACATCAACTGCTCTGTTAAAACTATACACATGCAACATAAAAACCTTGAGGCATTAAGCCAAAATATCATATTGATTCATTAAAGTTCAAACTACTAACTCTGAGGACCTGAGAGTACAGAGACGACACTTAGGACTTCTATCTACAAGACACGACAGACAGTACACTCAACCTGAGTTGTCACTGATGTCCTTGCTGTTGTTGATGTTCTTCCTCTCCAAGATGTTCTCAAACTCCTTCGTGCTCGCCTACCTACAAAAATGTTGAATCCCACGGGGGTGAGACAATTGAAAATTGCCCCAGCGAGAGATATAACTCTCTGCCAAAAACATTATTATTTTAGTGTAATAATATAAAATTAAGCAGAGGATAAGCAGTTTAGATCATTCTCATATTTTAAAGTATTACAACTGTATATGATAGAATAGTAAATCATCTATTCTCTTTATAAGGAATAGGAAGAACATGTATATCATTTATCTATCATATCATTTCAACATCTCAAGCTTTTCCTTATTATCCTGATATGTCACCCATGATTCATTCTTGTTTCCATTTGTTGGCCTTAGCCAATCTGCTAAACAGATATTTGAATTATACGAGACATAAGAGTATACATCATCATATTCTATCTAGGCATTGCACTATGCCAATCCTGATTTCACAGCCAGGTATTGGACTCTACCAATCCTAATTACACAGCCAGGCATTGGACTCTAACCAATCCTGATTACACAGCCAGGCATTGGACTCTAACCAATCCTGATTACAGGCTTCATGCCTCTTCTAGGTATTGGACTTTAACCAATCCTGATTACATAGCCAGGTATTGGACTCTACTAATCCTGATTACAAAGCTAGGCATTGGACTCTAACCAATCCTGATTACACAGCCAGGCATTGGACTCTAACCATTCCTGATTACAGGCTTCATGCCTCTGCCAGGTATTTGACTTTAACCAATCCTGATTACACAACCATGTATTGGACTCTACCAATCCTGATTACACAGCCAGACATTGGACTCTAACCAATCCTGATTACAGGCTTCATGCCTCTACCAGGTATTGGACTTTAACCAATCCTGATTACACATCTAGGTATTAGACTCTACCAAACCTGATTACACAGCCATGCATTGGACTCTAACCAATCCTGATTACAGGCTTCATGCCTCTGCCAGGTATTGGAATTTAACCAATCCTGACTACACAACTAGGTATTGAACTCTACCAATCCTAATTACATAGTCAGGCATTGGACTCTAACCAATCCTGATTACAGGCTTCATGCCTCTGCCAGGTATTGGACTTTAACCAATCCTGATTACAAAATTAAACTTTGGCCATGCCATCATACTTAATCACATTCTTTATGTAATACAAGTATTCCTTTATTATCCCCTTTAAGCTTATTCAAAACACGATAGCCCTTGTTTGGCTATAAGCATAAAGCATGCATGATTAAGATTTCATTATTATTATTGTATCCATTTATTATTATTACTAAGTGTCCATTGTTTATTTTGAACATTACCATTTCTTTCATGAGACTTTATAAACATCTTGTTACCTCTCACTAGGCAACAACTATTCTCATGGCTCACAAGGTCCATTACACATCTTGTCACCTCTTATTAGGCAACAATTATCATAACACACTTTATGTGTTACTCATTCAAGTATATTGGATTTAGAGTACATAAAGGTGTATCAACCTTGAGGTGTTGAATGTGATATCTATCATGTCTTGATGTATCACTTTCCTCATCAGTTATAACTTATCTTGTATTAGGGCATTTCCCATCCTAATACTTTATGCACCCGTTTATCACATTTATCATTCAACCATTATCAATAATATGGTCACATCTCAGGTTAAGGCATTATTGATATAAGGTTATCCATTATCAACCACTTTAGGTATTTCATCTACCAATATATTATTCACTATTCCATTATTAGGAATAGGGTTTCCCCTCTTTATCAATAAGAGTTTCACATAACATCACCCTATCTTAGGGTTTCACATAACATTACCCGATATCAGGGTTTCACATTGCTTTACCTAAAATTAAGGTTTCTCAACTCATAGCCCAAAGTTAGGGTTATGGTTTATCATCATATTGCCCAAGATTAGGGTTTCATGTTCTATAACCCAAAATTAGGGCTTCACGTATCTTTACCCTATATCAGGGTAGGATTTCATATTAGGGTTTCATATAACATTTTAAAGCATCACCCTGGAATTAGAGTCCACATCACATTTCTGTATTAGTATTTCACTTAACATCCCCCTTGATTAGGGTTTCACATGACATCACCCTTAATTAGGGTTTCTTATATCATTGCTCTCAATTAGGGTTAGGCTCATCAACCTTCTCAATTAGGGTTTCATGATCTCTTTATCAAGGATCATACCCTAATTACATAATTCATTTATTTTGAATGTGTTAAGGCTGGATTGCTACATGATTATTATACATGTACGAATTTCTATCTCTCATCCTTTCTAGGATGTTCATTACTACAATCTTGATTAGATTGAGTCAACCCTTTATTCAAATACATACATTTAGGGTTAGCATAGTGTATTGAATCATTGCTTCCATAAGCATCAAAGGCTAACCCCTCTAAGGGTACCAATCATCTAAGTACATTAGGGATTCAACCATTATACTTATCTTTGATAATTATCATTATCAATCATGAGATCAACTGATCTTTCATCACTTTAAGTCTTTAATCAATTTTGTATATGTTGAACCTCCATTCGGTTTTGACCTTTGAAATCTCCAAACGATTTGAAGTCAATTGCCCTCCAAAAAATTTTGAAACCGTTTGAGCATCTAGGGTTAAGACCAATTTGGACCTCCATTCGATTTTGATCATGACCTTTAAACGGTCTTGGGATCACACCCTCAAACGGTCTTGGGGTTAGACCTTCAAACGGTCTTGGCCCTTAGTCCCTTAAACGGTCTTGAAACCGTTTCCTTTCAAACGGTCAACTATCTCAAACGGTCAACGATCCTAAACGGTTTGATTGTATTGAACCTATTAAACGGTTTTGATCAAATGGACCCCAAATGGTCTTGATCCAATTGAACCCCAATCGGTCTGAGACTGTTTGATCCCAAACATCTTGAAACCGAGAGGATCAACTAGGGTTCCATTCACTCTACTCAATTAGGGATTTACTTCATTGAATCCATCATCAATTGAACTATTAATTATTCATCAGTTGGTAACCATTGAATCTTCAACCATCCAATCATACTCAACCATAGACCTCCAAACGATCTTGAGACCATTTGGTTGACCTCCAAACGGTCTTGAGACCGTTTGGGTCAATCAACCCTTAAATTGATTAATTCACTTAAGGATTCAACACTCAACCCGATTAGGGTTTGCAATAGATGGATCATTCACAATTGGAACCATTAAGATCAAATCAATTGTAACCAATTGAATCAACCTTCAACTATATCATCACTTGTCCTCCAAACGGTCTGGGACTGTTTGATCCCAAACGGTCTTAAGACCGTTTGAGTCCAAACGGTCTTGAGACAGTTTGGTCTCAAACGATCTTGAGACTGTTTGGTCTGAAGTCCTTTGAAACTGTTTGCTTTAGATATTATTGAGTGTGTGCTTAGGATGATGTCATCATCATCAAGCTACGATCCTTCATAATTTTCTATAATTCTCATAGCGGTTCCATTGATTTGATTTAAATGAATTTCAATAAGAGCAAAATAATCAACAATTGATGAAGAATTGAATGCAATAATAATATTAAGGATTTAAGTTATAAAACCCACCTCCAAAGAAGCTTCAAGGCTTCAAACTCCACGTATTAAATGGTGAAAGCAACTCCTTCAACTATCCAAAGCTCGTCCTCAAGTCTTTGAGTGAAAAGAATGGCTAGGGTTGAAGTTTGAAGGGAGAAAAGAAGAAATCAAGCATTGATTTGTTATTTCCACCATGAAATCAAGGTGAAAGAGGACCATGGGGCTTACCTACAGGTTGGGGATCGACCTCCTCCTGCTCCTAATCTCCCTTGGTCGTTTTGCAAGCAAAGAGTGAAAGTGGTTTCGAAAATAACCCTTTCAAGTTATGGATATGTGAGTATTTGTGTATTATTGAATTTCTTTTTAAGAGAGAGAATGTAGGGGATAATTCCTCCATTTCCTTGCCACTTGCCCCCTATTCTTCCTTACATACGAAGCCTCCTTCCTTTCCTTTCATTCCTTTCAATTATCCATGATTTAAAGAAAAAGAAATTAAGCACCTTAATCATTTAATAATAATATCCATAAGTTAGTGGATATTACTTTTTCCTTTAACTAATGTGAGTGGGCTCTCCACTCACTTAGATATTTTTGAATGCCTTTGCAAGGCTCAAGCACGTCCACTCTTAAGAAAATTCAACCATCTCATTTTTGGTTGAAGGCACTTCAATTAATATTTTTATTTTTGCATTAAATTGAATTAGGGTTCCAATTATGCTTAAATCTTGATTATTTTAATATCAAGATTCTCTCTCTTAAAAATGATTCAAATTAGGTGTCCCTCTCATTTTCTTTTCTCTACATGATTCCAAGAAACATGAGGGACCCTCTAGCAGTGGTATTTTGCATATTGAACCATGGGTTTTGGGTAAATTGTACATTACTCCAAAACTAGGTTTTAATGCACAAACATTGCTTTAACAAGCTCTGTCTTGGTACTCAGGCTACCACAAGCCATACCACAACATCATTCTCATTCTTATGATGCTTCAACATTTGAGTAACATTTTATCATATACAATTTGAAAGTTAATCCCTCAAATTGGATAAATTGCACTTTAGTCCAAAATAAGCAAACATTGCTTCAACATTATTCAAAAGGGACTAAAATTGAAACATAAGTTCCTCTTGAGCCTTTTTCACAAAATAAAATCGAGGATCTAATTAACTTTCTTAAGCAAAACTCCCAGGGTTAAGGCATAACCTAGGTCAGGGATATTACAAGAGCTATCCCCTTCATTCAAGCTTTTCGAGAGGGAAGTTTGTCCGAGTTGGAGCAGTCCCAAGGGATGGAACTTCGTCCTTTAGCTGGAATTTTCTCCTCTTAGCCTGTATTTGTGGTCCCTCTAACTTTTTCCTTCTCTTAAGCATGCAAAACTTTGAAATTATTGTCATGTATATGCATATCTTCACTATGGATGAGTAGAGCTCTTTTCTTGAGCATGGGAGAGTAGCTCCCATGCCATTGTTCATGTAAACTCGAAATTTATTCTTAATACTATTTAATTTGATTTCTTCCATGGATACCTATGGTGTTTTCTCACTTGTATGCTTGGCTGGTCACCTCTTATACATGTTTTATGCTTGCCTTGTGCTTCGGGAGAATGCATTAGGGAGTATGGAGTAGGATCTATGGCAATATTCTCTTGACCACGAGAGTGGCTAGAGATTATTGAGGGTTTTAGTTGTGTTCGACACTAAACATAGATGCGAGAGTGTTGTGTGAAGTTGAGAACCATCTCATGGCATTGGGAGATGCATGACGATGACAACCTCCTTGCTTATTAAACAATGATCTTTGTTCGTATATTCATGTGATCTGATGGTAATGGTAGCAAAATCCAATGCTCAAGTTTGTAATCATTTAATCAACACCTTTGTTTAAGTCTTTTTCTTTTTTTCCACTTTTAGTGTGCAATCAATCAAGCTTTTACAACCCGATTTAGATTAATGAAAGTTAACATATTTGCACCTAGACAATCATCTCCCCAAAAACAAAAGAGACAGGAGGCTAGGGGAAGGGAAGGTAACAATAGGTTTGGAAACTGAGAAGAAATCCATGAGGAGAAGAAGAGTTTCGGGAAAAGGAATCTGAAATTGCCTGTTACTGATAAGAATCTGAACAAGGAAAGAACCGCACCTTATGGAATGGAAGAGCAAAGCAACTCTTCTACTAGTTCCGTTGCGTACCGATCCACGTCCATTTTTCCCCCCGGTTGTGTCGAAAAGATCTGAGGGGGGGAGTGCTCAGTCCTTGTTCGGATCGTCGACCGGGTCCTCCCAAGCTCTATGTTGTTTGGGAACTCCGCAAGGGTATGACCACCTTCTTGATTGAAAATATGTGAGTCTTTGGAGTACTTTTGGATAATATTCTGCGTGCCTAGCTTCTCGTGTTCGACACTCGAATACATTGACTCCTGTATACTTGCAAGTGATTAGTAAGTTGAAATCTTTTCCCTTCTAAAATTCTCAATAGCCAATCAGAGAGAAGATGAAGTTCTAAGTAGGAGGGAGGTGATATAGATAAACTATTTTGGTCGGAAGGTAAGGAAGGAGTATGTAAAGCTTTATTGTTAAGGAAAGTAAGACATGAGGTGTTCAAGCTACTTTCCATGTGTCCATGTCTAAGGGTGCCCATGGTCATGCAAGCCTTTATAGATAAGGAAGAAGCAAAGCATGAGGTGTCAAGTTACTTTCCATGTGTTCATGGATAAGGGTGCCCATGGACATATATGCAAGCCTTTATGGATAAGGAAGTAGTCAAACATGAGGTGTCCATGGATCTTTCCATGTGTCCATAGCCTAGAGCTTCTATGGCCATGCAAGAAACTGTTCCACATCTCCTAGATACTTCTTATCTATCAATTCTCAGTTCTTCAGACTCACCACCGACCTCAAAATAAAGAAATCACCCATTGGTTGATAACTCCTAAAGATAAGCTCATCCATAAAGGGGGAAATCTCTAAAATGCCCTTGAAGAAAAACACCTCCAAACCAAGGTACAACTAGGTGCCCCGTGGCCCAACAAGTTCAAGAATGATAAAGAAACATCTAAGGATCATAAGGCATGTGAAAATTTGCAAAGAAATTCTCCTAACTGGATAAATTGTAAAAAAACTCAAAATGTGCATAAAAATGGCATAGCTTGCACAAACACCATCCAAATTGGACCAAACTTGAAACTTAATCTTATCTCATGATTTCAAAACACCTCGCAAGGTTAGATTAAGCTTTAGAACACTTAATTATGGTAGTTAAGCTTGTTCAACACGTTAAGCAAGGTTTGGGGCCTCACACTTCTAGCACAGATTTATTTACCATTGTTTCACTTAAGTGGCGACTTTGAATTTTAGATCCTTAAATAAACTTTCACTGAGGTATTTGTGAAAAAAAATCCTTTCATTGATATAATTATTGAAGAAATGTTCACCAAACCATTATAAATTCTATTAATTCATCAACAAGGATATAAATGACATGAGAAGAAAACTTAGAAAAAGGGTTACATGGAGATTATATTCATAATTTAGAATTTAGTATGTTACACTAGGTCTACTTTTGATTGTACAATTGTGATTATTGAATAAGGTGATGTTGCAATTGATTAGTAACATAGTTTGTCCTTGTTTTAAGTTTGTCATATATACATATAAAAATACATATTAAAACGTTATTTTTATATATGTTAGCAAATTATTGCATTTATATCTAATCATATGATAATCAAATATAAATATTTTGATGTAAATAATATATATAGTTGACAAAGTCTAATAACCCAAATCGTAACCTTTATACATAATATTAATGCAAAGAGTTTTTAGATCAAATTAACCAAACTAGTTGTCTAAATCAGACTAAATTAGATAGTTTGGTCAAATCCTATTGGACTCAATGATCAAAATTGATTGTTCATTTGTACCCAAAGAAATATACTTGCCCGAAACCATACTCTCTCTTCAATTCTAACTAGGCATAAACCCGTGCTATACACAGGTGCCTAGCAAGACTACAATCAATTATTGATTTAATTTAAAAATAAAAAATATATGTACAATACATATATTAATAGGACTTCTCACACACATAGGGATCAATCCAGCCCCCTACATGAAATTTTTCCTATATAGTATAGATTCCTCTCCCCCACGGCCACGCGCCCTCCGTTCACCCCATTGCAGAACGCACCCCCATCTACCAAAACTCTCCTTTACACCCCACACGCGCGTCAAAAGAAACCTCATCCCCCACCTCATTCTAACACAGCGGGGAGAGCTGACATCTAGTGCCGCGACATTTTTCGGAGATCAACGCCGGTTTCCACGGCTGTCTTCCTCGGAGCTTCTATCGTTTACTATTTCCTCTTTGACATACGGAGGAAAAGAAGGTAAAGAGTCAATCTCCATTTGTTCTCGCTTCTTCTTCTTCTTCTTCGTATACTCTTCTCTTTCTCCTCTTCTCCCTCCTCGTCCTCATCTCTTTTGCTGTGGTTCTGCTTCAGTCCTCTTCCTTCTCCTAATTTGTTATCTTCCGTCTCTCTTTTTACTCCTCATTCTATTGCCGTTTCTCCAATCCTTCTCTCCCTCCTCTCCCATCTCCTCGTCTCCCACTGTCTACTGCCAATTTTATCCAGAACTCTTTTTCAGTCCTATTCCTTCTTCTTGTCTCCCTCCTTTGAACTGCTTGTTCTCTATTCAGTCCTCGCCGCCTCATCCCCTCCCCTTCGTTCTTCCTCCTCCCTCATCCCCTTCTCTTTCTTCTTCTCATTTACCAACATTCACAAGCGATTCTCTTCCATATGGTTTGCCACCTATCTATTTACTATTTACTTGTTAATTAAATTACTTTATTACTGATTACTTAGTACTAGTAGTTACTTTTTTAGTAAAATTAGTTGCTGACTTTTTGTACATATACATGAACTTTACTGATTGACGTTCGTTGATGGATTGGCCGTTTGGTATGCTCTCATTGGTTTACTGTATTACTTGCCATCACCTACGAATATGTAATGCTAGCAATGTGTTAGAAATTGCTTGGAGACCATCTCATTGAATTATGAATCTGTTCATCTTACCCCTAGGTTCATCCACATTGAAATAAGCTTAAATGTCTTGTTTTAAACTATATTTAATATACAATGTAATATGTTTGATTTATAGATTTTGACAAATATAGTAGAATATATATTATAAAAAATTGCATTTCCACTGCATTGAACATATACTCTAAGTGCTATCCTTTCCACCTGCCATGATTTACAAGTTAAATAAGCATGCAAAGTAAAAACTCATAAAAGAATTGAAAGAACACAAATTGTTGCATATCACCATCATAGTCTTGCACTCTTTTTAATGGTTATTAACTACATGAGCATTATGAGTAGACCTGTCAAACAAGGGATGGGTTAGGTCATTGCAGGTTTGGGTCTCGTGGGTGCGGGTTAAAAAGATGCAACGTTAAATGGGTGGAGGAATAGCACACCCAAACCCGACCCAGTGGGTTATGGGTCCACCCACGGGTGCACATGTAACATGTGTGTAATTAAAAAAGATGTTGCTAGTTGTCTCTACAGCTAGAAGTAAAATGGTTCATGAATAAATTTCAGTGCAAACATAGGATAATAAGAGAAACCATCCACCGTGTTTGATTTCGAACATAATGTATTACTCATTGCTTTGGTTTAACATAAAATTGTTGCAAAAGAATATAGCCAATTGTTGTAATATAAACTTGAAAAATAAATTATATAGATGTTGTAAATAGCATAATATGTCACTATAACAAAACAATGTTTTTTCATCTAACATTAGAAATTACTAATATAGCATGTTCTTATGTTTATCTACTACACAAAATTAACATAAAAAATATAATTGATACAATTGAATATAAAATATTCATATTCACTATATGTTCATGAACATAAACAACAATGTCGAACATAGTTACTTTATTTCTATTAGCATAAAAATAAAACAAAATATAACAACCATGGCTTTTAGGCTTTGTTTTTTTACACGAAATACATTAAAAACCACCCATTTAGTTGCTTTATAAATGTGTGGGTGTGAAATGCATTATGAATCTTATATGTATTAAATTTATTATAATTGTTTATCTTATTAAATGGGTCGCCCGCAAAATCCATTAATTAAATGGGTGGGTATGGGTTTGGGTGATTTCTAGCGGTTGGGAAATTTCATCACCCAAACGCAACTTAAACGGGTTACGGGTCGACCCATGGTTGGCCGTGGATTTGGATCCAGTTTGACATGTCTAATTATGAGCATGTCATCTAATCATGCTTGTCAAGGCCCACACCTAGGTGTGAAGGCACCTTAAAGGGTGCAACTTGTGGGGGTTATGTGTGCCTTGTGTCTTTTTTATGGGTTCCCGCCCCCATGTATGTATATTTATAGTTTATAATAAGGTCATAGTATTCTCACTACATATTATCCATGTTAGAAGCCAAATTCCTTTATTTTAGGGATTAACACCATTGGTACCCTTTTTTGGTGGGGGCTTATGTAAGTAATAATTTGACTATCAACCATATAATAGATGGATGTGCCTATTCATACTCCCATAAAATGTATCTATATGAGGGGAAAATACTTATACACAATATATATGTATATACTAGGAAAAAATGGTCTTAAATCATTATGATTTAGGTTGTCAAGGTATCTGGGTTAGACACCTTGCCGCCTTAACAAGTGTGTATCTAATTGATTTTTGGCTACTGGGAATGGCTTTTGACCATAGCCACACTAACTTAACGTCTTGAGAACTACTAGGAAATAATCTAATATAGATACAAGCCTTTTAACACTCCTGAAGTAAAGCATGCAAGAATCCCATGCGTAGCTTAGACAAATGAAAAACTAACCCATATCGATAAATGACCCCTTTCCTTGTACCAATCATTCTACACACTTCACATGGAGCAAGAAACTCCTAGAGCAATAACAAATGAACTTTTGGATCATTTTGCAGTAGTAAGCTAGTAGCAGCAAGCAAGCAATCTGGAGTAGTGACTCATAGCAATGATTGGTCTATAGTAGAGATCTAGAGTGGCAATATAACAATAGTAGATTCACTAGATACAATAGTAGAGATAACATAGTGGCTAACATCACCCCATGCCATAAGTTGTTACCACACATGATTGAAAGTGCGGTATGCAAGGTAAAAAGTGATGGTGACATGAATCTTATAATGTACATAATGTGGATTCTGGCATGAATTTGAGTAGTAGAGTTGATGGAGTTGGATACTTGAATGATGCAAATAATTATCAAGAGAGGTTGATAACATCATAATGACAAGTTCAAAGTTTGTCGATTTCTTAACTTGCTTAAAAGATTAGAATTTAGAAAATTCAAAGATAAATTATTAACATTTTATCAAAGTTTGGTCAACCTTTGGGAAAAGTTTGGAATAAGTTGAATGCAATATGCACACGCACACGCACACCCTTACATGCACACGCCGTGCACACACGTGCACACACACATAGAGAGTGAGAGAGACTTACAGAGAGAGAGAGAGAGAGAGAGAGAGAGAGAGAGAGAGAGTGAGAGAGAGAGAGAGAGAGAGACTTACACACACAAAGGCTGACGGGGTAGAAGCGTAGTAGAGAAGGGTCAGGCTCCCCAAAGTAGGGACCCAAGTTCGAATGCGTACGAGTTTCATCTCAATGATCCTTGTCTCATCACGTAGACTGGCCTATGTGTGAGTTTACCTGTTCGCCCCAATGTGTTGGTAGTTTGGGTGGGGGTTGCACTGCTCGGGTGGGGTCACCGATGACTGGTGTGACAACCTCCTCGACGGTGGTTCCCACAATATCAAAAGAGAGAGAGGCTTACATGAAACAAGCTGTGAATTGGGCTGCCAATCCTTTTTGAATGGCAAATCATAACTGTCTTAAGACAAAATCTGAAGATGTAGATGATGGCGTCATCACATTCCTATTTATGATGTGTTGGATGCTTCATAAGTGGGAAATCGGGTCTTTAGCAAGCACACCAAAGATATCAAAGAGAGGACGAAGAGCCAATGAAAAAAAGAAGTGGCCTGACTAGATCTCCATGTTGGACCCCAACAAAAGACATAATAGGCTCACCCTAATCCAAGTAAAGATGAGCAAGCATACAATAGCAGAATTCAGACTAACGTGCGATCATTGGACGCTGGAGACAAACTTCACGAAAGATGGTGTACTTGTCAACCATATAGAAGGCATTGGAGAAGTTTACAGGAGCCAATGTGTGTATCAACATATCGCCTGTCAAGGAAAGGCATGTCATGGCATGCAAAAGAGCTTCAACACCCCGAAGAAATGCTGAGACCAAATTGGTGATCTTGAAGATAAGAGACAACACATGATGTAACACACTTAGCTGCAGTCTTAGAAATGAGCTGATGCCAAGTGATGCCAATTGCAATACATGCTTGAGTAGAGGTGCTAAGGGAGCGTTGGAAACATAAGGCGCAAAAGAGATGACATCGGTCGACCAACCAAAGATTTATAACAACAAATACAACATCTAGAAATATGTTCTTCACTACAACAACTGCACCACATGGGTCAAGGTGTTGTAACAGAGGCCATCACACATATAAGCCATACCATTATGAAAAGGCAAAATAACATCTTCGATTACACTACGAGAATAGTAGTGCGCATCGATCAAGAACCGGATCAGACCGAGGACTGAATTAGCATAAAATGGTGGACTGTAGACCGAACCATCTTTAAGTACGACCGAATGGGACCGCACCGTTCCAAAGTAGGACCGGATCATTTGGACCGTCATGAGACTTTTTATATGTTTTGCAACTTATTTAATGATAAAACGTAGATCATGTGCTACTTCTAACATTAAAATAAAGTTAATATCAAATATATACACTAGTAACCTTTATATATGCGAGTTTTGTGTTTTTGTCTTAAGATAACTATAAATATAAATGTATTTATGAACAAGTGTGTTTGTTGTTATATTTATATGTACACCCCTGTCCTATATATAGGAGAGGAGGCAATTACAAGGAAGCACAAGGAAGCGGACTAAGCCCTAATGGTCCATGGGCTAACATGCCCATGTACAAAATAGACTGATTAACCTATTAACTAAATAGGCTAATACTTTCTAACATTCCCCTCAAGATGGAGCATGGGTGAACACATGCCCAAGCTTGGAGTTAATGACTCGATTAAATGATAAATGAAAGATAGAAATGTCATTCCCCATAAAAAATTGCCACTCCCCCTTAAATAATACTTTCTAACTACAAGCATATGATGACGCCTCTTTGAGATGTGTTCTGCAGGTTAGAGAAGCTCGAGCTTTAAAGAAGGCATTTCTTTTGAAATGCATTTGGAATGAAGAACATCTGAAGCAGACAATCATAAATACCATGACTATGCCGTCTTCTCTAGAGAGGAATGTGTGAGTGGAATAAGCGCACATCAACACATCCCATGTACAAAACGCGACACGAACATGGAGCAATGTCGATGTAGCTGTAGAGGTGTCTTCTAATCGTTTGAGAAGTGTAGCCAACTGGAATTAGTGCAGAAGACCACCGACGTGCATAACGTGGCACGAACATGCTCGACGAGGTGTTGAGGTGTCGTCTCAACACGTAGAAGTAGCAGATGCAACTCGGAGAAGACATAACGAAGTAGCCCGGTCAAGATAACTCTGGATGAATCCTTGGAGACACAAAATGAGCAGGCTAGAAGAAAACGAGCTTGATGAAGCAACCATCTATCTCACCATCAACACCGGAGGATCAAGAGGCCGGAATTAGCTGCAACAGCTCTTGTCCTGTCTCATGAGAACGCATCATGGATGATCAACTGGAATGACATCAACACCGAAGGGAACAAGAGGCCGATATTAACCGGAACATCTCTTGTCCTGACGTACATAATGCGGTACCAACGCGAGAAGCTCGATGTCAATGCTACAATGAAGATCCTACAAAGCTGTCTGAAAGTGGAGAGCAGATGTGTTGAAGAACACGAAGCTCCATGATGATAGTATGGAATATAATCTCATCTCATCTCATCTCTTTATATTTCTCCTCATATGTTCTCTCTCATGTTCTCCGCATACCCTCCTCTCTCGCTATCTCTCTCCCCTCTATCCCCCCCGCACACCAAATACGACGAGAGTGAGTAGATGGTGTGGAAAAGGAAAATATGACCCCCACACGTGGAAGACACACACATGATGGATGGGACGGTGGGAACGGAAAAAGGTAAAACTAGAGGTGTAGTATGTAGAAAAGAACAAAGCAAAATTACTACCAAAATAGAAACTCGGTAGAAAGAGGAGAAGCACTACCTGAGTCAAACTCGGTAGGAAAACGAGTGACACTACTGGAATGGATCTCGGTAGGAAATCTATAACCGAAATCAATATGCAAAACAACCCGTTTATAAGATCAGGATAGAGAAATTAAATGGATCTTTTCTTGATCCGTCCACAAAAAAATTGGACTGGGTCAAAAAATAACAGGATTCGATTATCATCAAGTATTGGAGGAGAGATAGACCTTTCGAGGGCGTCATAACTGGAAATGGAAGTAGACAGACTGCTCATGACACGTCGTGTTTGTAATTTGACACGCCGTGTACATTGTAAGAGTGTGAGAGGCGAACTCCTGATGGATCCGCTTTGAGTTTGAGAAGTTACTCCAAGCTTGACTGGCTTCCTCCACTGAGACCTCTATGGATGGTAGTTCTGCTCTCCTGGCACAGTCTGATAAAAATATATGGGTGATCAACTCCGGTGCAACCTCCCATATTACTGGCAATCATACTTTATTTTCTAACCTGCATAAAACTTCTGCTATTCACCTGTTACTCTTGCCGATGGTTCTCAGACACCTATTTTCGGAATTGGGAATATCTGCACTCCTGGTCATCTTTTATCACGTTCGGCTCTATATGTTCCGAAATTCCCAATCAATCTGTTATTTGTGACTAGAACTGTTAAGAGCCTACAAAGCTCCATAACTTTTGACCCGGATGGTGTTATATTTTAGGATCTGCGTATGAGGATGAAGATTGGTTTAGGCCATGAGGGACCAGATGGCTTATACTACTTGGACATGTCGAAAACTGCTGCGCTACTGACTACTTCTGTGACCGACCTCCAGTGGCGCTATTGTTTGGGACACCCTTCACTAGCTAAATTGAAGCACTTACTGCCTGATATTTCTGATTCAACTTTTCATTGTGAAACATGCCAGTTGGGCAAACAAACTAGAGATCTACTTTTACCAAAAAAAATTGTATTGGCTCAAAATATCCTTTTGATATAGTACATACTAGATCTACTTTTACCAAAAAAAAATTGTATTGGCTCAAAACATTCGTTTGATATAATACATGCTGACATTTGGGTCCTTGGTCAGTTTCCAGTATTTCTGGGTTTTGGTACTTTATGAATTTCATCGATGATTTCTCTAGAACTACCTGGTTATTTTTGTTGAAAGACATATCTCACATAGTTGATACTATCACATCTTTTTTCGCTGAGATTCGTACCTAGTTTGATAAAACTACAAAAATCTTTCATACTAATAATGCACTTGAATTCATGCAAGCCTCAGTCAATCATTTTTGTCAAAAATGGGTGCAATTCATCAAACTTTTTGTGCATACACACCTCAACCGAATGGTGTTGCCGAACGAAAGAATCGTCATCTTCTTGAGGTTGCCCGCACTCTCCTTCTCCACTACAATGTTACCCAATTTTTCTGGCTAGAAGCTGCATGTTATCTTATTAGTCGCATGCCTTCTTCTGTTCTTGGCAATCAAGTGCCATATCAAATTTTATACCCTGATGCACCCCTCTTTATTGTGCCTCCTCGAATTTTTGGAAGTACCTACTTTATGAAAAATCTGCGTCCTGGATCAACCAAACTAGATCCACGTGCCACCAAGTGTGTTTTCTTGGGGTACTCTAGGACACAAAAAGGGTACTGATGTTATGATCCAAGTACAAAGAAGTTCATGGTTACTGCCGATGTAGTCTTCTTTGAGCATATGTCATTCTACTCTTCTGCGGGCTCAACATTGGCATCTGACTTACTAGTAGATACTCCTTTACCTCCAATTGATTGTATTGCTTTGCTGGACACAACTGTTGCACACTCCTCCACTGAAGGTTTATCAAAGAAGACCAAAAGCTACAACTCCCTCTATGGCCCCTCTAAGTCCTCCATCTTCGTCGGCAGATCCACCTCCACCTCGAATATTTTCTGACTTGGATATTCCTATCAGTTTACGCAAAGGAACTCGGTCTTGCACTCAACATCCCATTGAGAATTTCTGTTCTATTGCTAACTTGGGAATTAATTTTGCCAATTGCGCTTCTGCTTTATATGTTGTTTCTATTCTTAAAAATGCTACCTAGGCTCTCCAGCATCCTGCATGGCGTCAAGCTAGGGTATCTGAAATGCAGACTCTTATTGATTGACATACATGGGAGTTGGTTGATGCGCCTGCTGATTGTTCACCAGTTGGTTGCCGATGGATTTTTACAGTCAAATATCAACCTGATGGGACTATTGAGTGACTCAAAGCTCATCTTGTAGCCAAAGACTACACTCAGACATATGGCATAGATTACTTTGAGACATTGTCTCCTGTTGCTTGCCTGAACTCTGTCCGAGTACTTATTTCTGTGGCCGTAAATTCTGACTGGCCTTTATTTCAATTAGATGTTAAAAATGCTTTCCTATATGGCGATCTGCATGAGGAGGTATACATGGAGCAGCCTCTTGGATTTCTGATTCGGGGGGGGGGGGGTTCATGTAAAGTCTGTTGCCTGCACAAAGCAATTTATGGACTTAAACAAACTCCCCGAGCCTGGTTTAAAAAGCTGAGTTCCATTCTTCACAAGTGCCATTTTCGTCGTTCTCAGTCTGGTCATTATGTGTTTATCAAGAAAACTATTTCTGGCCTTGTCATCATGATTTTCTATGTTGATGGCACCATACTATCTGGGAGTGATCATGCAAGCATCCATGCCACTAAAGACTACTTGGAACAACATTTTTTTACCAATGATTTAGGCAAATTGAGATATTTTATGGGCATTGAGGTCTCTCACTCATTCTTCGGTCTATGCTTGTCCCAATGGAAATATGTTCTGAACCTCCTATCTGAAACAGGAATGCTTGGGGCAAATCCTGCTGTATCTCCCTTGGATCCCAATACTAACTGGGATGACGAGAATTCTCCTCCTTACCCCGACCATCATTAGTATTGTCGAATGGTCGAAAAACTTATATATCTCACCTTTACCAGGACTGATATCACCTTTTCTGTTGGACTAGTTAGCATATGTCTAGATAAACCCAGACAATGCCACTGGGACGTTGTATGCCATATTCTGAAGTATCGGAAAAGCTCTCTTAGAAACGACATGCTTTACAAGAAACATGGGCATTGTAATCTTATTGGCTATTCTGATTATGACCATGCGGGAAGCAAGATAGATCACAAATCTACATCTGGGTACTGCACGTTTGTAGGCGGTAACCTAGTCACCTGGCGAAGCAAGAAGCAAACTGTAGTTACTCGCTCTAGTGCTGAAGCCGAGTATCGAGCGATGGCTCATACTGCATGTGGACTTTTCTGGGTACGTGGACTCCTGAAAGATTTTGGTATCTCTGATTCTAAACCTATTCCCACACACTGTGACAACAAAGCAGCCATCTTTATTGCCAACAATCCCACATTCTGTGAACGCACTAAACATATTGAAGTTGATTGCCACTTTGTGCGGGAAGCTGTCTTATCTGGTCAGATCTGTATGCCTTATACACATACTTTCAGATCAAGTCGCGAAATCTTCATCAAAATTCTTCCAAAGACCAGATTCACTACTCTGCTGCACAAGATGGGCATAATTGACATCTATGCTCCAACTCGAGGGGGGAATATTAGTATATATATTACTGAGTTTATTTTATTGTTAACATATATATCTTGTTTTATATCTTCTGTTATTAGTTTTGTTATTTTTACATTATGTGGACCTCTCTGTAATTGTTCCATTATTATATATACAAGGGTGCACACATTGTGCAACCCTACACTACCAGAAATTACTGACTCTGTTTCATGGTACCAGAGCAGTAAGATCCAGGCCAGCCGCCGCCCTCCCTCCCTTCCCTCTCTCTCCTTCCGCCGCCCCCCCACCCCCCGTCGGCAGCCCGTCGCCCTCTCCCCGCGCGACCGCCCCTGCGAGCTGGCAGGCCAGCCGCCAGCGGCTAGCAGCGCCGCCGCTGGGCAGTCGGGGCCGCGAGCCCACCTAGCCGCCGGGGGCCGGCGTGCCTCCGCGGTTTATCGCCGCCAGATCGTTGGCTTCGTGAAGATCCACAACAGTCTGGTGGCCTGAGGTTGTCGTAACGCAGACCGATTTTTCGGTTTTTTGCCTGCTTGCCCGTGTAGGCCGTTGTGCCACCGGGTTCTCTGCTGCGGTTCAGTGTAGTTTGTATGTGAGAGGTTCCACCAAGTAGATTTGTGCCTGCCTCTGCCTGCCTGACGGCGTAGTCCATCTTCTGCCTGCTCGTCCCTGCCTGTGCCTGTTTGTTTCTGTTGCTATCATGGCGTCCTCGGGAGATGACTTCCGCCGTCAAGTTACGACTATGAAGCTTGCCGGGCGCAACTACTAGCACTGGATATGCTCCATGGTGATTTATACAAAATCCCAGGGAAAGTACTCACACCTGATCCGTGCCGGTCCGGCACAACCTGTAGAGAACGCCGACTCTAAAGATGTGAAAGCGTATGATGACTGGGTCAGGGACGACTCGACGGTGATGACATGGATTCTCAATAGCAGTGTTAAGATCAGTGTCACACTACTTCACCTGCCTACGGCGAAGCAGATGTGGGATCAGCTCGCCGGCACATACTCGTATAGCCAGAACCACAAGAAAGTGTTTGACATCACCAAGCAGCTGGGACGTCTACAATTCACGGGGTCGGACATTGCGGATTACTTTTCTGACTTTACTGGATTGTGGGGGGGAGCTGGAGTCCTATCACCCCCTATCCACAGACCTGGCCACCATGCAGCGTCAGCGCCAGGAGCTGCAGTTAGTCCAGTTCCTTTGTGGACTACCAGAGTCCTATGCTGGTGTAGTGGACCAGATCTTGGCAAGTGACCCTCTTCCATCATTGCAGAGTGCCTACAAGCGCCTTTAATGCCTGCCTTCTTCGTCACCATCTCTGTCTATTGATGTTGGGGAATCCACTGCCCTTGCAGCCATGTCGGGCCGTGGCCGTGGTCGTTCTACTGACAGCCGCCCTCCCCTGGGTGCAGGACGAGTACATGCTACTTCTGGTCGTGGGGCCCCTTCTGCTGCTCCTACTGCTGCTGCGCGTCCTCAGCCAGGACAACACGTTTGTACTTTCTGTGGCCGGTCCAACCATATTGAAGAAAAATGCTGGGAGAAATATGGTAAACCGGCGTGGGCCAATGCGGCCGCTGACTCTACTACTACTGCATCAGAGGGAACGACTCAGCCTACTGAGACTGTCTCTTCGGGTGCGACTGCGACTACATCCGTGCTGAGGTGGAGCGCCTGCTACTAGAGCGCTCTGGCTCGTCGTTTACTACATCGACTAGTGGCGCTCATGCCACCACTTATTCTGGTTATGACACTGCCTTCCTGAGTACTCCTTCACCTAGTACTGGTAATACAAAATGGGTTATAGACTCGGGTGCTTCGTCTCATATTTCTGGCAATAGAGCTTTATTCAGACATTTATCTAAACCTGTTCGTAATTCGTCTGTTATGCTTGCTGATGGGTCCAAGTCTGCTGTTTCTGGAGTCGGAGATATTATTTCTGATTTTCTGCTGAACTTTGCTTTATATGTGCCTCAGTTTCCTCTTAATTTATTATCAGTCAGCAAGATATTGAGGAGTCTGCAATGTAGCCTGACCTTTATACCTGGTTCATGTGTTTTTCAGGACCTTCGCACGAGGATGAAGATTGGTGGGGGGTATGAAGGGCCTGATGGACTTTTTTATCTGGATCATTTGTCGAAAGCAGACAGAGCAGCTGTAGCTTCTGCACTATCTACATCAGTTTCAACTCTATAGTGGCATTACCGACTTGGGCATCCGTCTTCTGAAAAGCTCCGACATGTAGTTTCTGATGTTGGCCCTCATAGTTTTCAGTGCGAGTCTTGTCAGTTGGGAAAGCATACTAGATCTGTTTATCCTCAACGCACTCATATTAGCAGCAAAAACATTTTTGATTTAGTACATTCTGATGTATGGGGCCCGTGTCATGTGCCAAGTTTGTCTGGTCATAAATATTTTATTCTGTACTTGATGATTTTTCTCGGACCATTTGGTTGTTTATGATGAAAAGTAGGTCTGAAGTTATGTCTACTATAAAATTCTTTTTTTCTGAGGTGAAAACCCAATATGGTATGTCTATGAAAGTTTTTCGTAGTGATAATGCACTTGAGTTTGTTCAAAAAGATGTGGCTGTTTTTTGCAAATCTGTTGGTACTTTACATCAGACCTCATGTGCATATACACCTCAACAAAATGGAGTAGCTGAGCGGAAAAATAGACATCTGTTAGAGGTTGCCAGAACTATTATGATGCATACCCATGTTCCTAGGTTGTTTTGGCCTGAGGCTATTCTGACTGCTTGTTTTCTGATCAATAGAATGCCGTCATCTGTGATTGGGAACAAAATACCAGTTCAAATTCTGCAACCTGACATTACTTTATTTACTGTGCCTCGGATCTTTGGCTGTACTTGTTTTGTGCGCTTACAGTGACCGAATTATGATAAACTGTCTCCTCGTGCTGAGAAATGCATTTTTTTGGGTTATTCTCGTACTAAAAAAGGATATAGATGCTACAACCCTACTGTGAAAAAATGGTTTACCAGCAGCGATGTTGTGTTTTTTGAGGATACACCCTACTATTCTACTAGAGGAGATAGTCTGCAGCCTGATGTTATTGCTTCTCCACTACATGTTACTACTGATTGTGTGCCTGATAATTCTGATACTGTGACTCCTGAGCATAAGACTCCACCCCTTATTGTCTATCAGCGCAGGAACCGGGCACCGCCTGAACAAGAACCCCCCCAGACAAACCAATCTTCACCTCCAGAAGGTTTTGCTACACCTGAGGTAACCTCTGATCTTGATATACCCATTGCTCTTAGAAAGGGTACTCGTTCCTGCATGTCTCACAACATTGCTCACTTTGTTTCTACTGATCATTTGAACGTCCATGCTAGCAATTTTGTATCTGCTCTGTCTGTTGTAGCTGTTCCAAAGACTATTCAGGATGCCTTACAAAGTACTGTGTGGACTTCTGCTATGAAAGAAGAAATGCTTGCTCTTGCTGACAGAAATACTTGGGAGTTGGTGGATCCACCTCCTCAGTGTAAGCATGTAGGCTGCAGATGGGTGTATGCTGTGAAATACCATCCTGATGGCACTGTAGAACGACTGAAGGCACGCTTAGTTGCTAAAGGGTATACACAAACTTATGGTATTGATTATTTTGAGACTCTCTCCAGTTGCCCGTCTTAATTCTGTCAGAATTCTTCTTTCTGTTGCTGTTAATTTTGATTGGCCCCTACTACAGTTGGATGTGAAAAATGCCTTCTTGTATGGTGATTTACAAGAGGAAGTCTATATGGAGCAACCTCCTGGGTTTGTTGCTCAGGGGGAGTCACACAAAGTGTGCAGGTTGAAGAAATCTATTTATGGGCTCAAGCAGAGTCCCCGTGCCTGGTTTGACAAATTAAGTAAAATTCTGATTGATTTTGGTTTTCTGAGATCTCAGGTGGATCATTCTGTCTTCACTAAGAAGACCTCTGCTGGCATTGTTATTCTGATCGTTTATGTTGATGATATTATTATATCTGGCAGTGACTCTCTTGGTATTCAAGCTACTAAAGCCCATCTTGGTAAACATTTTGCTACCAAAGATTTGGGCAAGCTTTGGTATTTTATGGGCATAGAGGTATCTAGAAACTCTAATGCTCTTGTACTGTCTCAGAGGAAGTATGTCTTAGATATTCTACAGGAGACAGGTATGCTTGGAGCTAGACCGGCTGACACCCCTCTAGATCCTAATGTCAATTGGGATGATGAGTCTTCTCCACTTTTCTCTGATAATAAAAAGACAGGAGGCTGATTGGTAAGCTGATTTATTTGACTATGACTAGAGCCGATATTTCTACTGCAGTGGGCCTTCTTAGTAGGTACCTTGATAAACCCAGACAGTGTCACTGGGATGCACTTTGTCACATTCTGAGATATTTGAAGAAGTCTCCTGGCAAGGGACTTCATTACAGGAAAAATGGACACTGTTCTCTTGAAGGGTACTCTGACTCTGACTATGCAGGAAGCAAAACTGACAGGAAATCTACTTCTGGGTACTGTACTTATGTTGGAGGCAATCTTGTCACCTGGAGGAGCAAGAAGCAAAATGTGGTTGCCAGATCTAGTGCTGAAGCTGAATACAGGGCCATGACCCATACTACTTGTGAGCTTCTGTGGGTGCGCTCTCTCTTAAAAGAATTTGGGGTTGATTCTTCTTCTGCTATCCCCGTGCATTGTGATAATAAAGTTGCTATCTTCATTGCCAATAATCCTGTTTATCATGAGCGCACCAAACATATTGAGGTTGACTGCCATTTTATTCGGGAATCTATTCTTATCGGCAAGATCTGCACTCCTTTCACGCGTTCTGAAGACCAAGTTGCTGATATCTTCACCAAGCTGCTGGCGAAGAAACAATTCTGCACTCTTATGGACAAGTTGGGCATGATTGACATCTATGCTCCAACTTGAGGGGGAGTGTTAACATATATATCTTGTTTTACATCTTCTGTTATTAGTTTTGTTATTTTTACATTATATGTGGACCTCTCTGTAATTGTTCCGTTATTATATATACAAGGGTGCACACATTGTGCAACCCTACGCTACCAGAAATTACTGACTCTGTTTCATTTATTATTGTGTTATGGGCTTTAGACTTGTCTTGTCTATTAGCCTCTTTCTTTTATCCCATATTGCCTGTCTTTGCTTTTTTCTTTACTCTCTTGTCCTATAAAAGAGAGGTCTATGTAATTGCTTTAATCATCTAATAAGAATTCCCTTAGTATTTTTAGAGTTATCTTCACTAAGCTACTTCATTATGTCTTCTTTGAGTTGCATCTGCTACTTCTACGTGTTGAAACAACACTTTAGCACCTCGTCCAACGTGTTCGTGCCACGTTATGCACGTCTATAGTCTTCTGCGCTAATTCGAATTGGCTACACTTCTCAGACGATTTGAAGACACCACTAATGCTACATCGACATTGTTGTCTCCGTGTTCGTGCCGCGTTATGTAAGTGGGATGTGTTGATGTGCGCTTATTCCACTCACACAATCCTCTCCAGTGAAGATGCTGTAGTCGAGGTATTTATGATTGTCTGCTTCAGATATTCTTCATTCCAGATGCACTTCAAAAGAAAGACTTTCTCCAAAAGCTCGAGCAATTCCAGCATGTAGAACACATCTTAAAGAGGCGTTATCATATATTTAGTTAGGAAGTATTGTTTAAGGGGGGGTAACAATTTTTGTATGGGGAGTGACATATCTATCTTTCATTTATTTTATCGTTTAATTGAGTCATGTAACTCCAAGCTTGGACATGTGTTTACCCATGCTCCAACTTGAGAAAGAGTGTTAGAGAGTATTAGCCTATGTAGTTAATAGGTTAATTAGTCTATTATGTAAATGGGCATGTTGTCCATGGCCCATTAGGGTTTAGTCTGCTTCCTTGTAATTGCCTCCTCTCCTATATATAGGAGAGGGGTGTACATATCAATAGACAACAACAACGATTACAGTGTTCCACACACTTGTCAACACAGATTAAATTTGATATAGTTTTAGGACAATCTATCTAGGTAGCAACAACTAAGATAAATCCACAACTGAACATTGAAGAAATTGAGGTATATAAAAACATCAGAGTAAGGTGAAGGCGTTCACTATTGAAAATTAAGATATGAGGCTGTACTAAACACATTTTACAGAATAAATAAGGATTAGCGGTTGATCATTTGCCTTTAATGCAATTGATCAGTTGGGTGCATATAGAGGAAGGCCCCAAGCGTAAGAGTAGATGCAAGAGTCGAGAGATTAGAAATGTAGGTAGAAAACTAGAGCCTGCTTTATTTTCGTTGTGGGTTTTGAATGGGCTGGGACATGTCCAACAGGTTTCTAATGTGTGATATCTCCAACAATGAAAAAATGTTGGACATGGCTGGAAAAGTGTCCAATACCTATTTATGCGTGTCCATAGGAGTATGGGTGTCCAATAAGTGCCTAGTACGGGTATGACACTGTTATGACACGTTTTTTGAAGTGTTTGTGATTCCTAGCACGAGATCTCATACAACTGATGTTGCACTCTACGCCTGGGTTAACAAAAAGCATCAACCCTAAGTGCGGATGCTCTAGCATGGCAAGCACAACCGAACCATAACAAAAACACGCCGTGGAGTAACCGCAAATCAGCCACGAATAAGGATAAAAAAATCATATAAAATCGACCAATCACTCTACTTGTCACACATATTTTGCTTGGACTAGGACACCTGCAATCTCGATGTACTAAGCATAATGTAGAGGAAACAACCAAATTTAGAAACATCACACAATGGAAACAAGGACAAGAATCACAATGACTAGGTAGATATTCACTGGCAAGTAGCATTCTTTTTTATTGTTTCTCTCTAAACAATTGAGGTACATAATAGATCTGGAACATGAGAATGGTCCTACCTTTATACATTATGTCCATATTATAGGTTGACGCTAGATTACAACAACTAAATACAGAGTTATACCAATACACACATGTCACATCATACTAAGCTACACCTAGGCGACGAAAGCCAACGATCTCAAATCCTTGCCCATGACCTGACTCTGCAACAAGACATTAGACTACTACAACTACAAGTAACAACTTCCTTGAACTACTAAACAACAAGGTACTTGAAAAGTTGTCAAAAGTTTATGTGAGTTACTGCCTCAATGAGTGGGTACTTCCTACAATTTATGTAATACTCTAGAGAACCTGTGTAACACAATGATGCATATATGCTAGCGAATAACTTTATCGGGTTTTTACAAATTTGTGGACATTGATTTATTTGGACGTGCCAGAAATGAGAGATATGGGTAGCTCTATAAGAAAGCAAGTGGATCCTTTTCACCATTAGTGAAAAGAATGAGGAACATATTTATTTTATGATCCCCTTGGTAATTTCAGTTGACATTATTGTGGTGTAATCCAAAAGGTACAAAATTGATCTTCTTGATATATTTTCTAATAATGCAAAGTGTGAAATAATAATGAATGTATTGAATTGATTCGTTGAATAAAAGTCATACAACCCTGTCCTATATATAGGAGCAAAGGAGAAACCCTGAGACTTGAGACACAAGTAATCTAAACGGGCCGAGGCACGAAAGGCCCACTAACTAATTAACCTATTAACAAAATAAGCTAATATATACTCTTTAACACCCCCTCAAGTTGGAGCATGGGTGAATCACATGTCCAAGCTTGGAGTTACATGACTCGATTAAAAGGATAAAAGAAATGATAAATGAAAGATAGAAATGATAAAAGATAAATATCATTCCCCATACAAAATTTGTTACTCCCCCTAAATCATATGATGACGACGCCTCTTTTCAGTTGTGTTCTGCAGGCTCGAGATGCTCGAGTTTTGAAGAAAGTCTTTTAGAGTGCATCTGGAATAAAGAACATCTGACGTATGGAACTTGAATGCTACAGCTAAAATTTGCCACTTTGGAGCAAATGATCATCAATACCATGACTATGCCATCTTCACTGGAATACGTACTTAACGCGGCACGAACGCGGATCTACAATGACGATGTAGCAGTAGAGGAATCTTCAAAGTGTCTGACAAATGTGCATATCGTGGCACGAGCACAAATTGGACGATGTCCTGATGATACGATGCAAGTACCATAACTTTGGCGCATGAACCTTGGGGGCTTGACGGGAAAAGAGATCATCCATCAAGGAAAGTCCCAAGTAGATCTGCGGAAGGTGATGCTAAAACAACAGATGCGGCTCTAAGAAGACGTGATGAAAGCTGCTCGATGAAGATATAACTAGATGAACTATCAACCTTGCAGATGTAGACTTGGCTAGCTTGAAATTGATGAGCTTCTGAGAAGTCTGAAGAAGCGCCCGTCTGTCTCTCAAGAATGCAGCAAGATTGATCAACTGAACCACCATTAACACTGGAGGAAGAGGAAACAAGAGGGCTAAAATATGCATAGCAAACTCTTATCCTGTTGTACATAATGCGGTACGAATGCGAGAAGCTCGGTGTTAATGCTGCAATCAAGATCCTTCACTGTTGTCTAGAAGTGGAGAACAAATTTGCTGAACAATACGAAGCTCCATAATGGTAGTAGCTTGGAATATATATATCATCACTCTCATCTCTTTCTCATACTCTCCCTCATACTCTTCTCATGCTCTCTTCGCATACTCTTGCTCTCTCTATCCTCCTGCACACCAAATGCGACGAGAGTGAGTATATGGTGTGGGGGAAAGGATATATGACCCTCCTCCCCCGGTACGTGGAAAAGGGGATACACGCGTGACGGGTGGAAGGGTGGGAGAGGAATTGGTGGGATTGAGAGGAATATGTGAAACTGAGATGTATAGGAGAAACCGATAACTGGAGAGAAGATGCTAAATGGGTCAATGTAAGATCCGAGTAGGATAATTAAATGGATCTAATCCCGACCTGAAACGACACCTCCGCAAAAAAAAACTGACCATAAAATTTTGTGGACATCAGATACTTGGGAGAAGACAAACTGGTTTAGGGGTGATGGCATGGTTGAATATGGTGGAGTCTGCTAGACATGGTTCTCTTTGGTCTTTGTTGCTGATGATGGCCTAACGGCTTGGTGTGATCGTGGGCAGCAACAACAAGGATGACGGCTACTACTGTGATCGACGGTGGCGACGTCAACTGCTATGGTGACGAATGGACGAAGATCGAAGATAGTCGGGAAGGATGACACTGTGTTTGTAAAGAAGATCAGATCTTTTAAGAAAGAGGAGGATAAGCCATGGAGGCGGGGATATGCCTGGCGGGCGGTCGGCCTAAGCCATAGATGGCGGCAGCCGCCCGTAGGCGGAGGCAATCCCCCTTGGTTGCTCTACGGGAGAGAGGCGGCGGTGGCTACAGTTGCGTGTGCGGCGGAGAGAGAAGAGGAGCAGTGGCTAGGTTAGGGCCGTCTACGCTTCCCTTGGATCTGCCCGCTCTGATACCATGTGAGAAATAATAATGAATATATTGAATTGATTCGATGAATAAAAGACGTACAACCCTGTCCTATATATAGGAGCAAGGGAGAAACTCTGAGACTTGGGACATAAGTAATCTAAACGGGCTGAGACACTAAAGGCCCACTAACTAATTAACCTATTAACAAAATAGGCTAATATATACTCTTTAACAAAAGGCTTTTCTAGAAGTCTTGTCTTTTTGTTGTGGGTTAATCAATCCTAATATCACTCTTTTATAATTTTGTAAGATGCACTTTATATTAGTCATCGTAAATAAAATGGGTTTTAGCGTCTTATGTATATTTTGTTTTCATCTCAAGCACAAACATTGAAAAGAATCGGAATTTAGTAACTAAATTTGAAACAAATTTAAACATTCACTTTTGTTTTCTTAGCCCTCAAATTCACCTTAGTAGGACTACAACGAGCATTAGATTGCATGAGAAAAATCATTGGGGAGGTGTTGTGTGATAATGGCAGCAGAAGTGTTGATCATAAGATTCTACAGTTACCTCTTGCCTATCTTTTCATTTGTCTTTGGATTGGCTGTGTCGTTGGATGATCCTGCTTAGGCTAGTGTAAGCGTATAACGCTTGAATGTATTGTTGTTATATTTGTATATTTATATGTTGGAGGCTAGCTATGAAGTTTGGGTTTGGTTAAGCCAAGTAGATGAACCAAGGAATGAGGTTTCGGCGAAATCACCGAAATTTCGCCCCAAAATACCGATTTCGGTAGCATCTGGTACCGAAACATGCGACTATACCGATTTCAATCGAAACTGGCAACAAGATTGCATTTATCAAAATTTCGATAAAAATTTCGACGGTTTCGATGAATTTCGCCAATTTCGAGGTTTTTTGTACACAAATTGAAAATTTTCGATGGAAATTTCGATGGAAGTTTTGATAATTGCAATCATTTATGTTATTGTTGTTTTTTTAATAGGACTAAAGGGGGATTGGGGTTATTTCACCATTTATTACTCATGCATAGCATATACCTACAATATATCATAATTACATTGCATTCCCTAATATTTGCTACTCAAATTATCAAACACTAATATGATGCATGCTTTATGCTATATTTTATTTTCTTCAATGCGGACAACATGTATCCTAGTGGTGGTTTATTAGACAATGAGGGTCCTAGGAAGCCAAATACACCAATAAATAATGATTTTACTTGGAAACATTGCATTAATGTTCTTAGGGCCAATGAAATGGTTGACTGTCGAGTCAATATCAACAGCAAACTATCAACCCAAGTAAAATGTGTGGGGGACGCCCTACATATCGAACATGTGATGTTATAGCACAAATTAGTACATGCATGTATATAGCTCATAACTGCAAAATTACATAACTTAATTCCTACATTTTGTCATCGAAATCCTTCATCGAAATCCTCAATAAACAGGACAGTCCCCTTACCTCCCACATGAAGGACCCCTCCCTAACCTACCCCCACATAAAATTTTATTGCATAAAACGATGCATTTAGGTGTAGAGATCACACCTGTAAAATTTAATAAATTAATTCGTTCATTTTGGCGTCGAAACGGGCACAGTTGCATTTATCGAAATTTTTGTCGAAATTTCCATAAATTTCGGTTTCCATGCTGTCGAAACGGTATCGAAATCGGATACCTTATTCCTTGAGATGAACATCATCTTAAAGTTGAAGCCTACTTAAACTGAGGCTGGCTGTCAGGTTCTTTTTGAGATCTTATAGTTCATCCATGTCTAGGCCTAGAGGGATTGATCTTCTCTTTTCAGGCGGGAGATCGTATCTCATAATGACTTAGAATGATTGAATTTTAAGTTATTTTTTCCCATTCCCTAGATGATAATATGCTTCCGTTAGCTTTTTCTATCGGATTCTCTCTCCCAAACTTGTGAACAACGGCCTAGTTGACCTGCTATGAAGACTTTAAAAAGAAATTGAATGGTTGTTTAACTCTACAGTGCAGAGAATATGATATAAATTTTAGTTTATAAATTCTTCATGATAATGAGTGAGATATTTTGGGTGTCAATCACGATTCGAAGAGAATTAGAAATATATATAGATTTATCCTCTCTGTATCTTAAGTTGGGCATAATATGCAGTTGCAATGGGAAACTATTCTTCTAAAGTTTTTTCTTCTTCTAGTTTTTGTGGGTTAAACCAATGCTATTATCGTCTTCCCCAAAATGCATTATATCAATTGTTGTAAATAAAAAGGGTTTCCAGCATGTTATGTTGTTTATGTATTTTATATAAACACAAGCTCACATAATTCTTATGTTCGTCAATTTTTTTAGTTCAATGAAAGAAGTTTTTTTTTTGGTCTGCAAAAATCCTGTTACTATTGATGATACCAAACTTTAGATACAAGGTCGTACCCCCTAATCCTTTACAGGATTACAGAAAAGATTAGGAGACCTACTAATAGTTCAATGAAAGAAGTTAACACAGTAGGACTTAATAGTCTGAAGCTTTACTTGTGTTTCATCAAATCCAAAGTTAAGTTTGGATGAATTTTACATTTCATGGGCACTGTAATACTGTTGGCCCCTTCGGAGCATCCTTTGTATTATAATGGCAGCTAATGCTATCCTGCTGTCAAGGTATCACTGTGATTACTTCTTTACTATGGTTTTCCATTTAAGTTAGGACTGGTCTTGTATTCCATACAACCATGAAGTGACATTACACTAGAAAGAGTGAAGGTGATAGATACTGTAATATGACATACCTGATTAACGCTTTTCTGCATGATTATGCAGGAATGACATGGTGCTGATATAAACTACAAGAGATTATAATAATGAGTGATATTCTGGTCACCGTTTCATCAGTTGCTCCAGTAGCTTTACCTTTCTCCTCCAAGTCTCAAGCTTTTAGATTATCTTCACACTCCATTTATCCAAGTTTCAAGGTGACAGTTCTCTTTATATTCCTATACGGTATCTTCATATTATGGGTTTTCTCTAGTATTCTTATCATGGGTTTTACTTCTATTTGATCCCAGGGAACACTGCTACCCAAAAGATCGCTTCGCTTATCATTTGATGGGATACGAGATTGTTTGATTACTTCAAAAAGGAGTTATGGCTTCTGCCCAGTTCATGCCAATGATATCAATGCTGGGCAATGGAGCAATGAAAGCAAATGGATACCACATGACACATTAGTTTCTCTGAATGATGTCTTCAACAGGCTACCTAAGCCGGTTAAGGAATTTCCTTGGCTCATAGCTCTACGCTATTTCACTCAAACTATCTTTGGCCTAGTTGTCACAGTTGTTAAGTACATGTGTGTTCCTGTTCTGGCAATCTCCTCACTCAGCGAGATGTCTTACTGTGCTCATGAGCGGAAAATGTCTTACATTCCGATTCCCTTTCTTGCCGGTGTTGCTGTGGCTAGAATCCTGAAGCAAACTGCAACTGATGTTTCACCTGATATTTTGGTAAATTGGTTTTCTTGTATCAGTTTCCTTTAAAATAAAAACTTGTTTGCTTGAGCCTTAGGTTGAGGATTGATTTCTTTCTACAGGATTGGGAGTACCCATGGCATTTGCTATTGATGGCTTTGTTCTTTGTGCTTCTCAAATTACCTGGTCCGTATTACCCTTATTTGGGACGGCTCATTGTTCCCCATTTTGCAAACGGAGGGCTCTGGAGTATTCTATGGTTTATTTTTCACTGGTTTAGAGGGAGCAAGAAATGAAGAAAATATCCACTCTGGATGTGAATGATGAAGATCGCTGACTTTGTGAAGCTTGGTTAAGTATGCCCCATGTTGAAAAGTTTCAAAACCAAAGGCATCTTGTCCTGAAGAAGTCCAACGTACATTAGGTTTATGTTGAGGCTCTAGTTGTAAATTGAAGCTTAGTTGAGTTTTAAGCTATCTTGTTGTAAATTGGATTCCTTGATTCCAATGTATCATGCATGCAAAGCAATCGGTTCTGCTGTAAAATAGAGTTTAGCGTGTCAACTCTGATGCTTGAAGATGTGGGTTGATTTCCTTAAACACGTTATAGGTGAGACGATCCTGAACATTTTCTTTAGTCCTGTTTTTACATTTTCTTAGTCCATGTCCTGCTTTCCTGGGACAGGAACTCACCTCGAGGCTGTCAAGCTCCCTTCCCCCCCCACTCTTTGCTTGAACAGAGGGCAGGGCTATCATTCCAAGTGGTTTGCCATTCCTATAAGTTCTCTTATGCTCTGGTGCTATTACGGGGAGCTGAAGCCTTTAATTTGTTGATTCTGTTTAGAATTTTGTTGGAGTTGTTGCATGACTTAAAGCTTCACCTTTGAGTTCAGTTTGAGCTGGTTTCCATGGGCCTTACACTACCCGGTCTCTAGCTTGGATCTCGTTTGATGTTTGATAAATTCTCAGACATAAATACTGTCATATGCAACTATAATATTTATTTGGGTTGGATGTGCTGAGATTTGTGTTCTGTGTGGGCATTGTAAGCGATGCATTCGAGACGTGTGAGAGGGCCCATATGCGTGTTCTTGTGGTTCCTTTTGCTTTCAAGGAAGAATATCGACAATAACAATATTGTGTAGTGCTCTTCAGCCATGCCTGAGCACCGACTGCTCTGTTTCACGGAGGCTCGTACGCCACAGGCAAGAAATTGCTCATCTCAACTGCCGGGGTTGTTATGTATTTCAAACCACTCAGAAGCAACTCCAGTTTTCAGTCACGTAACCGCACGTACCCTTTGCATGTGTTCTACCTAATTACTTGGTAGTGCAAGAAGAATCAACGTGCAAACGTATACATGTGCATGTTGTGAACGAAATAGTTTCAGAATTGATTTAAGCAACACAAGGGTTTTAAAATGCCATCTTCGTTGTTCCCTCTCATATTATCTGTTGCTTAGCTGTTTCAGTTTTTTATTTTAGCTGTTTCAGATGCATGCCATACTGCCATGGGCTGTTTGCTCCCTTTTTGATTTTCTGCTGCATGACGCCTCATGTATTACGCATGAACTGTTCGATACATAACGGCCGCTTAGATCCCATCTTCAGGCGGTGTGCCATATCCTTGCTTGCTAGGTCCGAGAACTGGGCTCTTCCCACTTCTCAGTTACACCTGTTCTGAGCAGAAGTTCATTTCTGAGACTCACGGTGAAACAATAAAAAACACAGCCTAAGTAGCGGAGATGCAAGTGAAAGATGTGTGGAGGAAAACATGGCGACGAAGAAATAAAAAGAAACTAAAGCAGCAAAACATAATTGGTACATGCCTGGCGCGAGAAGCAAAATTTTATAGGAGATGGCTGGCATGGAGTTTGTCTTATCGACGCTAATCTGCTCTTCAAAATTCTCCTTTTCTTATGGAGCAACTAGAGGTTGTTAATTATTACTGCATAGGCTTGCGAAGTGGAGAAAATATCTTTTTTTTTTTATCAGCTAATAAAACTGTCAGGCAGACCATTGAATTGGAAATCTAGTTTGGTTTTTAGTTCCCAAATCATCTCTAAGACTTGATCTATAGTTGAGTGTAGTAATAATATGTGCAATATGCTACTTATATTAGATCTCCCTCGGACATCCCATGGATCTTTATTGAAGAAGTGTATCTTCTATAAATGGTAGGTTTGTAGAAATGGCAGAAAATATTGGGTGAATGTTATTGATATTCCATGATACACACGAGATATGTCTGATTTATAAACACATACAATTTGGACAATATTCTTTCAATTGTTATGGTTGACATAGTAACAAGTTCCACATGTTTATGGCTAGTAAATGTTTCATGTAAATACAACCTCTTGACTATTAATGAACAAGGCTCATGTATCAATTAGAACACACAACCTTAACGCGCGCACGCACACACACACCACTAGTACATCCTTGATCCTTGGTGTCATTTTTCTTAATGTTGATTTTTACATAAATCGACAATGTGGACCTGTAGCATCGGTTGCTATAACATAAATGTCACTACTGGTCAAGTCTTGCCGACTAAAAAAAGTCATGTGTACCACTTTTACTATAACGTCAGTTTTTTTGTGAGGAACCGACGTCTAAGATTAGTCCGTAAAACTCAATTTATCAGTAAATTTTTTTGATATAGGCCTATTGCGTCGGTTGTAAAAAATCGACGACAAAGCCTTTCTCACAAAATAATTTTTTCCTTTAAAAAGACTATTATTGGATTCTATCATAGAAACCAACGCCGTACATAAAGTACATTGTGAGAAGTTTTGCCTCCAAAAATCCTTTGTAGTCGGTTGTTTTATGAAAGAACCAACGACAAAAGGTTCTTGCCACGTCCCATAAAAACATTTTCCCCCACATTGACTTATGACGTTGGTTTCTTGGTGGATTACTAACACCTAGTCTTAGTGAGGTTGACTTTTTTATTAGGGATAACTAGATGCGTTGTTGCTTTTTTGATCCGCAACCGACGATAGAGGTTGACATATGGCGCAAGTTTTTCACGGGCAACCGACAACACATGGCTTAGCGATGTTGTTTTTTATTAGGGATAAGTACATATGACGTTGATTTTTTGGACAATAACCCACGACATAGATTGAACTGACTCGTCAGTTTTTTGACAACAACAAACGACTAAAGTCTTAGTGGGGTTGACATTTTTTATTAGGGAAAAGTACATGAGGCGTCAGTTTTTGGGTGGGAGACTGACGATATAGGTTGACATGTGGCATCAATTTTCAACGACAACTGACGACTAAAGTCTTTTTTGTCGATTTTTTGCAATAATCAACGACTAAGTCTTACTTAACAAGACCCGTGAAACAAACTTTCCCCCATTCTCATTTTCATCGCACCTTTCTTCCTTGCTCTGGCGATTTGTTGCAGCCGCCACCACCATCACTGTGCTGCCCTAATTGTTGCCATTGGACGCCACCGTCATAGCTTGTGCTAAACCCTGCCGCCATCGCCATCGCCACTTGCTACTGTGCTGGACCTTATAGTGCTGGACACCAACGCCGTCGATGTTAGACCCTATGTTGCTATACTAAGACACCACCGCCGCTTGAGCCACCACCACTTGGATCATGTGCTACAATGCTGAGCCACCACCACAGACTGTGCTAGACACCGCCGCTTGAGCCACCAGTTTCTTCATCTCCTCAAGGTGTGTTTTTTTAAGCTACATTTTTTTGCATAACTTGTTGTATAATTTGGTGAAATATAACTAGGATTTTAATACCTAAATTGATATCAATTGAATGATGAAACATAACTATAGTTTTAATTTAAACATTGGAGAAAATTGAAATTCATGTATAATAGTTTTTATAATTTGGTGTATTATTCAATTTGAATGTTGTATAGATAAATAGTCACATCTAAGAGTTAATTAAATTGAATTGGAATGAATTACCTAAATTAGCTTGATTTAGACTAAATTTTTATATATACCTAAATTCGAAACCGTAAATTTTAATTTAGACAAATATTTTGTTGGCTTAGAACCCCATCCGAGATTTACTCATTAGAAAGAAATCTTGGATAGTCTCCGATTTGGGACTGTTCTTGAACACTAAATCTCACTTAAGATGTAAGTGTAATGTGTATTCAGTTTCAAAGATGTTTTGTCAGCACTTCCCCATTTGTTCTATGTGCATATATAAGTGGATATTTGGCCATCTACATTGATGTATTTGGAGAACTGGGGGGAAATGCTGCTAAAAGATTCTTGAAAACCGAATACACGTTACACACTTACCAGTGAGATTAGGTGTTCAAGAATGAGATAGGTGGTACACATTCATTACTAAACCCTAACCGCTAATTTGTAAACCCCAATGCTTAAATATGTAAACCCTAAATCCTACTAAATCGTAAAAGATAAAACCCTAACCTTTAAACCCTAATCTCTAAATCCTAATCTCCAAATATCATATTCAATACTCATTTTCTCTGTAACCATAGAATGGATCAATCATGGATGTCCATTTTAAGTCAGCGCACCTTCGGAGTTTATTATAAGTCTTGAACAGTTCATAAGATTTATGGAGGAACATAGAAAATAACATGGAGATATGTTTTATTGTGTATGTAGTAATTATAGTAACAACTTGAAAGTTGACACAGTCGATGAAATCAAAAGTCACGTCATGTGTAATAGGATGTACAAGGCTATACATAATAGTACTGACATGGAGAGATTCCTACTATGATATTTGTAGAACTCGACAATAGTACTTGTGTTGAATTTTTCTTCTTCTTCTGACGATGATGTAGATGTGTACGAACCGGTTCCGGGTTACATGGTTGACGCGATGCTAGATAGTTGTGGGGTAAATGATAACACCACACTTTATGTATTTTCTGTATATATTTTACACCACTTTTAGAATAACTTTAGTCAACTTTGCACACATTTTATCTATCTTTTTGACTAATGCCTTGTTTTGTGATTTTAGGAAATCAGCCCAACCGCGACCGCTTGCGACCGCGGTTATTCAGCAAAGATCGCGACCGCAGTCTCTCCAAAGACCGCGACCGCGGCTTCTCCAAGGATCGCAACCGCGGGCACTCAAAGACCGCGACTGAGGTAGAATCACGACCGCAGTTATTCAACAAAGACTACGACCGCGGTCTCTCCGAAGACCGCAACCGCGACTTCTCCAAGGATCGCAACCGCGGTCTCTCCAAGGATCGCAACCGCGGGAACTCAAAGACCGCGACCGAGGTCCTGGGGAGGATCACGGTCAAGAAAGATCGCGACCAAGGAGGAATAAAGGAAAGACCACGACCGTAGTCTTAAGTCGGTGGAAAGACCGCGACCGCGGTCTTAAGTCAGTGGAAGGCGCCTATAAATAGTGCCCCCACCTATCTTGTCAAGGCATCAGATCATAGAGATCCGATCCTGATACCACGAAGTGCTGCCGCATCCCAGACCCATTACCGACCATCCATCAGTCTTGGATCTCCGGAGTGAAAACTGAGGAGAGAGAAGACGACCACCCATGCCCACCACTTCTCCGAGAGAAGGAGACATCCCCGTGGTAGATCCAGATCTGAAGTAGTGTGTAGTATCACGTTTCTTCTCCTCTAGATCTATCATTTCCTCACACTGTACTCACCTCCATTCTTCGTGGTATCTCATGGATCTATCTTTCCATAGCGCCACCATGTTACCCGCAATCATGATCGGCTAAACTCCATAACTTGGGTTGGGAGTAGCCACTAAGGCTATCCCAACATGTATATTATCTCTTTCTTTTGAATATACATATTCTTATCAAGATTATCTCCTTGCACCTATTTTAATGCTTCACTTGTATGCTTAGCTACCATCTTGTGATGTTTGATTGTTGATATCTCAAGAGAGTAATATCACTTTTATCTCGTGTCATGGAGTAGTATGAATGCACGAGAGTGTTGAAATGCTAAATGCTTCAAACCAAATGTTTTGCTGTGAGGTTTTTGAGTTGTCCTCTCAAGAGAGAGGCTTCTTTTAGGCCTAGATCTATCCTCATCTTGAGAGAGAGAGTGGAATAGACGTTTTATGATTGCTTGTAATCTTGATATGCAGGAGAGAGAGATAGTATGCTTGTTGGAGAGACACTTTGGTTGGTGAGCCCCAACCTGAGTTTTCCCATATACTTGTTACAAATTGTTTCTTTTACTTCTTTTGTCTTATTGTTCTTGTTCTCGAGATACCATTCCCTCAGGAACACATATTAATCCTCTTTTATGCTGGAGTATAGAGTGTTGATTCCGCATTCTTAGCACGACCAACCTTATCCCTGTGTTTGACCCCGATTGCTACATCAGACCCCGTTATCGTTACGGGGGCCTGAGTGTCATGTTATCTCTTTAAAAGTCCGACTACTTCAATCCGCACCTTTTGGACGCACGATTTAGGCCGGTCAACTTTTTGGTCTAAATCGCACGTCCAAAAGGAGCGGATTAAAGTAGTCAGACTTTTAAAGAAATAACCCGACACTCAGGCCGGTCAACTTTTTGGTGCCATTTCCGGGGACAAGGCAAAACGGTACTATTAAGGAACCCGAGTCCACCCACTATACTCCCATGCCTCAAGCTTAGAAATAAGCTCGACAATACAACCACTCTAAGTCTTCTAGCCTGTACCTGTGCAGAATAGTTCGTTTCATCAAGCCCAATTTTCTAACTTGATCGTACGTTCTATTTAGGTACCCGGGAAGAAGCACTTTGCTCAAACTAACTCCGCTCACCATGCCGCCCCGCGTGGAACCACCCCTTTCCACGGACGAGCAGAACGCGAGAGTTGGACAACACCCACCTCCACTAGGAAACGATGAAGATAGAAATGATCATTACAATGACGATCGTTTCTATGAAGAACATGAAGAACCTGAACAAGAACAACCTGAAGATGACCGTCACCACGAGGGGCATCATCATCGTCGCAGGAATAGGAGGAACCACCACAACCAAGAACGAGATCGCAGAGACATAGACAATGAAGATTCCGAACAGGAAGAACAGACCATTCGGGAGTTGGCAGCCACAAAGGCCAACAACTCAAGGTGCCCCGTGATAATCCCAAGGTTCGATGCTGCAAACTTCGAGCTGAAGCCCGATGTGATTTCCATGATCTAGAATAAGAGCTTTCGAGGGAGTTCTAAAAATGACAACCCTTATCATCACCTCGATGCTTTTAAAAATATATGTGACACCATTAAAATGAGGGGAGTACTACAAGAAGTGATATACTACAAGGGTTTCATTTTCTCCTTGGAGGACAAGGCACTGTCATGGTACCTTGGACTGCCACATCAATCCCTGAATGGATGGAATGCTTTAGCCGAAGCTTTCATGAACAAGTTCTACCCTACCAAGAAGACGGTCAGAAACAGGCATAAGATCACATCTTTCACGCAGAAACCAGGAGAAAATCTGCATGAGGCCTGGGAGAGATACCATGAGTATCAAAGGGACTGCCATCACCACAATTACAAGAAGGGTTTCCTGATCACGATGTTCTACAATGGCCTAACCCCTGAGGAGAGAGTCTCACTGAATACAGCAATAGGAAGCGACTTTCTTGGAAAGAAGCCCAGTAGATCTAAAAAGATCATTGAGAACATGGCTGAACTACACGACGGGACTGAGTATGATAGGACTGACAGAGGGCATGCGAAGAAAGCCACCAATGAAGGGCCATCAATCGAATCCAAGGCTCTTGAGGAGATCATGTCTCAAATATAAAAGATAGCTACGAACATCAGACAGCTAAAGGAGTCAGGAGGAAAAGGCAAGAAGTAGATAGAGAAGGTAATGAAATGTGTCACCTGTGGTGAAGGAGGGCATGGAGTAGATAACTGCGTGTATACTCGTCCTAAAGAGTCAAGTGAAAGTGATTCTGAGGAGGATGAAGCTGAAAATATCTCTTACACAAATTTCAAGAGGTTGGATCATCCAGGCTTCAGTTATGGGAACAAGGATGCCGTAGAGAACTCGCATCAGTTGAACAACCCACCCAAGCAACCACCTGGCTTCGAGAAAAGAAGCGGGCAAGGAAAGTACACCAAGATGAGCACGTTCCAGATGAAGAAAACCAATTATCAAGGTCAGGGGAAGTATCAACCCCGCCAAGATTCTAACACAAGTCAAGGGAAAGTGCAAGAACAAGAACAGAGCCATACCATAAGTAATAGTCATCCAGACTTAGTGGGTCAACTTTTTGACTTTGTCAAAAGATAGGACACAATAAATAACCAACTTGCACAGAGCGCACTATCCAACTCAGGCATTTTGAATACTATACAAGTCCAAATGGCAGACATGCAAACACACCAACGTCAGATAGACCAGCAGCTTGCTCAGTTGGCTGAGCTTGTAAAGAATCCTTCGGGGAAGATTCCTTCTAGCACGGAGTCTACCAAGATGGCAACCCTTACATCGGGACGGACAATAGAGTGCCTTGAGGAGATGAGAACTGAAGAACCCGAGCCAGAGAAGGTTACAGAAAATCCAGCTGAAGGAGAAAGCCAACACCCCCAGTTAGGGAACCAGAACTTGAAGAGGAATTATTCGCCAAGAGGAGTCAGTACTCGCCAAGATCACCTTTTCCATACAAGCTTGTAAAGGCTCACCTCAAGAAGAGGTACGAGAAGTTCATGGAATTAGTGAAAAAGCTCCACCTAGAGGTACCGTTTCTGGATGCCTTGGAAGAAATGCCGACCTATGCCAAATTCTTCAAGGATCTAGTCATGAAGAAAAGATGAGGAGGAAGGATCGAAACTGTACACCTAGCCAACATGTCGACAACCTTCATAAAAGCTGAATTACCAACCAAGAAAAAGGACCCTGGGGCCTTTACCATACCTTTCACAGTAGGAGATAATGTTGAAAGGAAAGGCCTCGCCGACTTGGGGGCTAGCATCAGCCTAATGCCTTTAAACCTCACGCACCGATTAGGATTGACTCATATGGTCATGACTAATATGAGGATAGAGTTGACAGACTACACTTTCAAAAGGACGGTAGGAGTGGTGGAAGATGTCCCGATTCGAGTAGGGAGATTCTTCATCCCATGTGACATAGTTATCATCGACACCATTGAGGACCCTAAGTGCCCCATCATCTTCGGTAGTCCTTTCTTGGCAACCGAAAGGACACTTATTGGCATCGCTGAAGGCGTGATAACCCTGAGGGTCAGAGACGATCACATAGATTTCAAGGTGAAAGACTCAATGAAAGGATCGTCCCTGCTTGAATCTGCTTACTTCGTGGACAGCTATAACCAATACTGCGAAGAGGTAGAAGAGGACACAACAGTGGTAGACCCTCTTATGAGGGCGTTGAATGAAGAGGACTCAGAGATCGACGATCCCGAGGTAGCTGAGATCCTCGACTACATGAACCAAGATGAAGGAGATCTGAACGATGAAGGGGAAGTTGTCGAGACGGTGAAGTATGCTTCTTTAGAATTAACCATGGTAGAAGAGAAAGTACCAAAACCTAACCCAGAGCTGAAACAACTACCAGAAGGTCTGAAGTATGAGTTTCTAGATCCTGAAGAAAGAAATTCTGTCATAGTCAATGCCAATCTGACCGAAGAACAATCGGAAAGACTCCTTAAGGAGCTAAGGCTCCACAGACAAGCTATAGGGTATTCGGTGGATGACATTAAGGGACTAAACCCTACTTTATGTATGCACCAAATAAATCTTGAAGAATCTGCAAAACCCCTTGTTCAACCCTTGAGGAAGTTGAACCAGATGTTTAAAGAAGTCATAAGGAAAGAAGTCATCAAGCTCAGAGATGCAGGCATTATATACCCAATTAGCGACAACAATTGGGTGAGCCCGATTCGCGTGGTACCCAAGTAGGGAGGAATGACAGTCGTAAAAGTTGATAAAGGTGACAAGGTAGCCGTCCGGACCGTTACCGGATGGAGAATGTGTATTGACTATCGAAAACTAAATCATGCCATAAAGAAATATCACTACCCTCTCCCCTTCATCGACCAAGTGCTAGAAAGACTTGCACATCATGAGTATTTCTACTTCTTAAACGGTTATTCCGAATTTTATCAAGTTCCTATCTTGCCTGATGACCATGAAAAAACTACCTTCACCTGCTTATATGGTACATATGATTTTCGAAGGATGCCATTCGGACTATGCAATGCTCCTGTGACTTTCCAGCGTTGCATGATCTCAATGCTCTCAGACTTCCTGGAAGATATTATAGAGGTATTTATGGATGATTTTTCTATTTATGAAAAGGATTTTGATGCCTGCTTGAAAAACCTATTGTTAGTCCTACAACGCTGTGAGGAAAAGAACTTAGTCCTTAACTGGGAAAAGTGCCATTTTATGGTACAGGAAGGCATAGTCCTTGGCAATATAGTTTCCAAGAAAGGTATTGAAGTAGATGTAAGCAAGGTCGAGGCTATTTCTAGACTACCTTCGCCAAAGTCCGTGACAGGGGTACAAAATTTTCTTAGTCATGCTGGTGATTATAGAAGATTCATCAAGGACTTCTCAAAGATATCAAAACCTCTCTCGAACCTGCTGATTAAGGACACATAATTCAATTTTACTGATTACTGTTTGAAAGCCTTCCGGGCTCTGAAGGAAGCCCCAGTAACTCCTCCTATTCTCCAAGCTCTGGATTGGGAGCTCCCCTTTGAATTAATGTGCGATGCTAGCGACTACGCTGTGGGGGCTCTCCTAGGGAAGACAAAGGATAAGAAGCATTATGTCATTTGTTATTCCAGCCAGACTCTAGATGAGGCACAAGTAAACTACACCACCACGGAAAAAGAAATGTTGGTAATCATTTTCGTGTTTGACAAATTCATATAATATCTTATAGGGACAAAGGTAAATGTCTATACTGACCATGGAGCCATACACTACCTGATGCAAAAGAAGGAGACAAAGCCCAGACTGCTGAGATGGGCCCTACTTCGGCAAGAGTTTGACCATGAGATAATTGATAAGAAACGAAAAAGAAAATGTGGTCACAGACCATCTCTTGAGAATAGTTCGCAATGAAGAAAACCAGTTGCATGTAAACGACAACTATGCTGATGAAGCTCTATTAATGGCTCAGTCCGACGAGCCAAACCTACCATGGTTCGCGGACATTTGTAATTACCTAGCCTGTAGCCAGCTACCGTCGGACATCACATACAACCAGAAAAAGAAGCTCTTGTTTGATGTGAGGAACCACTATTGGGACGACCCATTGCTATTTAAGAAATGTTCTGACAGTTTGTACAAAAGGTGTATATCAGAAGAGGAGGTCCCACTAATATTGAAAGAATGTCACTCTTCACCCTATGGAGGGCATCATAGTGGGGACAGAACTACCACAAAGTACTTTAATTAGGATTTTACTGACCTTCACTATTCAAGGACGCTGCTGCTTATGTAAAAGTTTGCAAGGAGTGCCAGTCAACCGGAAATATCGAAAAAATGAACGAAATGCCTATGACAGACTGGATAGAAGTTGAGATCTTTGACATCTGGGGAATAGACTACATGGGTCCCTCCCCCCCGTCAAAAGGTTATCAGTACATATTAGTGGCTGTGGACTACGTGTCGAAATGGGTAGAGGCTGTTGCTACCCAAACTTGCGACTCCAAGTCTGTGATTAAGCTATTTGAGAAAAACCATCTTTCCACGCTTTGAAGTACCCCACACTGTGATAAGCGATGGCGGATCACACTTTGGGGAGAAACAATTTGAGGCGCTGCTGAAGAAGTATGGGGTCAAGCACAAGGTTGCAACACCCTATCACCCTCAAACCTCTGGACAAGTGGAGGTATCTAATAGGCAGATTAAGCAAAATTTGGAAAAGACTGTCAGCCATACTCGGAAAGACTGGTCCATGAAGCTTGACGATGTTCTCTGGGCCTATAGAACTGCTTACAGGACACCCATAGGCACAACGCCTTACAGGCTAATCTATGGAAAGTCTTCTCATTTAACCTTAAAGCTTGACCACAAGGCCCTTTGGGTGATTAAGTTTCTAAATATGGACCTGGAAAAGCCAGGGCAAAAGAGATATCTGCAGCTACAAGAGCTCGAGGAGCTGAGATTGCATGCTTACGAAAATGCAAAGATTTACAAGCAGAGAACCAAGGTGTGGCATGATGCCCACCTAAGGAACAAGGACATTCGTGAAGGAGAAAAAGTTCTTCTCTTCAATTCTAGCATCAGACTTTTCCCTGGGAAGCTCAGAATAAGATGGTCAGGCCTATTCTCCGTGGAAAAGATTTATCCATCAGGAATGATAGAGATTCAAGGAGAAAAGACTGGGATCTTCATGGTTAATGGCCACAGGTTGAAAAGATTCTTCGAGGATGAAGCCTTTGTAAGAAGATCAGAGATCAACCTGGATGAACCAACCCAACTCAACAAAGAAAAGGATCAAGAGTTGCCTCATCTGACTGAAGGACCAGAGAAGTGAAAAATTTATGCAGTCTAGCTAAGAGACTTTAAATCAAGCGCTTCTTGGGAGGAAACCCAAGTTTTCATCTCTCTTCTCTTTATCTTTGTTTTATCTTACCTTCTCTCCTTTAGTTTGAGTTTTTCCCCCTTTTCTGAGCATTTTTTGTCTTCGTTTTGAATTTAATAAGTTTAAGTTTAAGTTTCCAAGAAGGATTGGTCTTGCTTAATCGTGATCATGAATATAATCGTGACCGCGACTTTGCTCATGCTTATCGAATAATTAAGACCACAATCTTTTCTCTTAGCCGAAAAGACCGCGACCACAGTTTGTTCAAGGAATCATGACCGAGGCAAAGACTGCGACCACGATGTTTTACTCGACTAAGTTAGGTTGCGATCTGGACACTTATAAATACTTTTAAGTCACTGAACGACAAACTCTTTATGCTCCCTTCGCTTTCGTGCAAACCCTGAGATTTCCTAGTCTGTTCGTTTGAGAATCGAAGCCGCAACCACGATTCTGTCATCCAATGCCCAAGATAGTCGCCGCCACAGGTCTTCCGGGATCATTCGCTTTGCCGTTCGTGACTTTTGCCGTCGTCACAACCTCTCCCAATGACCAGGTAACCTTCTCGTTTATCCTTCCTTCGCACCGATGGGTTTTACCTTGATCTCGAGCTCTTCCTTCACCGCTACGATGATGCGACAATTTTGAGTCGCATTTATAGACTTTTTTCATGTGTGTTTTATGCTTTTATTAGTCATTTTTATGGTTAATGTGGCATAATTCATCCACTTTGGTCTTTGCTACTATTTTATGTCAAATTCCCTTTATTTCATCATTTTGAGCATAAATTGTCAAAATATTATTATTTGTGTGAATTTATGTGATCTTGTGTTTGAATTTTAGGACAAACGAGTATTTGCTTCCATCGATACCATCGATGAAGGTCGATACCATCGACGTGATCACAGGTTGCCAGCCGAAAGGAGCAGCAAGGCGTCGATACTATCGACATGGATGTCGATGGTATCGAGATACCAACAGGTGGCTGGCGAGAAAGCGGTCGATAGTATCGACACCAGGTCGATACCATCAATGCACGGAGGCTACAGTGACGCAAAACGACAAAACCGTCGCTACAGGGTAGTCGATACCATCGACCTTCGTCGATGGTATCGAGACTACATCAGACACTCGGACGAAAGGAAAGAAGGGCGGCCGCTACTACAGCGGGTCGATACCATCGACTCGCGTCGATGATATCGACACCGTAGGATATGAGTTGGCTTCCTAATGATCTCAATCGGACAGCTACGGTTAATTAGCGACCTAATGACCGAGATATACCTAAGGACGGCCGCCCAGACGAAGAGGGGGATCTGATGAGCCATTGCACAAGTACCGAGGAGGAGTAGAAAGGAGAACGGAGGCTAGAAGCTCATACCAGTTGATTTGGATGCCGTAGAAGACAGATTTCACCACTGAAAGGCGGGAGAGCACGTGTTCTACGCAAAGGATCAACCGGTTCTTCTCCGTTCAGGGGTTTTCCCTTTCATTTCACGTTTTCACATGTTTTCCCCTATTTCTACCATGTACTTGTGTGAGATGAACATGCGGGGCTAATCCCCTTTGTCTTTAGGACCGGGAGTAGCCCGAGGATTCATTGTATGACAATTTTATAATAGTAATTCATACTTTATCTCTTAAATCCATGGTATAGTTTCATTTTCTCCATATATTGTTATGCTTGATCACCATAATAATAACTTAATGCCCTTAATCACTTTGAAAGAAGGATTAACGGCTGAAAAGAGACGAAATCTGCATTAATCTATAAATCCCTTGACCAAGGTGGTGTAAAATTAATGGTGGATACTGAGAGATCGTTCATAATGCACCTAGTCTAGGGTATAGGTTACTACGACGGTGGAACCGACCTAGACCTAGGTAGTGAATTGCACCACGACAGTGGGCAATTCTATTTTCAGGCCACTATCTGGATAGAGAGATAAAATTGAGGCATTATATAAAATCTAATACAATGAAAACCCGCGGTGAAACCGCAAGCCTAAAGATACCCTTTTGAATTGGTTAAATTAACATTTAATCGATCGTTTGTTTTGTTTTGTTTTTATTTTCTTTCAATTTTAACAAAAACCCTCAATTTGTTATTCGGCTTAGCTGATCGCAAATAGTTAGTAGGAGTCTCCAACAATTCCCAGTATCCCTGTGTTCGACTCGGGCCTCACAAAGGCCTGTACTACTTGACGCGTTCTCTTGCGTTTTAGCGCACAGTAAAATTGCGTCAAGTTTTTGGCGCCGTTGCCGGGGATAGGCGAATTGTTGGCACTTTGAGTGCTACGAGCGGCCATTCTAGGCCACATTTTTTTATTATCTTGAAACAACTTCAAATATTTTCTTTTTATTGCTCGTCAATTTTTAAACTCGTCACAACACTGTACTGAACTCGATTTTTCTTATTTCAGGTACTGTGTATGGTGCGGACGCGTAACACTGATTATACGCGACACGCACCAGAGGGCCCACTTACGGGACCAGAAGACGAGTACGGTTATAATCAGGACCATCTTGAGGAAATAGAGTCAGAACCTGAACAAGAAGAGATGGACGAGCCACAAACGATATGAGAGAAGATCAAGGCTTCTTCCGCATCCTCTTCAAAAGGGCCTATAAAGAAGCAGGCAATCAACATACCTACATATAAGATTGATCCGACATTGATAAATCTGGTGAAGTCGAATGCTTTTCATGGGCTCAAGAATGAGGATCCCGTCGCGCACATCAGTCAGTTTGTTGAGAACTGTGACATGGTTAAAATCGACAGGTTTCCACAGGATGCACTTTATCTTAAGCTTTTCCCGAGTTCATTGGCAGGAACCGCGCGAGAATGGCTACACAATTTAGATGATGAGTTTGTGGAGTCTTGGGACCATATGGTGGAGGTTTTCTTTGAGAGGTTCTTCCCTCCTGAGAAGACTAACGACATGATCCGGAAGATTCATAATTTTACCCAACATGCCGGTGAGACATATTCTGAGACCTGGGAGAGATTTTAGGTCATGCTGAGGAGGTGCCCACATCACGGGCTGGATAAAGAGACGCATGTGAAGATCTTCTATTTTGCTCTCTCCGAGCACGATAGGAGTAATCTGGATTCAGCTGGATCAGGATTCTTCCTGAACAATACGAACACCAGATGCTGGGAGATACTAAATAATATGGCTAGAAAACAATCATGGGGTGAAAGAGGTGCCGTGGAGCAGGTCCGAGCAGTAGGAGAATCTAAGGCAATAAAAGAACTGAATGAGAAGATGGATCTTCTCGCAAAGAAGTTGCTTACAAAAGAGGATAATGAGTCAGAGGATGATGCTCAAGTGAAATTTATGAGGCAGCAGCCCGGTTATAGGACCAATGATTATTCATGGAGAAAAGACAAAAAGTTCTCGTGAAAGGAACCAAACAATTTTCTGCAGGATTCGGATGCCAAACCCCCGCCAGTAACAGGAGATAAGAGCACGGAGCTGCTCAATCAGGTTATAAAGCAAAATCAAGAGCTAATGAATACGTTTGGCCAGCAAATCAAATAGAAAGGGGAGTTTATGAATTAGTTTGGGCAAACATTGCAGAGCCATGGGGCTCAAATGAGGACCATCGAGACATCTATGGCACAGATGGCAACAGATATCGCCAGTTTGAAGAAACCGGCACATCCAACTTTTCTGGGAAATACCAATGTTCCAGGGGGAAACCAGCAGGCAAAAGCCATCTTGCTCAGAAGCGGCAAGAAAGTGTTAAATCCAAGAGCCGAGGAGACAAGCACACCACAAGCTGAAGTAGAAGGTGAAGCCAATGAGGAGCTGCCACCACCAGTCACAGGGCAGGTTTATGACACAGCCGTGGATGATACTGAAGAACAGGTTGTAGAGGAGGAACCTCAGAAAAAGACACCTTATGTGCCACCTCATCAAAGGGCACAAGCTGTCCCGGTTCCGTATCCAAATAGTGCGAAGGCAAGGAAGGCAGATGCGCAATTTAAGAAATTCTTAGACAGTTTCAGGAAGCTTTCAGTCAATATCCCTTTACTGGAAGCCATTGAGCAAATTCCTTCATACGGGAAGTTTCTAAAGGACATTATCACAAAGAAGAGGAAAATACCGGATACAGAGGTTGTCGTGCTTAAGGAACAAGTGAGTGCCTTCATCATGGGCACTTTGCCGCCAAAGAGACAAGATCTAGGCTGCTTTAACATCTCTTGTTATATTGGAAAAGTCAAATTTGGTGAAGCATTATGTGATTCAGGGGCAATCATCAACTTGATGCCCCTTTCTACATTCAAAAAGCTAGGATTGAAGGAGTCACAGCCAAGCAATAGGACTATTCAATTGGAAGATAACTCTGTGGTAAAGCCTTATGGAATCTGTGAAGATGTGTTAGTAAAGGTGGATAGGTTTGTCTTTCCGACAGATTTTGTAGTCATGGAGATGCAGGATGAACATGGCAATGAGCTGTTACTTGGACATCCTTTCCAAGCTACAACCAACATGATCTTAGAGATGGGAAGAGGTCGTTTGACCTTGGGCATATCTGATGACCGCTTTGAAATGGTCATGTCTTCTAGTACTTTTTCATCTAAAGAAAAGGAACAATGCAATATGGTAAAACATCGGGATAGTAATATTTCACTCTGTCTTGGGAAGCCATTTTTGGACATGGCTCATGTGATGAGCAAGGTGGACAATGGAACTTTGGTTGTGGATATCATGGAGCAGACCAAAAAAGTTTCTCTGTGCAAAGCTGTAGGATTCCCGAATGATGAGGAGGAGGACATTCCGCCTTCCATGGAAGATGATGTTATTGCTATTTCTGTTTTTGATGCATACCCAGAATTGCCATTGGAGGCATGTTTGGTAAATATTACACATGATTGGATAAGGAGCAAATCTCTCAAGGAGTGTGCTAAGATGCTCCAGATGCTTCCATGCTTCTATGCGAGGCATTATGAAGATCTAGGTAAACTTCCCCCGCCACTTCAATCATCTTTGATAAGTCCGCCAGATCTAGAATTAAAGCCGCTGCCACCGCATCTCAAATATGTCTTTCTAGCTGAGGAAGACAAGCTACCTGTGATCATTTCGGTTTATTTAAGTGTGGCTGAGGAGGAACAATTGTTGATAGTGCTGAAGAACCACCGGGGAGCTTTTGGGTGGTCTGTTGCAGATATCAAGGGGATTTCCCCTACTCTATGTCAGCACAAGATTCGGCTCGAGGAGGGAGCCAAGCCTGTGATTCAACCTCAAAGACGTCTCAATCCGAGCATGATGGAGGTTGTGAAGAAGGAGGTTATTAAGCTTCTTGCTGCAGGTATCATTTACGCCATATCAGACTCAACATGGGTGAGTCCCACACAGGTAGTCCCTAAGAAGGGGGGAATTACTGTCACCCAAAATATGCTAAATGAACATGTCACCACCCGATTGGTAACCGGGTGGCGAGTTTGTATTGATTACCGCCGTTTGAATGCCGCCACACTAAAGGATCACTTTCCTTTACCTTTCATTGATCAAATCCTAGAGCGTCTTGCCGGCCGATCGCACTTTTGTTTTCTAGACGGGTACTCGGGGTACAACCAGATCTCGATTGATCCTTTAGATCAAGAGAAATCTACCTTCACTTGTCCCTATGGGACTTTTGCGTACCGCCGAATGCCTTTTAGTTTATGCAATGCACCTGCAACGTTTCAACGTTGTATGCTCACCATATTTTCTGACATGGTAGAGCGATGTCTCGAGGTTTTTATGGATGATTTTTCGGTGTATGGTGCATCATTTGATGAATGTCTATATAATTTGGACAAAGTTTTACATCGTTGTGAGGACACACATTTGGTCCTCAACTGGGAGAAATGTCACATGATGGTGACTGAGGGGATAGTGCTAGGACATAAGGTGTCTAGCAAAGGTTTAGAGGTAGATCCGGTCAAAATTGAATTCATTTCCAAGTTGCCCCCACCAAATTCTGTTAAAGGGGTAAGAAGTTTCTTGGGACATGCCGGGTTCTATCGTCGATTTATAAAAGATTTTTCTAAAATTGTGAAACCTTTATCCGAGCTTTTAGAGAAAGACGCTGTTTTTGATTTTAATGACAAGTGTCTACATGCGTTCGACGTGTTGAAGGAAAAACTGATTTCTGCACCGGTTGTTCAAACGCCGAATTGGACGAAACCGTTCGAATTAATATGTGACGCTTCGGACTTTGCGGTAGGAGCTGTGTTGGGGCAGCAGGTGGACAATAAACCTGCCGTGATTTTTTACGCTTCAAAGACTTTGAATGGTGCCCAATTAAATTATACAACTATTGAGAAAGAATTACTCACCGTTGTGTTTTCTTTTGAAAAATTCCGGCAGTATTTAGTTGGATCTAAAGTAGTTGTATGGACTGACTATGCCGCAGTTAAATACTTAATGGAGAAAAAAGACGCAAAGCCTAGAAACATTAGGTGGATTTTGCTCTTACAAGAATTTGACATCGAAATCAAGGATAAATCTGGGATTGAAAATGTTGTTGCTGATCATTTGTCTAGGTTAGAAAGGGTGGATGAAAAAGATTTACATATACCCATAACCGAGACGTTTCCGGATGAACAGATTTTGAAAATTAACTCTAAGGATCCTTGGTTCACTGAGATTGTAAACTATTTGGCTTGCAGGATCATCCCGGAGGATTGGTCATATCAGGAGAAGAAAAGATTCTTCCATTCTTTGCGATATTATTTCTGGGATGACCCAATCCTTTTTAAGAAATGCAGGGAGGGTATCTTGCGCAGGTGTGTGCCTGAAGTGGAGTACGAGAGCATTTTACATCATTGCCACGCATCACCTACGGGAGGACACCACGCCAGCTCGCGCACGACAGCTAAGGTTTTGGAAAGCAGCCTTTATTGGCCAACCTTGTTCCGAGATGCCTATGAGTTTGTAAGGCAATGCGATTCTTGCCAACGAGCTGGTAACATCTCAAAGAGACAAGAAATGCCCCTGAATGTGTTTCAGGAAGTGGAGGTATTTGACTTGTGGGGCATAGATTTCATGGGACCCTTTGTGTTCTCAAATTCCAATTTATATATCTTGTTAGCAGTTGATTATGTGTCGAAGTGGGTGGAAGCAATACCCACAAGGACTAACGATTCCACTGTAGTGTGCAGATTCGTGAAAGAAAACATTTTCTGCAGGTTTGGGGTACCCCGAATGATAATCAGTGATGGGGGTACGCATTTTAGGAATCAGAAGTTCTCGACTTTATTGAAGAAATATGGGGTCAAGCACAACATAGGTACCCCATATCACCCACAGACCCAAGGGCAGGTGGAGGTCTCCAATCACGAAATTAAGATGATTTTGGAGCGTACAGTGGCATCCACGAGGAAGAACTGGAGTGCCCTATTGCCGGATGCATTGTGGGCATACAGGACGGCTTACAAAACACCTATAGGTACCACACCTTTTAGGTTGGCGTATGGTCGGGCTTGTCACCTACCGGTAGAGTTGGAGCACAAGGCCCATTGGGCGCTTAGAAGACTCAATTTGAATTACGATGGAGCGGGGAGGAAGAGAATGCTTGAATTGAATGAGCTGGATGAGCTGCGGATGACGGCATATGAGAACACACGGATATACAAGGAGCGCACAAAGCTGATCCACGACCGCCACATCCAGTTGCGCACGTTCAAGAAGGGAGATAGTGTTTTGCTGTTCAATTCACGACTCAAGTTACATCCCGGGAAGCTAAAATCCCGGTGGAGTGGACCGTTCGTGGTAGAGGAGGTCAAACCACACGACGCGATCTTAGTGCGTGATGGTGATACCACGTTCTTGGTAAATGGACAAAGGTTGAAGCTCTATTTTGGTGAGAACTACAAGAGGAAAGTGAATGAGGTCAAACTCATTTCACTTTCGGATGCATGAGGTGCCGAAAGCCGTCTAGCCTAAGACGTTAAATAAGGGCGCTTGTTGGGAGGCAACCCAACCATTGGTACCTTAGTTTAGTTCATTTACATTCATAGTTTAATTTGTTTTTACTTAGTTTTTAGTGTAAAAAAGATACCGTGATCGGTGTGTTCTTTGTGCAGGCTGGGGCAGAGTCGATACTATCGACGCACTGGTCGATGGTATCGACCATGGAATAGGTTGACGACTGTAGATTTCACACTGCGTCGATACTATCGACGTCCTCGTCGATGGTATCGACAGGCCTACAGGCAGATCACAAAATCAAGGTCGATGGTATCGACATGCCAGTCGATACCATCGAGATCTCTGAAGATTTACAGAAGAAATCAACTCAGTGAAGTCGATACCATCGACGGGCGTGTCGATGGTATCCACACTTTCATGTGAAAAAGGCGGCGTCTGGTCTCGCGAGGATTTACCCTAATCAGGAAAGTCGATACTATCGACTCACATCGATGGTATCGACCAACCACGTCATCGATCCGCACGAACAAATCAACGGTGATCGCGGCAGCCACATCATCGATCCGGGTGAAGTGTCGATACCATCGACCCATGTCGATGGTATCGACACGACAGCGATCCGGGTTTCAAGATCCAGGCATCGACAACCGTAGATACTCGCGATGGGGGTGGATAGCATCGACTAGTGTCGATACCATCGACTCGCGTCGATGGTATCGACAGGTCAACAGTGGCGCCGGCCAAGTCTATTTAAGGAGATTCATTACGTCAGTTGACGTCACACCTTCAGAGTGATCTCCTCCCTTTGCACCGAGCACTCCCCCGAGCCGTCCAAGCCCGAAGAAGAGCATCAACGAGCGAAGGTCTTCATCGAGCGGAGATTCAACTCTCCAATCTTCACCGAGCTCTCCTTCTGATCCCCGTTTCTCGTCGTCAATATGGTGCATGTGGCCGGAGCTTCATCCTCGCGCGCGAATCCGATGGACATTCCGGAGTTCGTGCCACCACCGCCATCGTCGATTTCACGTCCTCGACTTGTCCATCCTTCCTCAGAGGTCCGGAAGATCTACGAGGAGATCATGCGGAGGAAGATAGATCCCACCCGGTATGTGGACCAGGAGATGATTTGAGATCTCGGATTCGAGGCCAACTTGGCCTACGTTCTGAATGGGCAGGCCCGTCACACACCAATAAGGCCTGGCGAACTGGAATTTCACCAAGATGGCCAGCCGTTCTTCGGTGACTGGCCCACGTACAAGGAATTGCTGGCAGAATTCATGGCGTCACTGGACGTCTGCATCGTGCCTAACGACATTGTAGCTACCGAGCGTGAGTGGATCCAGGGCCGGGTGTCTTTCCGGTTGTTCAACATCTGTAACATCCCTGACCTGGGTTATGAGTTAACCCTAGGTGTTTTGCCTAATTAAATCCTTGTGATTATCTTTTGGCATGTAATTAAGTTCCTAAGGAACATATATTCCTTTTTCTGTCCCTTTTGAATAATGTTGTAATATTGTTTTGTAATACAGGGACCTTGTGCAAATTACCCAGTTAAGGGTTTAACTTGCAAAATTGCACATGTTAAGATGTTCCTTTAATGATGAGACATCATATGAGTGAATATGATGAGGAATGATGAATTTTCCCCAAGCTTGAGCATCAAGATGCAGCTTGTGGAATGATCCTTGTGCATAAAAACTCTAAATTGGAGTAAAGTGCAATTACCCAATTTAAGGGGTGCAACTTGTAAAATACATCATCTAGAACATCTCTTATGAATTTTTACATCATTTAGAGTAATAATGATGAAGGGGGCACTTCCTTTGAATAATCATATAATAAGGAACACCTTTGTAATTAAATCATCAAGATGTAAGTAAGGAGACCCTTATGTACATATGTACCTTAGTGATAAGTTGACCTTCCTTGCCTTTAGTTCTTGGTTTTAGAAGGAGTTTTACCTTAGAAAAGAATAGGAGGGACGTGCATAAAAGAAAGAAAGGACCTAGTTGTGAAAAGGAGAAACTAGTTGTCCTTATGTTGGAAATGACCCCAAGATATATATACACCCTTCCTTTGTTTGTAAAGGAACGTTTCCTTCACTTCCTTTCTTATTTCCTTGCTTAGACCGACTTAGGACAGAGCTCTGGAGAAGAGGAGAATGGCCAAGCAGTTCTAGGTAATCTTTGATCATCATCTTGCTCAAATTCATGGAGGATATCATGTTACAAGGTTGGTTTGCTAGTTTCTTACTTAGCTTTCTCGTTCTAGCCATCTTTTCCCAACCTTTCCTTGGAGAAACACCCTTGGCTGACCTGTGGAGCTCAAGACACCATTAAAGACTTGAAGCTTGGAAGCTTGGAGCTCAAGGAACGACCTTAAGGCGGGTTTTATAATTCTAAACCTTTTTCTTTGATATGCATACTTTTAGTCGTGCAAATAATAGTTAGTTCTTCTTCTTCCCCATCCTTCTTTGCACCCTTGCAAGCTTTTTCGTGAAGAACAGACCTTGGTTTCAAGGTTGAAGACAAGGGGCATTAATACCTATGTTGGTCCTTATCCAACTTTACTAAACGATCTTGGACCAATAGGTCAAACGATCTCACACTCGTTTCAATCCAAACGGGTTCAATAGGTCGGTTTGGCCAAACGGGTTCCAACCCATTTGAGGGCGTTGACCAAGCATTGACCGTTTGGGATTTCTATTCACAATCATGTAGGCTAATGACCCACCAAATTTGAGGGGTTAACTCCAAAGGAATCGTAGGTTGAAGGCCAATCAATTAGGCAATCGAATTGAATTAAGTGCTGTTTTCTAAACTGATTAACTTGAATCTTTGGGCAAACGGGTTCCAACCCATTTGAAGGAGTTGACCAAGCATTGACCGTTTGGGATTCCTGTTCATAATATATTGAATTTCATTTCTACCAAGAATCATGATCTAATTCCTAACCAATTAAGAGTTGAAGGCATTTCAACACCCTAAACCTAATCGGGTTAAAATTGCTGATTTTCATATAGATTTTGATGAGTGTTGGGTTGAAGGACCCAAACGAGTTCAAACCCGTTTGGGGGTTCATCCAAACGATCTCACACTCGTTTAGTGACACCCCAAGACCGTTTGAAGGTCTAGGGTTAAAGAAATTTGATGGTTTGAGGGTCCAATCACAAGATATTGATAAATCGATGAAAAGTGATGATTTGTAATTTAATTAGGACTCAACCCTTATCAAATCAACTTAATTGTTTGGTCAAACTTTGGGCAAACGGTCTCAAGACCGTTTGGAGATCATCCAAATGATCTCAAGACCGTTTGGGCCAAGTTTGGGCCCAATTGGAGTTCAATTGATATGTTTAACCTTATTGATTGAGACTCATCCTAATTGACTCAATTTGTAAGTGGTTAACATGGCTTGGGCCAATTGAAGGCTTCAACTTAAGAAATCCTTTTCAATCATGACCTTTATATCACCTTTCATATCCATGTGGTTTAGACCCAAACGAGTCCACACTTGTTTAGACCCAAACGAGTCCACACTCGTTTAGACCCAAATGAGTCCACACTCGTTTAGACCCAAACGAGTCCACACTCATTTAGCTCCAAACGAGTTCAACCTGTTTCAATCCAAATGAGTTCAACCCGTTTCAATCCAAACGAGTTCAACCCGTTTCAATCCAAATGGGTTCACACCCGTTTCATCTTAAATGGGTTCACACCCGTTTCATCTTAAATGGGTTCACACCCGTTTCAGCTCAGAGGGTCCACACCCGTTTAAGGTTCAAATGGGTTGAAGGTTGAAGGTTAAACCCTAACCTAATTGAAGACTTTCAAGGATGATTATACTTAACCACTTGAAGGTATAAATGGTTCAATAATGATCCAATCTAAACCATAATGGTAACTTAAGACATTAAGGAACTAAGTGACTAATGAAGTGACCCATGATGATGATCAAAGGGTAATTTACCAAAATGCTCTTGAAAGGTTCAATTGAGTGATACCTTGTTTTAATCAAACCCTAATCACATGATAGTGATGAGTTGACTTATGTTAATCAATGAGGACTTAACCCAACCTAATCTAGAGTGGTGTAATCACTATCTATTAGTTAGAGGAGAGAGAAAGTACCAATTATAATGGAAACTCAAGTAAAATACCTTCAATATACATGGATGTGCAAGATTAGGTATGATCCACCTATGTGAGATCATGGAAACCCTAATTATGACAATTGATGAATCTTAATCTTATCTGAGGTCTTTAATGATGATGTTTCTCATACATGAGGATGTTATGAGATCATTTCATCATGTAATGTGAATAGTAAACCCTAATTCTAGGGTGATGACATGTAATGTGAATAGTAAACCCTAATTCTAGGGTGATGACATGTATTATGAATAGTAAACCCTAATTGATGAAAATCAGGGAAACCTAGCTCTTGTATGAGCAGGAAGATACAACTTCTTTAAATAAGTTATTTATTGTTATTAGTTGATTTAATCATGCAGGTTCCTATATGAGGATGATCATATCCAGGTATGGATGATGATACTATATTCATTGAAAGCATGTTGTTAGCTTTATGAATAGTGATTTATCCTAATGCCAGGTTAATAACATCTTATGAGATTGATAGGCTGTGAGAGCCATGAATACCATCAAGGTCATGCTTTAAGAGATGACTTATGATGAGAGTATTGAGAAATGATAATTGAAGAGAGTTAGGCTTGTTACATTTAGTATTCTTCCTTCATAGCTGCTATGCTAATGATTAATGTTTGAAAACATGTATGATGATAAAAGAATACTGAAATGTACCTAACTAATCAAGTATAATTATTCCATGTAGAGCCCTGATCATAGATCCATCATTGTCAGAGACCAAATGATGGTGAAACAGGTTTTCCTAAGGGAACTCCTGGAGCACATACTTTTGAGTATGTGGGGTATATGGATGTGTAAATCCTTACATCCTAGTGAATGAATTGATGTAGATGTATCTTAAATCCATCAACCCTTTCACTATGTGTTTATGCCGGGGTGATGTAACACTAATCTCCCGAGGAAATCTTTTATACCGCATCGATGAGAGATAAACAAGAAATCTTTCGATGGTGAAGAGAGTACAGAATGCCACTGTGACTCTAATAGCGAAGTACTAGAATACCCTGGTAAGCTATTGTAGCAGAGACACTAGATGTCCTGCATGTTGATCCTCATACTGACTGAGGAAGATGAGGTCATAAGAATCCAGCTCTTTTGATGACCTATGTATGATACCGATGCGACTTAATAGTGATCGGTTGGAGTATGAGCGGTATACCTCATCTCCGTAGGGCATAATGATGTTTGTAAAACATAATCAACCGCGTAGCATATCTGCTTAAGTTGAACCACGAAATACATTGGTTGATGATACATTACTTAGTATACATGTTTTTCATATTCCTTAAATGTTGTTGTTCTAATTGATAACAATCTGCTGCTGATTACCTTAGAGCTTTTATTGCCTATGTTATTCTTGGTTGCCATAATAAAGCTTCTGGCGGAGAATTATAACTCTCGCTGGGACAATTATTTAAAATTGTCTCACCCAGTAGGTTTCAACTTTTTAGGTGGTCTTCGAGGACGAAGGAACCTATCTGCAGGTGATCAGAATCAACAGCAGTAGCACCAGGAGCAGCAGTGACTTCAGGTGGAAACACTGTGCTGTCTAGTCTTGTAGTCAGAATAGTCTTATGTCATCTCTGTACACTCATGTCCTAGGAGTTTGTTGATCTGAGGATTTTGAAATCTTGAGATTTTGTATCCGGCTGTATATAATCACTCATGAAGTGATCTAACAGAGATGTAATCTGTTTACCTTGTTTCTTATAAAAAGGAGTTTCATGATTTCAAGATCTTGTCTCAAAAAGTTTTAATTTCCGGTGATTTTCGTATTCCGCTGTTAATCGAATTGCTTCCGCTAAGTTTAATCATGTTTATCTTGGGTTTTGGAGATCAGAGCCCACAATTAAGTGGTATCAGAGCTCTAGGTTCGCTGAGTCTACAGAGACATAGGACTTAGAGTGTCAAGTCTATCCTTAGTACTTCTTTCTTATCTAATAGAGTCTTCTGCTCCTCAGGAGAAGAAGGTAATTAAGGATGTCTGGACCACATGAGGAGTACGAGGCCGAAAGTAATGTTGTTGCACCTCGAGAAGGTGCAAGGAACCTAGAAATAGAGCAACCTGCACCTGAGCCACCCGTGGAGCCACCTCAATTTGACCCAGCTGACATGGGAAACCCAGCTGTTCAAACTATGTTCGGGCAGTTTATGACTGCTATGACACACATCACCGACAGGATGCCCATGCCTGCACCTAGGGCACCTGCCCAGCCTGAAGGACAAGGTATCGGTAAGACGTTCGAACAACTTCGTCGTGTCGGAGCAACCGAATACTTTGGAACAGCTGATCCTGCAGATGCCGATCTATGGTTAACCGAGTTAGAGAAGGCTTTTAGAATCCTCAACATCCCAGAAGCTCAGAAGGTTAGACATGCTGTCTATCTTCTCAAGGGAAGTGCTAGTCACTATTGGACCATGGAAGAGCAGAAGAGGCCTGAAGTGGAGATCTCGTGGGAAGATTTTCGTCGGGAATTTATCAATAGATATTTTACAAAGACCTTCCTAGACGAGAAGATCTCTCAGTTTGAGAGATTGAGGCAAGGCATGATGAACATTAGCGAGTATGAAGCTAAGTTTATGGAGTTATTGCGATTTTGTCCGCACATGGCTGCCACAGAAGAAGAAAGAATCAGAAGGTTCGAGAAGGGTTTAAACGCAGACTTGACTACTCCCGTGTCTGCCCTAGAGAATCGGGAGAGGTTTGCTACCTTCGTTGAGTCAGTCCGAAGGATAGAGAAATCCGTAGTCGAGAAGAGACAAACCCATAAAAGATATCCACAGTTCCAGGGTTCTTCATCTAGAGACTTTAAGAAGCCTAGATTCTCTGCACCTACATCTCCACCACCCAAAAGTAGTGCTCAGACACAGTGGACACCGAGTAGAGGCAGGGGAAGAAGCCTACCACTACAAGAGACTCACAGTTCAGCATCAATGTCAGTTACAGGACCACCCAGACCACAACAACTGGGGAAGAGCTGTTACAACTGTGGGAAGGTGGGACATTTGATGAAGGACTGCCGATCTAGGCCTGTCAGTGTGACACAGCCTCTGAGACAGAGTCAACAGGGATCATAGAGAAGGCAACCTCAAGGAGCAGCTCGAGGATGTGGACAAGCGTCTCAAGCTGGATCATCAACACCACCTCAACACCAGGTGACAACGAGGTTCTATGCTATGAACCCACCAGATGCAGTGGTCAATCCACGGGTAGTGGCAGGTCAGATGGAACTTTTATATTCTGATATGTCTAAATCCTGTGTTGTATCTGTTCTGATTGACCCGGGCGCTACACACTCCTTTGTCACTTGGAGAGTGATTCGTAACTACAATATAATAGTTAGACATAGGGCAGATAGTTTGTTGCTTGAGACTCCGTTGAGAGGGTCTACTGTGTTGCAGGAAGTATGCTCTCCCTGTAACCTCTTCTTTTCTAACCATCGCATTCAAGTGGATATTATACCACTTGAGATGCAAGGATATGATATAGTTCTTGGGATGGATACCTTAGAAAGGTATAGGGTTGTCTTGGATTGTGAATCCAAGCAGGCTGTGTTTGCTGATGAAAGCAACACATGGATCTTTCAAGGAGAGAGAAAGATTCTACCCACCTGTCTTGTGTCAGCAATGGTTGCTGATAAGTTGATGAGACAAGGATGTTATGCATTCTTGGCCCATGTGGTAGATACTACCATGGAGAGTCCTAACCCTGCTGAAGTTCCTGTAGTCAGGGAATTTGAAGATGTATTTCCTGAAGAACTTCCAGGTGTGCCACCGCCTCGGGAAATTGATTTTGAAATCAATTTGATCCCAGATACACAACCTATAGCCCAGACACCGTATAGGATGGCGCCTGCTGAGATGGCAGAACTCAAGAAGCAGCTTCAAGAGTTGCTTGAGAAGGGTTACATCTGACCGAGCACTTCACCCTGGGGTGCTCCAGTTTTGTTTGTTAAAAAGAAAGACGGGTCAATGCGGTTGTGCATTGATTACAGACAACTAAATAAAGTAACAATAAAGAATAAGTACCCGTTGCCGAGGATTGATGATCTTTTTGACCAGTTGCGTGGTGCAACAGTCTTCTCAAAGATAGACTTGAGGTCTGGATATCATCAACTCCGTATTAAGGATAGTGACATATCCAAGTCTGCCTTTAGGACACGATATGGTCACTATGAGTTCACGGTTATGTCGTTTGGACTAACCAATGCACCGGCTGCATTCATGGAACTCATGAATAGAGTTTTTCGACCTTTCCTTGATCAGTGTGTTGTCGTCTTCATAGATGACATTCTGATTTATAGTAAGGATGCTCAGCAGCATGAAAAACATCTTCGTCAGGCTCTAACTTTGCTAAGACAACATAAACTATACGCTAAGTTTAGCAAGTGTGAGTTCTGGATGCCAGAGGTATCTTTTCTTGGACATGTGGTATCTGCCTCGGGAATTCGTGTTGACCCTAAAAAGGTAGAATCTGTTCTACAGTGGGAACAACCGAAAACACCGACGGAGATTCGTAGTTTCTTAGGGTTGGCTGGCTATTATCGAAGGTTCATTAAGAACTTCAGTTTTATAGCCCTACCCTTGACGAAGTTGACTCGGAAAGATGTTCCTTATGCCTGGAGTGATAAGTGTCAACAGTCCTTTCAGTTGTTAAAGGAGAGGTTGACAAGTGCACATGTGCTTGTGTTACCTGAGCAAGGAAAAGGATACATAATTTTCTGTGATGCCTCCAAGAATGGACTCGGATGCGTGTTGATGCAGGATAAGCAAGTGATTTCTTTTGCTTCACGACAGCTTAAGAAACACGAAGAGAATTATCCGACACACGATCTGGAATTAGCTGCTGTGGTTCATGCCTTGAAAATCTGGAGACATTATCTCTACGGAGAGACATTCCTGATTTTCACAGATCACAAAAATCTTAAGTATATCCTCTCTCAGCATGAGCTTAACATGAGGCAACGTCGCTGGATGGAGTTAATCAAGGATTATGATTGTACAATAGACTACCATCCAGGAAAGGCCAATGTTGTTGCAGATGCCTTGAGTAGGAAATCAACAACATCATCCTCTGATAGGGCACCATTAAACTCTTTAGTATGCCCTAGGAGAGATATGCTTATCTCCTTAAAGCAAGACAATGTATAGATGAAGGTGTCATGGATTGTCGGGTTGTTAGCTGAGATTCATATCAAACCCACCCTAAGAGAGCAGATTAAGGAGGCACAACAAGTTGATGTTGCAGTTCAGCAGATCAGATCTGAGTATGGTGATGAGAAGCGAGAAGGTTTTCATGAATCAGATGATCAAGTGGCATGCTATCATGGGAGGATGATAGTACCAGATGTAGATAACTTGAGGAAGTTAGTCCTGGAAGAATCTCATTCTTCAATGTATGCTATGCATCCAGGAAGCACCAAGATGTATCGAAACTTGAAAAATATGTATTGGTGGCCTGGGATGAAGAAGGACGTAGCTGAGTTTGTTCTGAGGTGTCCAGTGTGTCAGCAAGTTAAAGACGAACACCAGAAGCCTGCAGGAACAATGCAACCTTTACCCATACCACAGTGGAAGTGGGATCATGTAACCATGGACTTTGTTGTTGGTCTACCTAGAACAAACAAAGGACATGATTCCATTTGGGTAATTGTTGATAGGTTAACTAAGACAACACATTTCTTACATGTCAAAACAACCTATTCTGCTGAAAGGTTATCCCAGTTATATGTTCAAGAGATAGTGCGTTTGCACGGAGTTACTGTCACCATAGTTTCTGACAGAGGTCCTCAGTTCACAAGTCATTTTTGGGAACAACTACATAGGGCACTAGGCACCCAGTTAAGGTTTAGTACAACCTTTCATCCACAGACTGATGGACAGTCAGAAAGGACTATACAGACCTTGGAAGACCTGTTGAGAGCATGTGTTCTCCAGTTTACAGGGAGTTGGGATCTGCACCTAAGCCTAATAGAGTTTGCCTATAACAATAGCTATCAACATAGTATTGATATGGCACCTTATGAGGCTTTATATGGTAGACGTTGTAGGTCACCCTTGTGTTGGTATGAGACTGGTGAGCATCAGTTGTTAGGTCCTAATCTTGTGCAGCAGACTACGGAAAAGATTAAAGTAATACAACAACAGATTAAGACTGCACATGATAGGTAGAAATCTTATGCTGATCAGCGTCGTAGACCGTTAGAGTTCCAGGTTGGAGACAGAGTGTATCTCAAGCTCTCACCTTGGAAAGGAGTCCTTCGCTTTGGAAGGAAAGGGAAGTTAGCTCCTAGATTTATGGGGCCTTATCCAATCATTGAACGGGTTGGAAAGGTAGCTTATAGACTAGAGTTACCACCAGAGTTGCATAGGCTACACCCTGTGTTTCACATTTCTATGTTAAGGAAATGTCATCCTGATACCGAGTCAGTTCTACAACCTATGGAAGTAGAATTGAATGATGATATAACGTATGAGGAAGGACCAGTGTCAATCCTTGACAACAAAATTAAAAAGTTAAAGAAGAAAGATATAAACCTTGTGAAAGTCCTCTGGAACCACCGTGGTGTTGAAGAAGCCACTTGGGAACTAGAGGATGATATGAGAAGGAAGTATCCTGCTCTTTTCTCCTAATATGTTTTATCGATTTCGAGGACGAAATCCTTGTAAGGGGTGGATAATTTGTAACATCCCTGACCTGGGTTATGAGTTAACCCTAGGTGTTTTGCCCAAATATGTAATTAAATCCTTGTGATTATCTTTTGGCATGTAATTAAGTTCCTAAGGAACATATATTCCTTTTTCTGTCCCTTTTGAATAATGTTGTAATATTGTTTTGTAATACAGGGAACTTGTGCAAATTAACCAGTTAAGGGGTTAACTTGTAAAATTGCACATGTTAAGATGTTACTTTAATGATGAGACATCATATGAGTGAATATGATGAGGAATGATGAATTTTCCCCAAGCTTGAGCATCAAGATGCAGCTTGTGGAATGATCCTTGTGCTTAAAAACTCTAAATTGGAGTAAAGTGCAATTACCCAATTTAAGGGGTGCAACTTGTAAAATACATCATCTAGAACATCTCTTATGACTTTTGATATCATTTAGAGTAATAATGATGAAGGGGCACTTCCTTTGAATAATCATATAATAAGGAACACCTTTGTAATTAAATCATCAAGATGTAAGTAAGGAGACCCTTATGTACATATGTACCTTAGTGATAAGTTGACCTTCCTTGCCTTTAGTTCTTGGTTTTAGAAGGAGTTTTACCTTAGAAAAGAAGAGGAGGGACGTGCCTAAAAGAAAGAAAGGACCTAGTTGTGAAAAGGAGAAACTAGTTGTCCTTATGTTGGAAATGACCCCAAGATATATATACACCCTTCCTTTGTTTGTAAAGGAACGTTTCCTTCACTTCCTTTCTTATTTCCTTGCTTATACCGACTTAGGATAGAGCTCTGGAGAAGAGGAGAACGGACAAGCAGTTCTAGGTAATCTTTGATCATCATCTTGCTCAAATTCATGGAGGATATCATGTTACAAGGTTGGTTTGCTAGTTTCTTACTTAGCTTTCTCGTTCTAGCCATCTTTTCCCAACCTTTCCTTGGAGAAACACCCTTGGCTGACCTGTGGAGCTCAAGACACCATTAAATACTTGAAGCTTGGAAGCTTGGAGCTCAAGGAACGACCTTAAGGTGGGTTTTATAATTCTAAACCTTTTGCTTTGATATGCATACTTTTAGTTGTGCAAATAATAGTTAGTTCTTCTTCTTCCCCATCCTTCTTTGCACCCTTGCAAGCTTTTTCGTGAAGAACAGACCTTGGTTTCAAGGTTGAATACAAGGGGCGTTAATACCTATGTTGGTCCTTATCCAACTTTACTAAACGATCTTGGACCAATAGGTCAAACGATCTCACACTCGTTTCAATCCAAACGGGTTCAATAGGTCGGTTTGGACAAACGGGTTCCAACCCGTTGGAGGGCGTTGACCAAGCGTTTACCGTTTGGGATTTCTGTTCACAATCATGTAGGCTAATGACCCACTAAATTTGAGGGGTTAACTCCAAAGGAATCGTAGGTTGAAGGCCAATCAATTAGGCAATCGAATTGAATTAAGTGCTGTTTTCTAAACTGATTAACTTGAATCTTTGGGCAAACGGGTTCCAACCTGTTTGAAGGAGTTGACCAAGCATTGACCGTTTGGGATTCCTGTTCGTAATATATTGAATTTCATTTCTACCAAGAATCATGATCTAATTCCTAACCAATTAAGAGTTTAAGGCATTTCAACACCCTAAACCTAATCGGGTTAAAATTGCTGATTTTCATATAGATTTTGATGAGTGTTGGGTTGAAGGACCCAAACGAGTTCAAACCCGTTTGGGGGTTCATCCAAACGATCTCACACTCGTTTAGTGACACCCCAAGACCGTTTGAAGGTCTAGGGTTAAAGAAATTTGATGGTTTGAGGGTCCAATCACAAGATATTGATAAATCGATGAAAAGTGCTGATTTGTAATTTAATTAGGACTCAACCCTTATCAAATCAACTTAATTTTTTGGTCAAACTTTGGGCAAACGGTCTCAAGACCGTTTGGAGATCATCCAAACGATTTCAAGACCGTTTGGGCCAAGTTTGGGCCCAATTGGAGTTCAATTGATATGTTTAACCTTATTTTGATTCACATTGTTGAAAATTGATGAGTAGCCGATTGGAAACCTTAATTGAGTTAGATTTAACCCTAATTGGCTTTCAATTGAGGACCACATTGTAGTCCAATTGATTGAGACTCATCCTAATTGACTCAATTTGTAAGTGGTTAACATGGCTTGGGCCAATTGAAGGCTTCAACTTAATAAATCGTTTTCAATCATGACCTTTATATCACCTTTCATATCCATGTGGTTTAGACCCAAACGAGTCCACACTCGTTTAGACCCAAACGAGTCCACACTCATTTAGACCCAAAAGAGTCCACACTCATTTAGACCCAAATGAGTCCACACTCGTTTAGACCCAAACGAGTCCACACTCGTTTAGCTCCAAACGAGTTCAACCCGTTTCAATCCAAACGAGTTCAACCCGTTTCAATCCAAACAAGTTCAACCCGTTTCAATCCAAATGGGTTCACACCCGTTTCATCTTAAATGGGTTCACACCCGTTTCATCTTAAATGGGTTCACACCCGTTTCAGCTCAGAGGGTCCACACCCGTTTAAGGTTCAAATGGGTTGAAGGTTAAACCCTAACCTAATTGAAGACTTTCAAGGATGATTATACTTAACCACTTGAAGGTATAAATGGTTCAATAATGATCCAATCTAAACCATAATGGTAACTTAAGACATTAAGGAACTAAGTGACTAAGGAAGTGACCCATGATGATGATCAAAGGGTAATTTACCAAAATGCTCTTGAAAGGTTCAATTGAGTGATACCTTGTTTTAATCAAACCCGAATCACATGATAGTGATGAGTTGACTTATGTTAATCAATGAGGACTTAACCCAACCTAATCTAGAGTGGTGTAATCACTATCTATTAGTTAGAGGAGAGAGAAAGTACCAATTATAATGGAAACTCAAGTAAAATACCTTCAATATACATGGATGTGCAAGATTAGGTATGATCCACCTATGTGAGATCATGGAAACCCTAATTATGACAATTGATGAATCTTAATCTTATCTGAGGTCTTTAATGATGATGTTTCTCATACATGAGGATGTTATGAGATCATTTCATCATGTAATGTGAATAGTAAACCCTAATTCTAGGGTGATGACATGTAATGTGAATAGTAAACCCTAATTCTAGGGTGATGACATGTATTATGAATAGTAAACCCTAATTGATGAAAATCAGGGAAACCTAGCTCTTGTATGAGCAGGAAGATACAACTTCTTTAAATAAGTTATTTATTGTTATTAGTTGATTTAATCATGCAGGTTCCTATATGAGGATGATCATATCCAGGTATGGATGATGATACTATATTCATTGAAAGCATGTTGTTAGCTTTATGAATAGTGATTTATCCTAATGCCAGGTTAATAACATCTTATGAGATTGATAGGCTGTGAGAGCCATGAATACCATCAAGGTCATGCTTTAAGAGATGACTTATGATGAGAGTATTGAGAAATGATAATTGAAGAGAGTTAGGCTTGTTACATTTAGTATTCTTCCTTCATAGCTGCTATGCTAATGATTAATGTTTGAAAACATGTATGATGATAAAAGAATACTGAAATGTACCTAACTAATCAAGTATAATTATTCCATGTAGAGCCCTGATCATAGATCCATCATTGTCAGAGACCAAATGATGGTGAAACAGGTTTTCCTAAGGGAACTCCTGGAGCACATACTTTTGAGTATGTGGGGTATATGGATGTGTAAATCCTTACATCCTAGTGAATGAATTGATGTAGATGTATCTTAAATCCATCAACCCTTTCACTATGTGTTTATGCCGGGGTGATGTAACACTAATCTCCCGAGGAAATCTTTTATACCGCATCGATGAGAGATAAACAAGAAATCTTTCGATGGCGAAGAGAGTACAGAATGCCACTGTGACTCTAATAGCGAAGTACCAGAATACCCTGGTAAGATATTGTAGCAGAGACACTAGATGTCCTGCATGTTGATCCTCATACTGACTGAGGAAGATGAGGTCATAAGAATCCATCTCTTTTGATGACCTATGTATGATACCGATGCGACTTAATAGTGATCGGTTGGAGTATGAGCGGTATACCTCATCTCCACAGGGCATAATGATGTTTGTAAAACATAATCAATCGCGTAGCATATCTGCTTAAGTTGAACCACGAAATACATTGGTTGATGATACATTACTTAGTATACATGTTTTTCATATTCCTTAAATGTTGTTGTTCTAATTGATAACAATTTGCTACTGATTACCTTAGAGCTTTTATTGCCTATGTTATTCTTGGTTGCCATAATAAAGCTTCTGGCGGAGAATTATAACTCTCGCTGGGACAATTATTTAAAATTGTCTCACCCCGTAGGTTTCAACTTTTTAGGTGGTCGTCGAGGATGAAGGAACCTATCTGCAGGTGATCAGAATCAGCAGCAGTAGCACCAGGAGCAGCAGTGACTTCAGGTGGAAACACTGTGCTGTCTAGTCTTGTAGTCAGAATAGTCTTATGTCGTCTCTGTACACTCAGGTCCTAGGAGTTTGTTGATCTAAGGATTTTGAAATCTTGAGATTTTGTATCCGGCTGTATATAATCACTCATGAAGTGATCTAACAGAGATGTAATATGTTTACCTTGTTTCTTATAAAAAGGAGTTTCATGATTTCAAGATCTTGTCTCAAAAAGTTTTAATTTCCGGTGATTTTCGTATTCCGCTGTTAATCGAATCACTTCCTCTAAGTTTAATCGTGTTTATCTCGGGTTTTGGAGATCAGAGCCCACAACATCGACTACACCCTGACGCTCCGGCAATTCAACACGATCTTCAATTGGAACCACTCGACACATGACTACCGGCGGCCGGACAACCGCACCGATTATGATGCAATCTTTGCCGAGCTGGTGACGGTACCGCAAGGAAAGTCGGTGAGCTACCATAATGCTGCGGTGGCCGATTTCGAGCACCCTTTCGTCCGGGTCTTGCACCGGATGCTCAGTTCCACAGTTTTTGCTCGGGGTGATCTGGCCCTCAGCAAATTTCAGGGGTCAGACCTCTTCTTTTTGTATAAACTCCTGAAGAAAAAAGAATGCAACTGGGGTGCCTTCTTTCTGCAATGTGTTTTGGATGTGAAGAGTAGTACGAGGAAAGCGCCGGTTCACTTTGGCGGGCTCATCACCAAGCTGGCTTCATACCTTGGTTTGAATTTCCAGACCCTCACTCCTCTCTCTACAAGAAGCAAGGTGAATTTGTAGCATTTACACCGGTCCAATCTGTTACTTCTCCGAGATGGCGTGGCGTTTGCCCACTGCCACGTAAATCAAGCATATCAATAATGTTCTCTTCCCGATCCCGTTTTCAACATCGAAGGTGCGCAACATTTTCAGTGGCCAATCATAGCCATCGCCGACTCCGATGAAGAAGGCGGCAACGACGGAAATGATGACGAGGCTGAGGAGGAAGAGGAGGCATTTACACCTTTTCGAGCACGAGTGGCACCACGGAAGCGTCCTCGGATGCATCCGGGTGCATCTTCATCATTTCAGCTTACTCTGCCACCACCACCGCCCTCGCAGCCAAGTGAGGATGTCTATTCCATGCAGGGCATGTACACTATGCTGCACGATATACAGCAGTCGCAGCAACAACACATGGCGATGTATACCGGTATTCAAGACACTACGAACCAGATACTGGACAACTAAAGGGTGATGTTTGAGAATGAGCGTCTTCTCCTTGACAACCAACAACAGATACATGATCGGTTGTATCGGATGGAGATGTAGTAGGAGCCCTTCTACGACCACTATTGGAGCCAAAATTATTTTGGAGGTTATCCACAACCTCCACCCAGGGCCCAGTTTGATCTAAGCTTCCAGGGGGAGTATCCTTCGTGGGACCCTACGGCTCCGCAGTACCCGCCTCCACCACCACAGGAGTGATCCAGTATCACTGTTCCAATCTTTAAGTTTGTTTTTGACTATGAGGCCATAGTCGAATTCAAGCTTAGGGGGGTAGTTGGAACAACTTTATCTTTTACTGTTTTTAGTTTTTTTAACTTTATTGTTTTTGTTCTTGTTATTTGTTTCTTGCAATTTTAGTTTGTTTAGGATCCACATGCTATCTAGTGTAATCGTGGATGTCATAAAGTTTGTGTCATCTCTAGAGTGTGCATGGGAAAAATCAAGGGAAATTTGAAATTTTTGTGTGTTTGGAAAGCTTGTCGTGTTTAACCTTGTGCAATGAACCTACAAAAATGATTAGTTCTATCAACTCTAAAACAACAATTCACAACTGTACTCCTAATGATTCATGAAAGTGGAAGGAAATGATTGTTTGAGCCTAAACTGACCAAATGGTACTGAGACTTTAATTGGATGTAAGAGAGAGAAATCTCTTAACTACTACACAGGTCAGTAAGGAGGGACACATAATATTTATCTAAGGTTCAGTCACCTAGTCTTGTGATCTTTCCACCTTTTCACTTTGTGTAATCCACCATAAGAATTGGAAGTACTTTACAGTTTTAACCTCTTTGATTGCATTGCACGTAGATAGGGCTTGCATTAATTCTTTTTCCATATGTTTTTTTTTAAAAATTAGAATAGTGATACATGCACATTACTCTTAGGTGCATGTCATGTAGTTGCATTCATAATTTCCATACATAAAGTATATCATGTATCTCGATTTTTCTCCAATGGTGAATGAAATTGTTCCATACCTTCTAAATAGTGCAAATTTCTGAGTATGAAGAAAATAAGCCCAATAAAATATCCATTATCAATTATGGATATAAGGGTTTGAGAAAAAAAAGAGAGAAAAATCTGAAAAATCGGCATAATAAAAAAAAAGAGAGAAGAAAGGAGTTATGTAGAAGCAACAAGAATAAGAAGGAGAAAGGAACATAATCTCACCTACATTTCAAGATAATTGAGTACATGATGTAGCTTAATTAGATGTCTGTCTTGTTTTGAAATGGATGGTTAGTGCATGCATCATTCCACCCAGTTTTAGGCATTAGGGCATTTCTCATGTGCATTTGCATCATGTAGGACATTTTTGTATTATGCATGTTGAAACTATACAATACTTCCATTTTCTTCCATGAACCATCCATCTTCATCCACCCGTTGCTCGGATTGGTAGGCCACCGTGAATTTCTCCTCACCAATGTATATCAGGAGAACTGCTTCCATTTAGATGGTAGTTAGGGCGAGCAACGTAGTATAGGAGATCACAAGATGCACCAAGTCTGAACCGGCGAGTTTTATTATGTTAACTGCCTTACGTGATAGTGTTCATCAGTTTTGAGGTCAATTTCTCTTATGGATGATTATTGTCGCCGACAGGGTAATTACCATTCTGTGGTTAGAGAGGGCCGGTATGTGATTGTTAGGTGGGAGTCATGTAGATGTTGGTTGTGATGCGTTGTTCTTCAGTTGACATTACCAATTCTATTCTAAGGATTAGATGCTCGAGGGCGAGCAACGTTCAAGCTTAGGGGAGTTTGATGCGACGATTTTGAGTCGCATTTATAGACTTGTTTCATGTGTGTTTTATGCTTTTATTAGTCATTTTTATGGTTAATGTGGCATAATTCATCCACTTTGGTCTTTGCTACTTTTTTATGTCAAATTCCCTTTATTTCATCATTTTGAGCATAAATTGTCAAAATATTATTATTTGTGTGAATTTATGTGATCTTGTGTTTGAATTTTAGGACAAACGAGTATTTGCTTCCATCGATACCATCGACGAAGGTCGATACCATCGATGTGATCACAGGTTGCCAGCCGAAAGGAGCAGCAAGGCGTCGATACTATCGACATGGATGTCGATGGTATCGAGATACCAACAGGTGGCTGGCGAGAAAGCGGTCGATAGTATCGACACCAGGTCGATACCATCCACGCACGGAGTCTACAGCGACGCAAAACGACAAAACCGTCGCTACAGGGTAGTCGATACCATCGACCTTCGTCGATGGTATCGAGACTACATCAGACACTCGGATGAAAGGAAAGAAGGGCGGCCGCTACTACAGCGGGTCGATACCATCGACTCGCGTCGATGATATCGACACCGTAGGATATGAGTTGGCTTCCTAATGATCTCAATCGGACAGCTACGGTTAATTAGCGACCTAATGACCGAGATATACCTAAGGACGGCCGCCCAGACGAAGAGGGGGATCTGATGAGCCATTGCACAAGTACCGAGGAGGAGTAGAAAGGAGAACGGAGGCTAGAAGCTCATACCAGTTGATTTGGATGCCGTAGAAGACGGATTTCACCACTGAAAGGCGGGAGAGCACGTGTTCTACGCAAAGGATCAACCGGTTCTTCTCCGTTCAGGGGTTTTCCCTTTCATTTCACGTTTTCACATATTTTCCCCTATTTCTACCATGTACTTGTGTGAGATGAACATGCGGGGCTAATCCCCTTTGTCTTTAGGACCGGGAGTAGCCCGGGGATTCATTGTATGACAATTTTATAATAGTAATTCATACTTTATCTCTTAAATCCATGGTATAGTTTCATTTTCTCCATATATTGTTATGCTTGATCACCATAATAATAACTTAATGCCCTTAATCACTTTGAAAGAAGGATTAACGGCTGAAAAGAGACAAAATCTACATTAATCGATAAATCCCTTGACCAAGGTGGTGTAAAATTAATGGTGGATACTGAGAGATCGTTCATAATGCACCTAGTCTAGGGTATAGGTTACTACGACGGTGGAACCGACCTAGACCTAGGTAGTGAATTGCACCACGATAGTGGGAAATTCTGTTTTCAGGCCACTATCCAGATAGAGATATAAAATTGAGGCATTATATAAAATCTAGTACAATGAAAACCCGCGGTGAAACCGCAAGCCTAAAGATACCCTTTTGAATTGGTTAAATTAACATTTAATCGACCGTTTGTTTTGTTTTGTTTTTATTTTCTTTCAATTTTAACAACCCTCAATTTGTTATTCGGCTTAGATGATCGCAAATAGTTAGTAGGAGTCTCCAACAATTCCCAGTATCCTTGTATTCGACTCGGGACTCACAAAGGCCTGTACTACTCGACGCGTTCTTTTGCATTTTAGTGCACAGTAAAATTGCGTCATACGACAAGCCTCTCTTACCGTTTGGCCGATTTTGTTTGCCTCACCAATGCCTTCTTTCCGGGCGCTTAGCCCCGCTCTCTTTCCTGTTCCCTTTTTTTGGCCCTAAAAAGGACCTAAAAACCCTAAAAATGAAAAAATATGGACGAAGAACAACATTCGAAAGAACTGAACGGACGGAGCAGACTGAGATCTTGGTCATTTAAACCGACATGGGGTGTAAAACCCTAAGGAACACATGCCATTAACCCCTAAAAAGCACTAAGTTCGACTTTTCTGAAGAAAAGACCGCGACCGCGATTAACATTGCGACTGCGATTAACATCGCGACCGCAGTTTTCTTCTCAGAAAAGAATCGCGACCGCAATCTTTTCAAGAAAAGACCACGAACACGATTAAAAACCATGTCCGTGATCTTTTCAAGAAAGCCGCGACCGCGATTTGCTCTGAAACAACAATAACCGCGACCACGATTGAAAACCGTGACCGCGATTGAAAACCGTGACCGCGATTTTTACTATCAGTTAAAAAAAGGTGATAATTATATATAACTTGATGATAATTATGCCTAGGAAAATAAAAGTGATCTTTGGGTATACTTTACTGAGGACTAATCTACTTTAATCTGCAGAATGTCTTCTCTAGCTTCGAGCGATCCCCTATACCAGAGGGCTACCTCCATGAAGGAGGTAGAGGTGATAGTGAAGGAATTAACTGAGAAGCTGAAGAGGAGCACCACCCAACAGTCCCCAAGTGCCTGGAGATCCAGCTCAGACTAGAACAATATCAGAGGATCTTGGCGGGGGTACCACAAGAGGAGTCTGCAAAAGGAACAAAGCAGATGGGGGAAACAGAGGCCTTCAGGTATCTACCTAAGGAGTCAGGAAGCCCAGTGCACGGGAAAAAGTGAAAAGTTGCATTCAAGGAACCTAGGCCCAGCAAGAAGGCGAAGACTGAAAAGGCGGTAGAAAGAGCCTCTGTGCCTCAGGGGGAGCCCCAATTCGTACCCCGGGACATCGTGCACCAGTCCACCTACGACTGGATGTCCACTAACAAGGAATCGTTCCGAAACGTTACTTCGACGTGGAGGACTTCAAGAGGCTGGGGCTATATGACAGGATGGTAAAGTTTCTGGAGGGTGTAAACTTACAAACCATCTGCACGCCCAAAGTAAGGTCGTACTGGCGGCTAATCCTAGAGTTTATGTCCTCTCTGACAAAGCTCACCACCGACAACCGGACGCGAGTAGCAGGAGGAGGGGACTACCAGCTATAGGTATGACTTGGGAGCGAAACCCACCAGATAACAAAGACAGACTTGAACAAGATCTTCACCGCCTCTAAAGAAGAGGCTAAAGCCTGTTCAGGTGCTCTGGGGGAGAGGGAGATTGCTGCATACGACAACAACAAGATGTGGGAGAAGCTGACTGGAGAGGGAAAGCACAACCCGAAGAACTCTAAGGCCTCCAGAATCACCTCCTGCTTCATTAAGGTCATACAGAAGATCACCGCCTTCTCTATAGATGCCAGGTCAGAGATCGGGACAGTCAGCAAGGGGGATCTCTTCCTTATATGGTCTATGATCAATAAACGACAAGTTAATATATGAAGGATCCTTATCAGAAGGCTGTCATTGGCTGTAGACGGTGAGGCGAAGAGGAAGTCCGTCTTCTGTATGGGGGGTTAGATAGCGAGGATCACCGACTACCTGCTGGAAGATGGAGAACCATAAAGATACGAAGAAATGGAGGGACAACAAAGTATATATATAAAGTCCCTCGCCAACATGGGAATTCTGGAAGTGAAGGGGGAGAAAGCATATTTTAAACACCAAGGACTGAAGAAGCCACTCCTCCTCTCCAAAATGGCGTTCTATGACACCCACAAGCTACGGCCAACTCTCGACGACATCGAGAAGATGAGTTCCGGGACACTGCATGCCAGCACATAGGCAAAACCTCCACACGCATTAGAAGAAAGCAGTGTCCCGACACTAATAGTGAAGAAAACCCAGGAGCCAAGGAAGAAACTGGCGGTAGAGAAAAAGAAAATAGAAGCCACCATTAAGCCAGCTGAGAAAGAGAGGGCCGCAGAACGACCGGTGGAAGCACAAGTTGCAGACCCTGCTTTCCCAAGACCGCAGGAGGAAACTGCTACAGTGAAGGGAGAAGAGGAAAAGACTACATGCACTGAAGAGGTCCCGCAACCCACCAGCCAGCTGGAGGTGGAGCCAGAAGGACAAGGCTCTCTAGCCATACCGGAGCCAGAGCCAAAGAGGGGCCAAGCTGAAGAAGAAACCCCTCTCGACACCAACATGCTGGAGGCAGAGGAAGAAAGACAAGCCTCTCAAGACGTACCAAAGGCGGAGTCAAAGAAGAGTCAACCAAGGGAGATACCCCCACCGCAACCACCTAAGCAGCCAATCATTTCGAGTGCGTCAACGAAACGTGCGGGACAGCAGCTGCACCACCACCAACAACATGCACCCCCTTCGGGGGTGCCCTAGGTAATACGTTTGATGCAATGTGAGAACACATGCATCAAACCGATTAAATAAATGAAAAAATTCCACTTCTTTATCTTCACTAACAATGTAGGTAAAGGAGATAGACGAGAAGACATCAGCACTCCCAGAGTTCATTCAAGAAGTCCTGAGCAACCAATGGACAATGATGGGAGTGCTGCAAAAAATGCAGGAAGAAATGGTGATACTACGGAAGGAGGGGCATGCCATACACATCGACAATGAGCTGATGCACAAGGAATACGAAGAGGCGATGACCACCCTACACGAAGAGGAGCAGGGCGTAAAAGAAGACCGCCGGAAGCTCGAGCAGGAACGTAAAGAATTCGAGGCCCGACGGGAGAAGAAAAAGATAAAGCGCCCTACCAGCCCAGAATGCTCTCTCGCCACCCCTCCAGCCACGATGACAACGTGGGGGGGCCGGGGACAGGAGCCGACACATCAGGATCTGGCGCAACAAAGAACAGGAGTACAAGCTAAAGGCAATCCCCCATAGCTGAGCACCAAGGCACCCAACCAGTAGGAAGGTCAAGCCCCCAGTACAAAAAACATACAACACAATCAAGGGGGTTTGACCTCAACTATGACCCAGAGGAGGTGATGGACGAAACCGCCGATGAGAATGAGCAACATGTGGGACATTGCCTCACCCCTCCCGTACTCACTCCGATAAAACAAGAGTAGGAAGCAAAGGCTCATCGAGAGGAGGTGGTCATAGCGCTTAGCTCGGCCGGTGTAGGAGAGATAGATAGGATGATCGCCGAGCTAGGAGTTGGGATGGAAGAATCAAACGACTTCTTTCTCTTCCCATCTCATTAGGAGCACAATGACTACATCTATGATGGGAAGATGGAGGCCATGCTAAAGATGATGGCCGAGGCTAGGCTAGGGTAGACGTCGGAGGAAAGCCACGCAAAAGACGTCTCCGCAGAAGCTTCCTTAGAGGAAGCTGGACCAAGGGCCACAACACAACCTCCAATCAAGGGTGCTAAAAAACGGTCGAGGCTATACCCACCATCCGAGAATCCTCAGTACTGATAGTGTAAGAGGCAACGTCGGAAGATGAGGAGGGTGGGCTAGTAGCCTTCTTCAAGGAAGAGCCCGCCAGGGAAAGGCAAGATAAAGAAAGAACGCTGTTACCTGCAACAACTCCCCCTCTGCCTTTCAAAATGAAGGACATGGACATTAAGACCGTGTTGTGCATCTATTACAGAGATGTCCATGTCTTGGCAGATGTCCTCGATGACGATCTACCCGGGTCAAACATATTGTACATCAACAAGGGTAGACGTCTGACCAGGGAGGACTTCCGGAGGGTCTTTCTGAAAACGGTGCAAGTACACAAAAGGATGTTTAAGGTACTTTGCGCTACCCTCCTGGAAGAGTTCCTCCATTAAGATAAGCCTCAACCGATCTTCAACGACACCAAACATCTAGCCAGCATGTTGTACAAAGAAGAATACATGGCGGCAGAAGTGTTGGAACTACAGGCGGCAGTCAGGAGAAGGAAGACCAGGACAATGCTGCTACCCATCCATAACACAAAGCATTGGGGCCTAATCGTCATCGATATTACGGAGCAGAAGATGACGGTGCTCAACTCCTGTGCAGCAGAGATGGACAACACTTCACTTATCTACAAAATGAAGGATGTCAGTGACGCCTTAAAAATTCCTATATGCCTACAACGGGCTATCAAAGAGGTGAGTCTAAGGTTCCAAGGGTCCTGGAAACTGTTCTCCATAAACAAGAACGTTCCCCAGGAAGGAGCTGGTTCAGGGGATTGTGCCTTCATCGTCTTACGTATGATGTAAGCCATCAACAGGGGCATTCCCTTGGAAGACCTGCAAGCAGAAGACCTACATGGATTGCGGGGCATGTACGCAATGAAGGTCATCTACGATCGTCGATTCTTTAAGGATCCAGTGATGGATGCAGATGCCGTGCCCCGAAGGCTCCACATGGACATCCCTCTCCCTAAGAAGACATCTTGGAGGGAGCAACTCAAGAACATGTGGGTCGACCCGACACAACCGACTAGGGCTACAACTTGGAAAGCAGGCTAGACTGCAGAGACTGACGAGGCTGTGAAGCAAGCAGAAGATGAACATCAACCTTCAGTGCCTGATGCCCCTAAAGCTCCTCCTGCAGAAGGACAACCCACAAAAGCAGAAATCGAAAAAGACATGTGGAACGACAGACCAGAAGGCCCGACAGGAGATATAGTACCTTCCTTCGAGAACTTCGATAGATGGAGCTGCTTCAGTCTGTCGATGGAAGAACTCATGATAATTATGAGTTCTCTGAAGGAAGACAATTCACCGGGAGATGTCATCTTTGAATGAGATGGCATCTACGTGCTCAAAGATGACCTCCGAGAAATGTTGAGAACAGGAGGGTACCTCTCTATGAGCACGATGTCAGCCTACCAGACGCTCTTAGGAGATTTAATGCCAAACTCACATATGGAATATTTTCTACTGGTATACAACATCCTCAAGGACAAGAAGACGGGAGAGGGAGGCGGTTGCAACGATGACTTCAAGAAGGCACACCTGAACACATCTTCTTGCCGATTTTTCATGACAACCATTGAACTTTGCTGCACGTCAACCTGCTGAAGAAGACTGCAATTCTATATAATAGCTCCGATGCAACCTTCTCACTGAAGAAAACAACTAACATGATGACATCAAAGTCTCCTACTAAAGAAAAGGCGAACACCTACGCTAAAGCCATCGTCAAAATGATATAGCAACATTGCAGATGGTTCACAATGATAAAAGGAAAGGACTTCAAGAAGACCCAATATTGCCAAAGAAGCCCTCAGCAGGTACCCCTATCAAATGACTGTGGGTTATTCTACCTATCGTGGATGGTAGCTATCGCAAATACCGACCTCAAGGTGGAGAACATGCGGTACGAGCAGTATCACACACTTAGGGGTATCTACGCCAGCATGCTCCTAGAGTCCAAGTGGGCCTTCCCCGCCAAATAAATAAATAAAGAAGGCTCGTTTATACTTCTTACTCAAATTTTGCCACCCCGAGACGGAGTGTAGGATAAGTTTTGGGGAGGTGTCATAAACAGGCCGCAGAGGTACTAGAGATTCCCTTTTTCTATTACTCCCCTTTAAAATTTCACTTTCCTTTTTCTTACGTTTCTTACGCAAAAAATTTGAAATCTTGAAATTTTCGTTACAACTGGCCTCTTAGAATCTCGCTCCCTCTCGCTAAAATATTAAAAAAGTAGTGCTCCAGCCCCTGAGAGAGAAGTATATGAGCAACCCACGAGTAAAACTACACGTCGTAGCAATACTGCTATATCTCATTCTCACAGTAAGACGTTGTAAATGTAACAACCTTAACTCATGAACCCCTGCAAACTAAGAGAACCTTAGTCATACTCCTAAACACCCATCCCCACCTGACGCTCACATCTAGAAAATCCTAGTCTCTGTACATGGGAAAAAGCTGCCATGTTCAAAGAAAATAGCCAAAAAGAGGCTTGGCCGCCCAAGAAGACCAACAAAATCCTAAATCCCAAGCCTGAAAGGAGAGGTAAAAAGCCAAAATATTAATAATAATAAAGTAAAGAAAAAAAATACGAGAGATGTGCCCTAAAAGATGCCAAAAGTTTCTGCTCGGCCGATATATTGCTGCATTCATGAATGTAGATATGTCGTGCCCGTAAGTGGAAACTTGATGCCAAGCTTACACACCTTCAATCCTGAATGGAACATCACATACCACGTGACTTAAAGTCAGAAGCCCAAAAAGGGCAACACTGTTCTTATGAAAATTGTGGGTGAGGAGTTCAGGAGGAAGAGGAAACACCTTAAAGCTTCTAGCCTACCTATACACATTAGCATAGGGCTCTCTGAAAATAAAGAATATGTGCGAAGGATACCTTTCGAAAAGATGTGGCACTAGTATGGATGCTAGCTAAGGGAGGGTTATCATATGAGAAGGAGAAACCTTTTACAATAGAAGGTTATGAAAAATGATACGAGGTTATGCAACCCTTAGTCTAAAGGGAGAGATTGAAACCTAAGGGATTGAATACATGCGACAACAGTCTTGATGCAAGAATGATATATCTCAGTCGTGCTATTATGTCATCCTTGTTCATCCTTTCTCTCTCTGGGTGCTCAAACCTGCATTTAGCATGATGACATGCCTGATTTTAAGTTTGGGGGAGTTGATAACACTGCACTTTACGTATTTTATGTATATATTTTACACCACTTTTAGAATAACTTTAGTCAACTTTGCACACATTTTATCTATCTTCTTGACTGAAGCCTTATTTTGCGATTTCAAGAATCAGCCCAACCGCGGCCGCAATCTTAGAATTGCGACCACAGTTATTCAGCAAAGATCGTGACCACAGTCTCTCCAAAGACCGTGACCACGACTTCTCTAAGGATCACAACCACAGACACTCAAAGACCGTGATCGAGGTAGAATCACAACCACAATTATTCACCAAAGATCGCGACCGTGGTCTCTCCAAAGACCGTGACCGCAACTTCTCCAAGGATCATGACCGCAGTCTCTCCAAGGATCGCGACTGCGGTCTCTCCAAAGATCACAACCGCGGGCACTCAAAGACCGCGACCGAGGTCCTGGGGAGGATCGCAGTTAAGAAAGACCATGACCAAGGAGGAATAAAGGAAAGATCGTGACCGTAGTTTTAAGTCGGTGGAAAGACCGCGACCACGGTCTTAAGTCGGTGGAAGGTGCCTAGCGCCCCCGCCTGTCTTGTCAAGGCATCAGATCATAGAGATCCGGTCCTGATACCACGAAGTGCTGCCGCATCCCAGAACCGTTGCTGAACATCCATCAATCTTGGATCTCCAGAGCAAAAGCCGAGGAGAGAGAAGATGACTGCCCGTGCCCGCCACTTCTTCGAGATAAGGAGACATCCCCATGGTAGATCTAGATCTGAAGAAGTAATGTGTAGTATCACGTTTCTTCTCCTCTAGATCTATCATTTCCTCATGCTGTACTCACCTCCATTCTTTGTGGTATCTCATGGATCTATCTTTTCATAGCGCCGCCATGTTACCCACAAGCATGAGTGGCTAAACTCCATAACTTTGCTTGGGGGTAGCCACTAAGGCTCTCCCAACATATATATTGTCTCTTTCTTTTGAATATACATATTCTAATCAAGATTATCTCTTTGCACCTATTTTAATGCTTCACTTGTATGCTTAGCTACCGTCTTGTGATGTTTGATTGTTGATATCTCGAGAGAGTAATATCACTTTTATCCTGTGTCATGGAGTAGTATGAATGCACGAGAGTGTTGAAATGCTAAATGCTTCAAACCATATGTTTTGCTGTGAGGTTTTTGAGTTGTCCTCTTGAGAGAGAGGCTTCTTTTAGGCCTAGATCTATCCTCATCTCGAGAGAGAGTGGAATAGACATTTTATGGTTGCTTGTAATCTTGATATGAGTATGCAGGAGAGAGAGATAGTATGCTTGTTGGAGAGACTCTTTGGTTGGTGAGTCCCAACCCGGGTTTTCCCATATACTTGTTACAATTTGTTTCTTTTACTTATTTTCTCTTACTGTTCTTGTTCTCGAGCTACCGTTCCCTCGGGAACACATATTAATCCTCTTTTATGCTGGAGTATAGAGTGTTGATTTCGCATTCTTAGCACGACCAACCTTGTCCCTGTGTTTGACCCCGATTGCTACATCAGACCCCGTCATCATTGCGGGGGCCTGAGTGTTGGTTTATCTCTTTAAAAGTACGACTACTTTAATCCGCTCCTTTTGGACGCGCGATTTAGGCCGGTCAGTAAATCATACCGATCCACCTTCCTTATTTAGAAACATTGTGCATGATGCTAGAGACTGTTATACTTAGGTTGTATTAAGTTTATGAAGCTAAGCATTGTATTGAGATTGTAGACTCTGAAGGCTAACAATAGATGAAGTGACAAAAGCTTCACGTCTCTATTAAAATAATTTTTTCTTGAAGACAACAAGCTTCTAATCTCAACATACAAATTAAAGAAAATATTATTCTCGATGAGGATGGTGGCTAAGAAGATACATGCATGCCCGAATGATTATGTATTATTTCAAAAGGACTATACTGATTTGGAAGATTGTCCAAAATGTGGGACGTCAAGGTATAAAATGATGACTTCAGGTAAGCCTAAAACTGGCTCTCTTGCCATAGTGATGTTGTATCTACCTATAATACCACAGTTTTAAAGCTTGTTTTCCAATATAATGAATGCACAAGATTTAGATTGGGAAGTAGAGGGAAATAAAAAGGATGATGGGTCCTATGACATGCGTCAATTTTCCCACAATGGAAGAAAACTGATTTATTGTACCTTGAATATGGTGAAGAAGTCAGAAATCTAAGACTTGTCTTTATACTGATGGGATGAATCCATACAACACATTAAGAAGTCAACATAGCACTTGGCCTATGATGATTGTTATATATAATCTTCCTCCCTAGTTGTGTATTAAAAATAAGTATGTCATGTTTTCCTTGTTGATACTGGCCCCCATACAATCTGGCAATGATATTGGTTTTTTCTTGAACCTCTGATTGATGAGTGAAAGAAACTACGGGGAGAAGGTGTGATGACCTATGATGCTTCACGTAGAGAGACATTTCGTCTGTATACTATGTTTTTTTGCACTATTAATGACTTTCTAGCATATAAAAATTTGTCTGGATACAACGTAAAAGGATCCAAAGCATGTCCTATATGTGAAGAGAATATTTATTCAATACGATTAAACTATGGCGGCAAGACTGTATATATTGGCAGTCGAAGGCTTCTTCTAAAAGTGCATCCTTACCGAAGTTTGCACAAAGCATTCAATGGATCAATTGAGGGAGGGAGTCCTCAAAACCTATATCAAGGGAGGTTGTTTATGAAAGAGTAAAAGACTTTGTCAATGCATTTGGTAAGAGATCACAATGTACTATTCACATAGAGAGTGATAAATCTTTATTCAAGAAGAAGTTAAAAATCTGGGATCTTCCTTATTGGAGTTCTTTGGTAGTTAGACATTGCATCGATGTTGTGCATGTTGAGAAAAATGTCTGTGATAGTGTCATTGGTACTCTGTTGAATGTATTAGGTAAGACTAAAGATGGCATCAAATTCAGAATGGGCCTATGTGAAATGGTAAGAATTAACAACACAAGTTAGCAGTGATCAAAAGATATATTTACCTCCTGCTTGTTACACATTATCTAGATAGGAGAATAGAACTTTTTACAAGTGCTTGCTTAGTATTAAGGTAACACATGTATACTGTTCCAATATCTGTAGATTGGTATCAATGAAGGACTGAAGCTTATAGGTCTAAAATCTCATGATTGTCACATGCTAATGGAGAAAATATTGCCCATGGCTATTTGATCTATATTGCCAAAGCATGTAAGGTTTGCAATCATGAGGCTTTGTTTCTTCTTCAACACTATATGCAACAAAGTTACTGATCTTGGAAATCTTGATAAGTTTCAAAGAGAAGTGGCCATTACCCTATTCCAACTTGAGATGTATTTTCCTCCTTCATTATTTAATGTCATGGTAGATCTTGTTGTCCATTTGACTAGGGAAGTGAAAATGTTGGGTCCAATTTTCTTGCATTGGATGTATCCTTTTGAACGGTACATCAATGTTTTTAAAGGTGATGTTTGAAACTGTTATCAGCCCAAAGGGAGTATTATTGAGGGTTATGTGGCTAGGGAGATTATGGAATTTTGAAATGACTTTCTTAGTTGTAATGAAGCTCCTGCCAACGAAAAGAATGTTGATCCTTATTTGGGCAAAGAGATTTTAGGAGCACGAGTGAAAGTAATTAATCACAAGTTGTGGGAACAAGCACACTTGTATGTTTTAAACAACATCAATGAAGTAGATATTTATATCACATAATATACTAATTTTATCAAGCCAAAATATCCTCAAGCTAGCTCAATGTGGCTTGCTAGAGAGCATAATAGGACATTTATTAGGTGGTTTGAAGATAAAGTTTTTCATCAACTATCTCAAATACCAAATAATGTTGCTGAAAATATCAAATTGATCACCTTTAAAGAAAAAAAACAAGTGTTATGTTTGATGAAGGGTTTGACATAAATGGATCTTCATATTACATAAAATGTCAAGATGATAAGAGTGTCATCCAAAACATTGGGGTCACCCTTTAAGAGTCTTCATTGTATTTTTCTGGTGCGAAGGATAAGAGTCCACATGAAGCCAAAATGCCATATTATAGTGTCATCGAAGACATATGAGATTTTTACTATATAGATTTTAGACTTTCCATCTTTAATGGTAACTGGGTTGATGACACCAAAGAAATTGTAGTGGATGAATTGGATTTCATATTAGTGAATTTTAAAAAGATTGGCGAGAAGGGCGAGCCATTCATAATGACATCAAAAGTGAAACAAATATTATACATCAATGATCATCATCATCTAAGACTCAGTCCCAACTATGTTGGGGTCGGCTACATGGATCCTTCATTTCCATTCATCTCTATCATGGGCCATATTCTGGTTGAGATGTAGAGATTCAAACCCTCTCTTTACAAGTTCATCCCATGTCAATTTAGGCCTTCCTCTTCTTCTATTTATTGCACTTGTATCAATAGAATTGCTTCATATAGGTGCATTAGTTAGTCTGCATTGCACATGTCCGTACCATTCGAGTCGACCCCCGTGCAACTTGTCCTCAATGCTTGCCACTCCCACTTTATTCATGATATAGTCATTTCTCACGCGATCTTTTCTTGACTTCCCACACATCCATCTCAGCGTACACATTTTAGCCACGTTCATCTTGTTGAGACCTTGTTTCTTCACCGCACACCATTCACTCCATAGAGCATGGCTGGCCGTATAGCTATTCTATAAAACTTACTTTTAACTTGACAGGGATATTCCGATTACAAAATACTCCAGTTGCACTCCTCCATTTCAACCATCCTGAAGTAATCCTATGACAAACATCATTTTGGACATCCACATCTGTTTGAATAATAGAGCCCAAGTAATGAAATTTATCACATTTTGGTATATCTACGTCGTCCAACTTGGCTCCATCATTCACAATGTGAGATTGACTGAAATTGCAATGTGTATACTCCATTTTTCTCTTGCTAATCATCAATCCATTTGATTCTAATGCCTCTCTCCAACGTTCAACTTAATCATTCAATTCATATTTAGATTCATCAATCAAACAATATCATCAGAAAATAACATACACCAAGGAATATCATCCTGAACATTCTTAGTCAAGTCATCCATAACAAGAACAAACATATATGGACTAAGTGTGGATCCTTAGTGTACCCCAACTGTGATAGGAAAAGTTGGTGTCTCTCATCCAGGAGTCTTTACACTTGCAATAGAGCTATCATACATGTCTTTGATCAAGTCAATGTAGTTGATTGACACACCCTTTTTCTTCAAAACCATCCACAACACTTCTCTGGGTACTCAATCATAAGCCTTTTACAAATCAATAAACACCATATGAAGATCTCTTTTGCTTTCTCTAAACTTCTCCATAAGACTCCTTATTAGAAAAATAGCATATGTTGTTGATCTTCCAGGCATGAAACCAAATTGGTTGTTTGATATTTGCATTATAGATCTTAGTCTTTGCTCAATAATCCTCTTCTAAAGCTTCATTGTGTGACTCATCAACTTGATACCTCTGTAATTTGTGCAGATCTGAACATCACCTTTATTCTTGTAGATGGGGACTATAGTACTATCTCTCCATTCATCTGACATCTTCTTGGTCTTCCTGATCTTGTTAAGGAACTTTGTTAACCACATAACTCCTTCATCCCCCATACTCTTCCATACATCAATGGGAATACCATCTGGGCTGCATGCCTTTCTCATTTTCATCTTTTTCAAAGCATTCTTGACCCTAAATGGTGAACCTCATCGTGTGTAAATGATATCTCTTGTATTCATGTCACATGAGTCTCTAACATTATTTGCATTATCTCCATTGATAAGCTTATGGAAGTAATTTCTCCACTGGTTCTTGATATCATCATCCTTAACCAACACTCTGCCATCTTCATTCTTGATGCATTTTACTTGACTCAAGTCTCTTCCTTTACTTTCTCTTATACACTCCATTTTATATATATCTTTTCCCTCTTCTCTTATGTATAACTTCTTATAAATATCATCAAAATATCTAGAACTTGCCTCCTGAACAACCTTTTTAGCTTCTTTCTTTGCTTGCTTGTATCTTTGGAAGGCTGCATCATCTCAAGATTTTGGCAAGCTCCTATAGATATCCCTTTTTAGTTTAATAGCCTTATGTACTTCATCATTCCACCACCAAGTTTCTTTTGGTGGAGGCCCACAACCTTTGGACTCCCTCAAAACCACTTTGAAATTTTTTGTTATGTAGGAGCTCATGTTATGCCACATAGTGTTAACATCAGACTCCAAGTTCCCTCCTTGATGAGTTTATCATGAAAAGTTAAATTTTTCTCTCCTTTAAGATTTCACCATTTGATACTGCTAGCTTGGTTTCTATTATGCTTGCCTTTATTGATCTTCATGTCAATATCCAAGACTACCAACCTATGCTGAGTCGTGAGTTCTTTGCCAGGAATCACTTCACAATCCTTGCAAATATTATGATCCACCACCTCCTAAGGAAATAATCAACTTGGCTACAATTGTGCCCACTCTTGAAAGTAATCTTATGAGATTCTCTTTTCTTGAAATGAGTGTTTTCCAAAATCATATCCTATGTAACTGCAAAATCTAATATCCTCTCTCCTTCTCCATTTCTATTGCCATATCCAAAACCACCATGAACTCTCTCATATCCAGCATTTCTACTTCCCACATGGCCATTAAATCACTCCCAATAATAATCTTCTCCTTTGTCGGTATTCCCTGCATCAATTCATCCATGTCATCCCAAAAATCCTTCTTAGCCTCCTCTCTAAGGCCAACTTGGGGGGCATCATCACTAATAATGTTAAACATATTTTCCCAAGAACAACCTTGATAGCTATGATTCTATCACCCATCCTTGTGATCTTTACAACATCATCCTTCAACATCTTATCAACAATAATGCCTATGCCATTTCTATGTTCATCAATACCCATATACCAGATTTTGTATCATGTGTCTCCAATCTCTCTACAATGTTCCTTTGTCTACTTGATTTCCTGCAAACAAGCTATATTGACTTTTCTTCTCATCATGACATCCACTATCTTCAACTATTTCCCTATCAAAGAGTCAATATTCCAAGATCCAACTTGAATCCTTTTTTGTTGAACTTGCTTCGTTACCTGCCTTAGTCGAAATTGTTGCCCTTGTACATTTTTCACTACATCTGGGCAATGATGCAACAGGACTAGCTTCTTTACCCACACTTGTCCAAGATGTGGAAAACCTTGCACATTTTTCACTACATTGATGATCATACAAATGCAAAATGGTCTGTCATTCTTCATGAGAAAAGGCAGTTCATTACAGATCCTATAAATTAAGAAGAGTACTATGACAAGTATGATGACTGCAATCCATTCTTAATTGGCTTTCCAACACCAAATGTTGAAGCTAACAATAACTTATATCTGCATGGAGACCACACAAAAGGCATATTAATTGATCATAGATCCAACAAATACTAGAGGCATTTATTTTATTTTTTAAATGCTAGATGTGCATTTTATATTATTTATCACTTATATTTCATTCTTTGATTGTTTTTTAGATGGCATATGACCATGAGGATGAGCACTATGATGATGTGCACCATTAGGATGAGCACCATGATGGTGTAAGTTGTATTGTTTTATCACATAGATGTGCATTTTACATTCTCTATCAAAATTATTATATAGATGCACATTTTACATTCTCTATCACTTATATGTGTTTGTTGACAATTTTAGAATGAGCATCCTAAGGATGTTGACCCTGAGGATCTTGTTAGCTTTGTAGAGGAACAACATGATTGTGCACCAGAAGAGACATCACCTTGATGAACAAGTAGGTAGCGCGAAGGGGTAAACGACCGAAGCTAGCTATTTACTTTGATGATGTAGGAAACTCTATTGGGAGAATCACAATCCTTTCGTGCAATATCTAGGGGTTCTTAAATCAAAGTGAATATAACAATTGAATCTTGGAATAAAGTTGATCCTTCAAAGAAAGGCTACATTTGGAAGGATTCATGTATGATATATTTAGCTTTTCAAAGATAATCACAATTCTATTTTATAAATATGCCATTAAGTATATGAAATCTTACAGAACATCTTTGAGCTTGATGAAAAACACAGTAAAGAAGTGATGCAATTCTTTGAGAGGCTATTAAGGAATTATAGGACAAGTATGACATGATAATACTTAATAAACAACAAGAAGAAGAAGTTCTCCATTGAGAAAAGAGCCTATCTAGAATGAAAGGTTTAGGAAGAATTTGTTGCTTCAAGAGAAACATATAAAATCAAGATATTAAGGTTACTTTATTTTTATATATTATTCTTAATGACTAATCAAATGAATTCAATGTATTACATAATTAACATACGGTTTGGATTAACCAGACTTTAAATGATTCTAAAAAGAAAGGTTTGTAAAGAATGTGCACAACCACAACTTGAGTCCAGGTGACTATTACATGCAGATGCAAAAGAGACTGGAAGCATCTTCTTATGAGTAGCCTACTCCTAGGTTACTGTGTCTTCTACTACTCCTACACTTTTACTTCATCATGATGAGTGGATAGTTCCAAGGACAAACCAATCTAGAAAAATATCCAACCCCGCAACTGGCGAGGTGGTTGCAAAAATGGTAAAATTTAACTTTGTATGCTATATGTTCATTTTTGACCTTGATTACCAATTGTTATGTTTTACTTACTAAATTCTTTTTATGACGATTAGAAGGAGCTCTACGACCAAAGAAAAAGAAGGAAAGTTCATCCCGAGGGCCAAAGGGATGAACTGATAGTTTCTCTAGGACTCCTGAGCATCCTGGCCGTGTTAGGGCCACTGAGGATGGTGTCAATATAAGATCCTTTTTTGGGTCACCAGAGAAGTGCAAATCTGTTAAGAAAGGAGTCTGGTCACAAGAGCAGGTGTAAGACATGATTACAAAGGTAATAGAGGATGCAATAAGACAATATCATGCTTCTCATTCTCTACCTCCTCATCCGATACCTATGTAGCCCCACTCTTCATACAAGGTGGACCCCTCGATGACAGAGGTGAATGAAAGTAATCCCATGAACCCATTAACTGTTGGATTTTGTGGAGAAAACATGCACGGTGGAAGCGATAAAATCCACGCAACCCAAAACAGGATCTCGTCGACAACAATGTATTTAGAAGGATTGTTTGCGGGATATACCTTATCGCGGAGCAAGTCCGGCGATGTCTCGCTGCACGACGGTGCAACACTACTTGTCGACACAGACGGAACTTCTCTCCCGTTCGCTGTCGCAGGTTGATCTGGCGGCGCTCCTTTGCGGAAGTGATGTCCGCCGCTCGTAGCACGTACAGGAGGTCATCGACGTCCTCCGAATGCAGGCGTCAAGGCGTCTGCGTCTCTACTTCATCCATGCGGATGGACGGAACTCCACGTCGCGCTTCCTAAGCCGGCGGGAAGGAGTGTGTTTCTGCTGCGGCGTACTAGCAGCGCGTTTCTCTCCTTTCTCTCCTAAGGACGGTGACGGCTAGGTTTACGTGCGTAAGCGTAAACGGAAAAGCGTCTATCTATCTTATATAGATATCGGTCGTCAATCCTCCTTTAAACAGGATACGAAGGGAAATAGGGTTTCCTAAACCCATCGGTAAACAGAAACGTTGCATTTTAAAACGCTCGTGGATTAATTAGAATATTCCGGAATTCATTAATTAACCAAATAATCACATTAATTGATTAATTAATATCTGACTCCATGCAATCGCTTGGGATGGCTTTATGTGCATATACACCAACAAACTCCCACTTGCACTTAGAGCCAGTCACTCCAATATTATTCTAATCCATTACATAAACATTTTAGTAATCAATGTGATTCGGAGCAATTCCAATCAAATCCACAATTTACTCCTATTCCAACACATCCTATGCGTGTGACCCGGTAGGCTCCAAATTACGTTGGCAGTGATATCCATAATCATATTATGATTTCACAAGCAATGATTGGTATCTAGCAAGACTTCATTGCTACCCAAGTAATTGGAGAAGTTGGAGAACAACTTGACCTATCATTCATGACTGGTGTTACAGTGATTGTATAGTTCTTTTGTCACTAATATCCGGATTGAACTCGAGTCATGGAATTGTTATCCTTTTCAACGTGCAATCCATGTTCCTTGAACTAGAGCAGACTGTCTGAGATATATGTAAGCTCAATATCACATATTGACTCGCATCAACATGGCCATGCATTTCTCAGTCTCGCTTATTAAGTGGCCGGAATATCAAACTCCCGTAGGAAGGACAAATTCCATCTACATCACTCACAGTCATCCCCATGTGTCACAGTGCACCCAAGCACCATCTTTATAGCAATCCTTATTCAGGACCACGGTGGATGATGTCAAAGTACACCGAACGACATGTGATAAGTGTAGTGACTTCAGGTCTAAGAACCACAATCACCACCATCATTATGAGATGTGACTCTAACTACCAATCATGGTATCCATGTGTCACTCTCAAGGTGGGTCTATCCGATACACTGTTCTCTAACAAGTATCTATGTATTTGGTTTGATATCTCCATATCATGGATAATGAGATTCTTCCATCAACCAACATACATTCTAATCTTATGTGTTATTGATGTCTATGGATATTTCCACAATAACAACCGATTAGGGACAAAACAAGAATACATACTCTTAGCATACATATGATCTCACTATTCAGGTCATCAAACCGAAGACATATGTCATTGAGTATATTATTCTATAGACATCTATAAGTTTTATGGTCATCTCACAATATAAAACACAAACATATAGATTGGAAACTTGCCTTTATTGATATGATCAATGTAGTATTACAAATCATTTACATAGTATCCCATTACAATCATCGAATGATAGTTTCTATGGGCATACATACCAACAGATTCCCACTTGCACTTATACCCAATCACTCATGAATCTCAATCCAAGTGATCGAACATGTCCGTCATGTTTCTACTGTGAAAGTGCTTTTGTGAGCGGGTCAGCCACATTGCTTTCTGTAGGTACTCTACAAATCTTCACATCTCCTCGTTGTACAATCTCTCGTATGAGATGGAACCGCCGTAGAATATGTTTGGAACGTTGGTGCGATCTTGGTTCTTTAGCCTGTGCAATTGCTCCATTGTTGTCGCAAAACAACTCAATTGCATCACCAGCGCTTGGAACCACTCCAAGTTCAGAAATGAACTTCTTGATCCACACAACTTCCTTTGCAACATTAGATGCGGCAATATATTCGGCCTCTGTTGTAGAATCTGCAACCGTCTCTTGCTTGGAACTCTTCCAGCTCACAGCTCCGTTGTTCAGGCAAAACACAAATCCAGATTGCGATCTGTAGTCATCTTTGTCAGTTTGGAAGCTAGCATCGGTGTAACCCTTTACCACAAGCTCTTCCTCACCGCCGTATACCAAGAATTGATCCTTAGTCCTTCTCAAGTACTTTAGGATGTTCTTTACGGCTGTCCAGTGACATTCACCTGGATCTGACTGATACCGACTCGTCATGCTCAAAGCATACGACACATCAGGACGAGTACATAACATTGCGTACATGATAGATCCAATTGCTGATGCATATGGAATCTTACTCATGCGTGCCTATTCATCACATGAACTAGGACACTGGGCTTTAGAGACTGTAACCCCATGGGACATGGGCAAGTTACCTCTCTTAGAACCCTCCATGCTAAACCTCTTTAGCACCTTGTCAATGTATGTGCTCTAGCTTAGGCCTAGAAGCCTTCTAGATCTATCTCTATAGATCTTGATCCCCAGTATATAGGATGCCTCGCCTAAATCCTTCATAGAGGAAGTCTTCCCTAGCCAACCTTTACTGTCTGAAGAGTAGGGATGTCATTTCCCATCAATAGTATGTCATCCACATACAATATGAGAAATACGACTGTGCTCCCACTAACCCTTTTGTAAACACAAGGTTCATCTTCATTTTGACTAAAGCCAAACTTTTTGACTACTTCATCAAAATGTAGATTCCAACTCCGAGATGCTTGCTTCAATCCATAGATTGACCTTTGTAGCTTACAGACTTTATTGGCTTCCTTTGGATCGATAAAACCCTCAGGTTGTGTCATGTACACATCCTCGAGTAAATTCCCATTAAGGAATGCTGTTTTAACATCCATCTGCCAAATCTCATAGTCATGATAAGCTGTAATGGCAAGCATGATCCTGATGGATTTAACCATGGCAACTGGTGAGAAGGTCTCGTCATAATCAACACCTTGAATTTGACGGAATCCTTTAGCAACCAATCTACCTTTATAGGTTTGAACATTTCCATCCATGTCAGTCTTCTTCTTGAAGACCCACTTGCACCCTATGGGTCTTACCCCTTCGGGTGGATCCACCAAGGTCCATACCTTGTTGGTGTACATGGATTCCATCTCAGATCTCATGGCTTCAAGCCATTTCTCAGATTCTGGTCCCTTAGTAGCTTCTAGATAGGAAGTTGGCTCATCTGCTATGCCCAATTCGTCACTATCTTGAGTCACGAGAAATCCAAATCTCTCAGGCTCAAGTCGTGTCCTACTAGACCTACGAGGTTCCTGTGTTACATTTGGAACTTGAAATTCCACAACAACTTGTGAGTCTTCATATTCCTTATGTACCTCCTCAGGTTCTCTACTTTCTTGTTGGTCTCGAACTTCTTCGAGCTCTACATTCCTCCCACTAATTCCTTTGGAAATAAATTCCTTTTTCAAGAAATACAGTAGTCCTAGCAACAAACACTTTGTTGCCAGTTGGTGTGTAGAAGTAGTATCCCCTAGTTACCTTGGGGTATCCAACAAAATAGCATTTTTATGATTTGGGTCCAAGCTTTTCAGGAAATTGTTTCCTAACATAAGCTTCACATCCCCAAATCTTTAACATAGACAAATTGGGACGATTCCCATTCCATATCTCATATGGTGTCTTTTGAACCGATTTGGAAGGCACACGGTTAAGTGTAAACGCTGCAGTTTCAAGAGCATATCCCCAGAACGATATTGGAAGTTTGGCTGAACTCATCATTGATCGTACCATGTCTAATAATGTACGATTCCTTCTTTCTGACACACCATTATGTTGTGGTGTACCAGGTGGAGTCCATTGTGATACAATATCACAGTCTCTTAGAAGGTCCTCAAACTCTTGGCTTAAGTATTCGCCACCTCGATCTGAACGGAGTGCTTTAATACTCTTACCAAGTTGCTTCTCTACTTCATTCATGAAAGTCTTGAACATTTCAAGAGTTTCTGACTTGTGTTTCATAAGATATACATAGCCATACCTACTGAGGTCATCATTGAAGGTAATGAAGTATTGATAGCCTCCTCTAGCATTTGATCTAAAAGGTCCACATACATCAGTATGTATGAGCCCTAGTAGATCACTGGCTCTCTCACTGTGTCCAGTGAAAGGAGTTTTGGTCATCTTCCCTAATAAACATGCCTCACATGTCTCTAATGATTCAAAATCAAAAGAGTCTAGATAACCATCCTTATGGAGTCTAGATATGCGCTTCTCGTTTATGTGCCCAAGACGACAATGCCATAAGAATGTTTTGTTTGAGTTGTCAAGTTTTAACCTTTTAGTATTTACGTTATATATGCTAGTCTCAAGTTCTAACAAGTAGATACCATAAGACATAGGGGCATTTCCATAAAAGATCTCATCTTTAGATATAGAAATAATTCCATTCTTAGTGTGAAATTCAAATCCACTCTTTTCCATACAAGATACATAAATAATATTTCTATTAATGGCAGGTACGTAATAGAAATTCTCTAATTCTATTACAAGGCCCGTAGGCAAAGATAAACTAATAACTCCAACTGCGGTGGCAGCAACTCTTGCTCCATTAGCAACCCGCAGCTTGACTTGGCCCTTTCGTAAAGGCTTACTTCTTATCAGATCCTGCATATTAGAACATATGTGAGATCCACATCCGGTATCCAGTACCCATGATGAAGAAGTATTTAAGTTTATCTCAATAACGTATATACCTGAAGTGGAGATCTCTATCCCCTGCTTCTTCTTCCTCAGTTCCTCCAGATAGAGAGGACAGTTTCTTTTCCAATGTCCAGGCTGGTGACAATGGTGACAACTGCCTTCTTTGGAGATCCCACCTTTAGCTTTGAGCGCAGATGGCTTTGGCTTCTGCCTGGCTTTAGAACCTTTCTTAGCCTTGCTTTTGCCTTTTGACTTTCCCTTTGCCTTGCTGATCACCATCACAGACTTGGGCTTGTCTTTCTTCATCTGTGCTTCAACTGTCCTCAACATGCCCAACAATTCTGACAACGGCTTATCAAAATTGTTCATGTTGTAGTTCATGACAAAATGACTATATGATTCAGGAAACGATTGTAGAATCACATCAGTGGCCAACTCTTGACCTAGGGGAAATCCCAGCTTGGATAAGCTTTCCACGTACCCAATCAAGGTGAGTATATGGGTGCCAACTGAGTCTCCCTCTTTCATCTTGCTTTTGAACAAAGCCTTTGAGACATCATATCTCTCCTGTCTTGCTTGATGTTGATACATGTTCTTGAGATGTGTTACCATCTCCATGACATTCATGTTCTCATGTTGCTCTTGCAACTCATAGTTCATTGAGCACAACATCAGGCACTTGACATCGACGACATCATCAAGGTGCTTCTTGTAAGCATCCTTTTCAGCCTTGGGCGCATTTACGGCGGGCTCCTCTGGCTCTGGTGTTTCAAGGACATAGAGCTTACGCTCATGTGTGAGAACAATTCTCAGCGTCCTAAACCAGTTTTGAAAGTTGGTTCCGGTAAGTTTGTCCTTCTCAAGGACCGATCGCAATGAGAAAGTGTGAGTGTTGGTTGTCATTTGATTGCTACAAAAGAAAAATTTGCATTTAGTCCAAAACATTTTGACTTGTAAAGATTTGATAAACGAGATTAATTAGGCCTTTAATTAATTACGCTCCCACTATTTTATTCAAATTGATAGCCCTCACTATCAACTCGGAAGATTGCAACGCACAACCTTCTAGTGAGCCAAGACCCAAAATAATTGGATCAATGCCCAGCCAACGCTGGCGTCAAAGACCAAATACTAAGGTAGGCAACATTTGCCAATTGCATCATATGCAACTCTTGGATAGATGATCATGCACAACTCCTTGCCATGATGCATCTGTGTGCCTCTAGGTACTTGATCCTATCAAGGTTCCCTAGTTAAGTCCAACCCATAAGCCAACACGATGAGTGTGCACCCTGCGGAGGCAGACCCACACACCCACCATCACACTTCCACGAGATAGACAGTGTACCACGCGGAGGCGTGCCCACACATAGTCGATCAAGCTTTTCATGTGTGTTGCTTTATGGAAGGCAACTAAAACTTAATATTATTAATTGAGGGGTTTTATTAATACATATACATATCCAAACACCACATACTTATAGTACGTATCATATACTACTATATCCACAATCACAAACGATAGACATGCAATCACAAACACAAATACATCGGTTATGGCCATACTATTGTAATCCTTTGGAGCAACAAAGGATTACGGTCAACCTATGGTCTTATGCATCTCATACAACACATGTGAATCAACCTGTAAGCCTTTAATGATCAACATTACAATGAACAACTTCATGGATGCTTCGTGAGGTTGGAACTTCAAGTTGCTTCTTAGAATGGGATCTTCTTGTTGCTTTTCCATGGACGCTCCTTGGTGTTGGATCTTCAGGTTACTTCTTGGAATTAGATCTTCATGGTGATTCTCCATGGACACTCCTTGGAGTTGGATCTTCAAAGGGCCTCCTTACATCAAGTATACAAAAACTAAAACTAATCCTATCTCTATTACATCATATGAGTATAAATATAAAAGGAAAGAATTAATTACACTTTGAAATAAGAGATGAGGCTCGGCATGCAAGCCGAATACTTTATACAAAGGATCCATATGTAACCATTATACATCCATAGAATTCATAAGCAACCATATCCACAAGATTGACATCCACATTCATTCACAACATTCACACAAGGGGATACTAGGCCATAACCGTGCATGCACTCACCACATAAAATAGATTTTAAAGGAGACGTGTATGCTATCATAGGTATATCTACATATACATATATACATATTAAAATTGCAATACTTTTAATGCGGGACATTCCCCATTAAATAAATTTTTGACTCCCACGCAGACTATGCGGGGCACACAGGGGCAGCGCCCTTGTGCGGGGATCCCGCTGCCCGGTCAGCGGGTGGGGGTCGAGGGGAGGCCGCCCCTCGCGGGGTCTCAGGGGCAGAGCCCCTGAAAGGTCTACGGAATTTTACTTCCGTGCACTAAGGAAAATCAATATTTTCCATAGTCGACCCCATCCGAAACGTCAAAAATAGAAGCCTGCAGCGTATGTGGAATTAGGTTTAGATTTGCACATTAACAGTTTCAATTCACATCATATGCAACATAGAAAATAGTATACAGCGATTCGATCATATCAAAACTAATCCAAATACGTCGTAGATCGACACTGCTCTGATACCACTGTTGGATTTTGTGGAGAAAACATGCGCGGCGGAAGCGATAAAATCCACGCAACCCAAAACAGGATCTCGTCGACAACAACATATTTAGAAGGATTGTTTGTGGGATATACCTTATCGCGGAGCAAGTCCGGCGATGTCCCGCTGCACGACGGTGCAACGCTGCTTGTCGACATGGACGAAACTTCTCTCCCGTTCACTGTCGCAGGTTGATCCGGCGGCGCTCCTTTGCGGCAGTGATGTCCGCCGCTCGTAGCGCGTACAGGAGGTCGTCGACGTCCTCCGAATGCAGGCGTCAAGGTGTATGCGTCTCTACTTCGTCCACGCGGATGGACGGAACTCCACGTCGCGCTTCCTAAGCCGGCGGGAAGGAGTGTGTTTCTGCTGCGGCGTGCTAGCGGCGCATTTCTCTCCTTTCTCTCCTAAGGACGGCGACGGCTAGGCTTACGTGCGTGAGCGTAAATGGAAAAGCGTCTATCTATCTTATATAGATATCGGTCGTCAATCCTCCTTTAAACAGGATACGAAGGGAAATAGGGTTTCCTAAACCCATCGGTAAACAGAAACGTTGCGTTAATTAAAACGCTCGTGGATTAATTAGAATATTCCAGAATTCATTAATTAACCAAATAATCACATTAATTGATTAATTAATATCCGACTCCATGCAATCGCTTGGGATGGCTTTATGTGCATATACGCCAACATTAACTACCACAACCAATGTAAGTCTTTTCATGATATAATAGTCTTTCTGGTGAATTTCTAATATGTTTTCATTTAGGTGCATATAACACTATATAAAAATTTGTAGGGGTTGAGGCCTTGCCTTCTTTTACTAGATGATCAATATGTTGTTGCACTAGCTAAGGCTTACCCAACCCTTCTAGGTGACATGATTCATGGTCATCCAATGCCTTCCGATGTGGTTCATGTGTTTATCAGGCTTCTCTATCCCACTTGAAAACAAACATCACTGCCACATGCCCACCCCTACCATGATACAATAGGTGATAAAGACAAATGCGTGGTTATGTGGCCCAATGAAGGAGTTGTCTACACCATTATATGCTAAACTTTCATTGTGTTTGTATTTTTGATTCTTTTCTACTTGTTTATTTAATTAACAATTGATATGAGAATATATAGATGCATGTCATGTACCTAAGACACCCCCTACTATTCATCCTCCACTTCCTTCTCCAGATATCCAATTACCTATTTGGATTGAATAGGACCTATTGAGTTTTTACGTCCTAGTGCAGGGGTTTGACAATATGGCTAAGTGACTTAGAAGAAAGGTTGATTATGATGGTCCATAGTAGGGAGGACACTGTAGGTCAAGCTCACAATACTAGTATATTTGTGCAAGATATTGTGGAACTATTTACTTATTCTTGGTTGAATACAACTCTGATAGAACTTTGAATATGGTGAGAGCTTATGGCAAATACAAATTGGTGGAATACCAGGCAATCCAAAACTTTTTTGGATGATATTCAAGAGAATAATGTTATAGAAAGATTCATAGAATTGCCACATTCTATATATGTGAAATCACATGTTAATCTATTTTCTTATATATTAATGCATACATATAAATCTTGCAACCACTTATATAGGGTGTGTGGAGAGTTCACACTAACCAATGTGGTATTTCTATTTCCAACATTGTTTAGCCATGTAGATAAAGATCCAAAATTTATTAGCAATTATTGCTCTACTACATTTATAGATTATGGTAATGTGGGAACAAGTGTGATTATAGCTCCTTTCCATGTTGGGTAAGTTTTACACACATTCACTTATAATTTTGACTTATAAATTACATTTCATTGTGGATATTGAATTTTCTTTTGTTTTCTTTATTTTCACTCAGTAATAATCATTGGGTGTTGTTGATAATTGTCCCTGAGAACCTTTGAGTAAGGAAGTAGACAATGGGGGTAATGCAATGAAGAAGATATTATTTATGTGAGTAAATTTTTACGTCCATCAATATATTGATATTTGCATCATTAATTACATGACTATTTACTAATCCAATTAAATGTGTTACTTTGACTTATAGGGCTATAAAAGATTTCAAAAAGGCTAGAGGAAATGTAGATAAGAAGAAAAGGTCATTAACTTGGAAGAACGTTTCAGTAGTTTTCTAACTCCAATGCATATATATGTCAATTAAGCTTACTTTTATTTATTAACATTTCACATAATTATAAATTTATAGTGCCCTATACAAGACAATGGCTGGGCATGCATATACTTAGTGATGCGATATATGGACATGATTGTCAAACATGCAACACTAGACATCCATTGTATACAAAAAGTAATCTCTATAGTCTTGATCATCATAAGTAAATAGTCTCATTTGATAATATGAAATATCAATTCAAACTCTTGAATTATGTCATTGCAGCTGTTTGATACGACAAAACCCTATACAAATGAAGAGATAGAAGAGATACGAGAAGAGTGGGCACAAGTCTTCTTTAAGGAATTTGACTTTGAATATGATTGGGATAAAATATGAGTTTTCTAAACCTTTATGCAATTTATTTCCATACATATGTTGAGATTATGACATTTTTAGCTTTAAATTTTATACGAGTGAATTGTTGGTGCATGTGTGAATGATGTGTATATATATGCATGTGTGTGAATGAATGTGATGATGAATGAATACAATGAGAATTATATTTGTACATGTCATGAGAATGGAATTGGAGAATGGATCTTGTCTGTGTGTTTTCTAATTGTGTATGTGCATGTGAATGGAATTAAGTGTTGAAGTGAATGGAACTAAAGAATGAAAATGTATGTGGGCGGATGAATTATGTGTAAGTATTTGCTATTATAGGTGTTGTAGGTGTGTCTACATGTTGTTAATATGAATGTAGGATTGAACCTGTAATTTTAATGAAATGTATGTTCTTCATCCTACTGAATAGTCAAACAACATGTCTGTAGACCTTCATATGAAAAAAAAATTATAACTGTGGCGTAGGTCGTTACAAAAAAAGGACGTTGTAGAGCTTTATCATCAATTTTTTTAGAAAACTGATGCTATAGACCAACTATGTCATTGGTTTCCTCCTTAAAATGACAACATATCCATTCTACCGTGATGGACAACATGGTAGTGCTACCAGTTGGCTTGTGGCATCAATTTTACTAAAAAATGACACACTATATCTAAAATGGCCGTACTGGACAACACGATCGTGCTCCCAACTGACTTGTAGCGTCACTTAATGTGAAAAAACTGACACTATAAATTTGTGGCATCAATTGTTTAACCATAACCGATGACACATCTATCCTTATTAGTTAAAATTTTACTTAATAAGGAAGTACAACGTTGGTTATGGTGATTGAACCGATGACATAGTTGGATATATCATCAGTTGTCTTCCTGGAACTGGAAACAAGAGCAATTTCATGACTTTTTGTTGCTCTGAGTCGTTGATTGTGTCGTTGGCTTCTATTTTCATAATAACCATCACTCCCGCTATGTTGTCAGTTTGGCCGTTCCCAAAAAACTGACACATAAGGTCCATAGCTATAGTGTCGCCCACTTAGGTGCAAGTAAAAGACCAATGTTATAGGATTATTTTAACCAAAGTTAAAGGTGATATCTATACTAGTGCATACACACATACACACACATGTACTTCTTAGTAGAAGTGTGTGTGATTGGTGATACATTTGGAAATTAAAATGTCATACAATGAATTTGTTAACTAAGTCCAACCATATATATATATATATATATATATATATATATATATATATATATATATATATATATATATATATATATATGGAAACCTTTTTCTAGAATAAATGTGCCTACGAGCCTACAATTAGTTCTCTAATACGTCACGTGGTACAACTAAAAGCTATATAGTGTTTTCAATATTTGACTGCTTACTATTGTCATACATCTTTTGTTGGATGATTGCCAATTGCAATTGAGACAGTTTTTGATATATATGCAATAATTATGGATGTTGGTCAATAAATTATCATATTAGTGAACGTAGTCACTATGTTTTTGTATTCACTCAACAATGAAACCTACTACAATATGTACTCAATCACTCTATATTATCTTTCCTTTGGAGAAAGTATCATGCCCATCCAAATTGATAACAATGTCACATGCAAAACCACATCGAATCTTTGTTTTGGTAAATATATTTTTATGTATATCTCAAGAAACCAACATTGCATGGTGCAATACAAGTTCATACCAGTTGTACAATTAGTTTAGTTATGCAAAATGGTCAACAATGGGTTCTGGATACACATGCATCTTTAGTCAATTTTAGTTTGTCATCAATATAGTAACTCCCTCTATAGATGAAGTACCCCACCTTAGCACCTATGCATTGATAGTGAAAAAATGAAGATAAGGCATGCAATAATAATTTGGTTGTTGAGTTCATAAGAAAATTAAAAGAAAAAGTTTTGTCAATGATCCCAAGTTAGATTGTTACTTAATGAATGATAGAATTTCTACTTTAGTTTTCCACATGACCTATCATTAAATGGCTAAGTTGGCTAAAATATCACTGCAATCACTAACATTTGGGGATGATGAAAATCTTCAAGGACCCTATTACTGTGGAACTATAAATTATACTGAAGATATTCATAAGGGTGCTTTGTTTCAATACAAATCTCATTTGATTCAGAAGATTCATGCAGAGTCAATACAAAGAAATGTACAACACTGCACAATCTAGTCCAAAAATATATTTATCACCCTATCATGTTTACAAGAATTTCTATTGGAGTTTTTACACTTATCGTCCTAAAAGGGCAGGTGGTCTTTTCAAAATAAATCCATATGAGGGTGAAAAAGCTTGTTATCTGATTATACTGAATGAGAGCCACCACCATTACATAATGTCTATTAGATTTCAAATGTTCATGTCACTTACACTTGCACCTTTGTATATGTGATTAATTTGTGCTCAAATGAATCTAAAAATCAATTTATGAAGGGTGGGTAGTGTAAGGAGGAAGGAAATATGTAACACATTTAGGATTGGGAGGATTTATACTATGACATTATTTGATTACTAAGTTGCATGTCCGAATATATTAAGTGGTCCATATATTCTTCATGTGTTTGTGCCTATCGATGCAAACACACACCAAGATTAGATTCTACTCCTTTTTTAGGGTTTTGATCCTTCCAATGTAGTTTGAGTTCATGTTGAGAATCAATATAAGATTCTCACTAGTAATTATAAATGCAAATCTTATGGAATAGGTGATGATAATAACACATATATAATTGCATTTGCAATTATTGAGAATAAGATGATTGGTTTGTGGGAGTGGTTCGTCTCTATATTAACTATAATGATTGAAGCTAGAGCTAATCATAATGATTTCTATATCATTTCTTACAAGATGGGTGAATTTGTAATCATATGAATACCACACTCCCCTTTTGTAGACATCAATAATGTATAGCTTCTCGTTGTGCAGACTTCCATAAAGAATTAGGTTTGCTCAACATGTGAAGAGATTATTTTTAATAGTGTCATTATTTATACTCAAAAAATAAATTGTTCACATGTCGCCCACATAGGTAATCCCACTAAATGATCAAAAACATTTACAAGATGGGTGAATTTGTAATCATATGCATACTACACTCCCCTTTTGTAGACATCAATTATGTATAGCTTCTCGTTGTGCAGACTTCCACAAAGAATTAGGTTTGCTCAACATGTGAAGAGATTATTTTTAATAGTCTCATGATTTATACTCAAAAAATAAATTGTTCACATGTCGCCCACATAGGTAATCCCACTAAATGATCAAAAACATTTAACCAAGGGTTCAAATATGGATAAAAATGAAAGAAATGACAAGAGTACCTTAACATTGTATTAACATGTGCTAAAATCAATATAGACAATAACATTTCTACATAATATTGTTTGGAGTCATATCCTGGTGAGGCATAATGACGCTCTTGAAACCATTCAAAGTACCATAATATCTCCTCATACCTTCCTAATAGATATAATATGTAAGATAAGTGTTAGAAATTTAGGAATGACGCCTTAGGTGGATACTATTGGGTGTATGGTTGATGACATATATGGACACAATTGTTATAAAGATACAACAAAATGATGTTAGTCACTAAAGTTGCATATTTATTCAACAATGAAGCCTTCTATTGCTATATGTCTAGGAAACCACAACTTCCTTAGATTTGGAGTGTGTTTTCATGTATAACATGTAAAAAAACTATTACATAAGGGAGGATGTCTTGATGTTCCTCACAAGAGATAATGGTCACTATTTAATGAGAGAAAATGAATTTTCTCATTTTTGTGGTGGCTAGCATCGAGATAGGATCCAATGCTAAGATTAGAAGATGGCAAATATAAAATGATCTTGATATAAACCTTGCTTCCTACTAATGTTGTAAGTATGGAAAAATATTTCATAATAGACGAACATGTAACCATCCATGTATATATTGTCATGTTAGTCAATAAATATGATATTATTGAATGCAATTATGCTTTATTCAATTTTTGTATCATGTAATCAAATGATATATTCACTTAATCAATTATTTTTAGATTTATGTACTTTAAATTACATCATTGTATCATGTTATTCGGTGACAATGTAACATTCTATGTTTGTATTTTATGTTAAGATATTTTTAGGTTAATCAAATATGATGCTTACTTTCAGTTGGAATAGATAAAATTTTCTAGATAGAACCATCTTCCTAACTCACCCAAAACACTACACTTTGTTAGAGTAGGAACACTATTTTCCTAGGTAACATGTTGTCAGATGGTTATGAGACTTGTACAAAACCTTAAGAGAATGAAGTTAAAGCGTGATCTCATCACTTACCTAATAGATAAGTGGGATAGTAGTACAATGATATTGTAGTTTCCTATGTTTGATATGACTACCACACTTCACAATGTTAAATATATTTTAGGTTTGAGGCTAGATGGAGATCCCACGACAACATGGTGTCCCATAGGCCCAAATCCCACAATCATTTATCACTTGAGTTCCCCTTGAACCAATTCACTTGATGTTGTTGCATTAGAAATTTTCTGATATGGTTTTTGAACATGAGAATCTTGAGTTCTAGACACATCATAGATTATTGTAAACTAGACCCTTGTCTAGCACTTCTCAAGGTCCTAGTGAAATTTATAGATATCATTGTATATTAGGTTCATACGTATTACCTCCCCCTCCTACCTAACTCTGAGAGTTGTATCATTATGTCTTGGGATTCTACAACTCGAGCTCATTTTTTGTTTAAATCTGTATCAGTTTACAACAATAGTAAAACCACTACATGAGTTTTTAGGTTGTATATGTCTGCTACAAATTGCTTTTAAGGAGATGATATCAATAAGTACCTTGTAGACTAAGCATAACTCAGAATAGTGGGAACATGATGTACCTTTGAGGTTTTCATAGGTAGATAATAAATTTTTTGTGTGCATGAGTTATTTCAAAAAATAAAAAATAGTCAATAAAGATACTCTTTCAAAAAGGTGAAATTGATTTTTTGAAGAAAAGTTGAATATGTAAAGAGACTCATTTAATTAGTTATATTTGAGTTTGAAAATATTTAATCATCTTAGATCACATGTCCAACTGATCATAATTTTCATCCATACTTATATTTACATTTCTCTATGTAGTATGACATTTAGATTTGAAATGAACATGTAAACTTGACTATACACCATGGAGACATACTATAGAATACTCTTGAAGGATCTAGAGGGGGGTGAATAGAGCTTTTGGTCTTTTAAAATTTAATCAAAAATATTTAAGGCAAAGAAGGTGGAGGAAACAAGGAAGACACTATGATTTAGAGTGGTTCCAACCTTTGAATCAAAGGTTGTCAATCCACTACCCACTTGTTTCCTATTGGGATTTTGAAAGTGATTTATTTTATTTACCTTGAAAGGATATAAAAACAAAATACAATTACCTTCCACTCGAAGTAGCCTTCATCTTGAAGTAGCTTCAACCTCCTTGAAGCAACCTTCTTGAAGTAACCTCAAGCAACCTTAGAGTAGCCTTCACCTCCTTGAAGTAGCTCCACCACCTTGAGATAGCATTCACCTAGAAGTATCTCCAACATCCTTTGAAGCAGCCTTCTTGAAGTAACCTCAAGCACACCTTGGATCAACCTTCACTTCCTTGAAGTAGCTCCAAGCAACCTCCTTTCAACAACCTCTAACCCTAGGAGTAGTTGAAAAGAACAAAGTACAATAGAAAAGAAATAGATGGGAAGAAAGAAATACTTAAGTAATGAAGAACAACACCTTGATTCCTATATTAAGACTTTAGACCTCCTATCCAATTAAAATGGACGTTGTATGTGGTGGCTAGGAAATAGTATCTATAGGACACAACTTTGGAGCACAAGGAAGAAGATAGCAAGTGATTCTCAACTTTGTTTCTCTCTAGAATGGATGTTAAAGTGTAGCTTGTGTATTTTGGGTGTCCTAAGACTTCTCCTATTTATAAGAATGGTTTAAAAGTGTTTAAGGACATTCTAGGGAGTCCCTAGAGTGTTCTTAGTGCTTAACTAGTCGTTAGGTAGAAAGTAGTTGGGTTGGAATAGCTAAAATATTTATTAAATGCGAAGTTTCTAGAACTTTTCTCAGTCAAAAATATCGTCGAACGGATGACTCAGTCCACAATATTGTCGACCGAATGACTGTTTGGGTTCAGCTGGCTCTAACAACAATGTCTGTTTCTCTCTTGTTAAAACATGTTACAACGGCTATATCTCGGTTGACAATATTGTCGACCGAATTTGACTCAGAACTAAAGATTGTAAAGTTATTTTTTGATTGTCTGAGTCTTCGATCGAGTGATTCTTGGTCAACAATTTTATTGACCGAGAAGGACTTTTTGCAAGGATTTGCAATGTATGTGAGGTTCTATGGATGACTCATATGAAACCTATCAACCCTAAAGTCTTCATGTGAGTGTAAGATAGGGTTTTAGGTGGATAGTGAAGATCTAACACTTGATTTACATGAAATCAAAGTACTTGTACAAGTTTATACATTCAGTACGATCATGAAAATATTTACCATTTAAGCACATTGATCTTCAACTATCCACTTAGTATGATCTCCTCATTTTCTTGAACCATGAAATACTCAAGTAGCACGTTAGATCCACAAGAATGAAATGTTTGTCATCATCAAAAGAAAGGGTATGCTAATGTCCAATATAGCCAATAATCTCCCCCTTTTTGAAGATGATAAACATTTCTAAAATATAAGCAAAATATTTGAAATGAAATGAGTTCCATACATGTGATATACCTAAGATGAATAGGTTCTTTTGATATCATAACATGTACGCCAATATACCTAAAGAGATATGTAACATGATATCCATCTCTTAAGACAATTTAGAACCAGTTAATGTCAAGCCAAGATATCATGAGAATATTTTACTTTATTTTTATTTCTCCTCCTTTGCCATTTCAGGAAGATAATCATATGTGTAAACCAATAAGACTCCCTTAATTGTTACTCCCCCCTTAATTGTTTACTTCAGAAAGAATGTCAAATTTAGCCATAATTTAAAAAGAAATATGAATTTCTCAACCATTTGCAAGGGATGTTAAGCCATGAAATGGTATGAGATTCATTTAGGCTCATAGTGGGATCAATAAATACATCTCTAGCCAAATATAAGGGATATTAATCCCATATTTGTATAGAGAATTCAATTAAGAGCAAGATCAAAAAGATATGTACATTATATCTAAGCATTTGTGAGTCAATTTTTATGATCTTTGACCAATCTTGTTTGTTGCACTATTTTTATTTAGAAATTTCTCTCATTATAAGTATTTAACATTATGAGAAAATTAGATATTTAATATACCGATGTTGGGTGCAAGTGAGTGATTTGATTTATAAATAAGAATTTTTTTCAGGATTATTTTCAGTCAACCATGAATTCGACTAGGGCGGCCCTTGGTCAAACTTTTCTCAACCAAGAGGTAGTTTTTCAAGTTTCCAATTGATGCAATTTATCCAGTATGATAAAGATATATAATTTTCTTCTATATTAGCATAAGTGAACAATAAACTTTATGCATATTTAATTATGTTTCAAGACATGGGTTTAAGCAACATAGATATCTTCTCTTATGATTCTATTTTGGAAACAATTGTTAAATGACCTCAAGTCTTAGACATTAATGCATAAGTCATATCAAAATATATTTCTTCTCATTATAACCTAACTTTATTTCATCATGCCCATATACTTCCAATGAATGTTTTGCCTTTAGGTTTAGGAACTAAATTTTATTTGTTGTTCTTGGTAAGCTCATATAGCAATTGTCTAGTAATCAACTCTTTTAGGATATGACTAAGTCTTGTAGTATATAATCATCATTTATGTAGAACTATAAATCCTAGATGCTTTTTTAGATGTTGAATATTTCAGGATAGCCGGGGAGGAGTGGTTCAAGTGGTTCGACACAGTGCCCTGTCATGAAGGGACCCAGGTTCGATACCCAGCGGCCGCCTTTGAAATGGAACCCGTCGCATAGGCTAGCCAACTGTGCACTTTAACTAGTTCCCGGGTGGGCGGGACGCTCGGGGCTCGAGAGTTTACACTGCCTGGGTTGTCACAAAAGTGACGCTTCTACGGGGGTGGTTCTCTCGTTAATAAAAAAAGAATATTTCAGGATAAAGTCTTCTTGTGATTTAGGATCAAATTTGTCTTTACCATCTTTTCTTAAAGATAGAATTTACATAAAGCCAAATAAATTTTTGTGAATGAGTTTAAGTCAGCAAAGTTTTAGTTTTTGAATAGAAATCTTACTTTTGCTTGCCTAGAATACATAAATCTTAGATTTATCACAAAATTTTAGGTAATGATTATATTCTAAACAAGTTTCTTGTATGAAAAATCTTTTTATGCCATAAACAATTCATTATTTTCAAATAGTGTCCATAGAGTTAAGAGGTTTACAATCATTTTTACTTTTGATATTTTCCTATGAATCATAACCATTGTCATAGTACTTATGATGTAGTTCTTTTACAAATAGCACATTTAATTTTTTACCAACATCACCTATACCAATAGTCTTACATTTGAAACTTTCTCCAAATGTGACCAATAATTTTACCTTTTCTCCAAATATATGAAAATCTTCTTATTTCTGGTCATGCTCGTTAGAGAAATTTTTATAGACCATCCAAACCTGTAAAGTATGAAAGTTTTGGTCCCCATATAATGGTTCTTTTGGCTAGGATCATTCAAATATTTAGAATAATATAATATGAAGAGTCCATTACAGATTTGAGTCACCAAAGTTAATTGTAATTTGATGATTTTATTTTCAATAAACGTTTCTAATAGAACTATCTTTGGTCAAACTTTCTTCGACCGGAAGAATTCTCGATCAAACTATTTATCTACTGGGAAGATTTTCTAGTAAAAACAATTTTGACAAAACTACCTCTGGTCAAACTTTTCATCAACCGGAAGAGGTCTTGTCTCTTTTGACCGAGATGAAATTATGTGCATTTTCAATAAATTTAACATTTCTAATGTAAACAATTCATGCTATTATTTTTGGATAACACAATTTAGCAATCAAAATATACAAGAATATAACTTTAAAGCTTATTTTAGTTGAGATAAGACATTTAAATTTCAAAATGAAGTTTTAGGTCAAATCTCAACTAATATGTCCAGCATTTTTAAGTTGGGGGTTTTAGAACCCAAACCAAGTCAACATCTTTCTTTTTCTTGTATGGGCAAGAGAATGAATAATTCCCTATACGTTGACAATAGTGACAACTAATAAAATAAATTTCATTTCTCTTCTTAGAATTTTGGTCATGAGATAGATTGTCTTTAGGCACATACATGACCTTGGTCTTGGGTTTTTGTGTTTTTCTAGTTCTAGGCATTTGATAGAATTTCTCTTTAGATACATAGCCTAGACCTCTTCTTCCAATTGTCAAAAATAATTTTCTAAGATTTTATCAAGAATGTCATTACACTTTAGACTATCAACATGTTTTTGTAACTTAGCAATTTCATGAATTTTCATTGCAACATCTAGTTTTTCTTGATCTAAACTTAAAATCAAGGAATCTCTTTTCTCTAACAATGATATCATAATTTGAATGAGTGCATAGAACATGTTGAGTTTGAAAATTATTTATTTTAGCAAGTAATTCAAACTTTTCTTGAGAAAGAAGATTATTGTTGGTTTTTAGAGAAGGAAACTTGATATTGTAATCATTGATAGATGGATTCAACGTATCTTTTACAGACATAAGACTTTTATTTTCAGAAGTAAGATCATACAATTTAGCATACAAATCATCATTAGTTCTTGAAAGTTTCTTCAATTTCCTTTTATAACAATATATTTATCATGTAGTTCTTCAAGACCAGTGTCTAGCTCTTCTTTAGATAAATCAAGAAGGCTTACCTTATTCTCTTCTTCATCGGTTTTTGCTATGAAACAAATTACCTTGTCTTCTTTAGCCATGAAACATTCTACTCCTTCTTCACTCTCGCTATTATCGCTTGACTCATCCCAAGATGCTTTAATTGTAGGATTTTTCTTTGTTCTTCAGAGAGGATTTCTTTCCCTTCTTGACTTTGGACACTCATTCTTTAAATGTCCCTTCTTGCCATATTCAAAGCACCTAAGGTAAGAAGAGGAAGAAACACTAGAATTTTTGTTAGATTTAAATCTTCTATATTGCTTACCATTTACAATGAGTGCATCATCTTCACTTTAAAGAGACAAAATCACCTCCTTACTAAAATATGATAAACAAAACACATTGTAAAGCAGTGGAATAAAAATTTCTATGACTATATTCAATTTCATAAAAGATTGTACAAAATATATCAAAAATCTCCCTTTTAGGGTTACATCATCATACTCAACTAGGAACTAGATAGAGGGAAGTCTAGACTACTCCACTTTTGTCTCCACAACAACAACTCCATCGGCTAGGTCCAAGCCAAAGCTAAGCCTTCATGTCATACATCACCTTGCTCATCGTCTGGGTGGTTGGGAAGGCACCCAGCAAGAGGGAAAGGGAAAAACAAGTATGTGTCACAAAACTATTCTAGGATAATAAGATAAGCAAAATATGTAAAAGAAGGCTAACGTTCATCATAAGATGAAGATAACTAGAGAATGAGGCCATATATAAAAGAAGCTTTCAAAAGATGCTTTCCATAAACAAAGTATAATAAAAGAATTAAATGAATGATTAATATTGACTACCTAAACTATGTAGGGTTGAGGCACCTACCGAACCTTCAACCAAAGGGCAAGGGGAGAATAATACATTCCCTGTCACCTACACATATTTCATGCGCGGGGGAGAATAAGACGTTCCCCATGAGAAAAATAACACATTCCCCAACTATGGGTGGTTGTAGATAAGTACCACTACTATAGCTAGTTAGTATAATAAAATCATCATGCTAGAATCAATGGCAAGTAATAGCGTCATTTAAATAGAACATAGCAAAGGGGTACCAAGACCCACGAACAATATTCCAAAACTGATTATGAGGCAAGTATAGCAAAAGAATCAAGAGCATAAGATGCATGGTTCAAATAAAGCCTCATCAAAGGAAATTAGGTTAAGGCACAATTATTCCCAACTTAGGTGTAAGATGCACATACTTTTAATATTGATTCCAATTATTAACTTGCACCACTTAATCGATTCCATGTTCCACTTTTCCTGATATCAACACCATGTTTATGTATTAGAACTATATTCATTCATCAAACGCTTAAAACCCTAAAGTTACTAAATTTTTATGCAAACCTTCAAATTAGACCCTGAAAATATCACCATTGTCTTAGTTAGAGTTTTCTGATCAAAATGACATATAATATTATGTATTTTGAAGATATAGACTTTTAGATGTATTTTTGGTGATTTTTAGTTAATTAAATCATCAACAAAAACACCTACTCAAAAAACTCAAAACCAGGCATCAAATTTATTTTTTATTAGATATCTTACATTTCTCTGATTCGAAAACATATCTTACTTTTATTTTTCGACCAAAAAATCAAAAGATACGGATTTTCTAAGACGGGCCAATGATAAATTGCTACATATGCATCTGCGTTTGAAATCGAGAGAGAGAGAGAGAGAGAGAGCAAGAGCAAGTGGGGCCGGGCCTGCTGCTTGGCCCCATAAGCATGAGCCAAGTCAGCGGCCCGCTCTCTTGGCAGCTAAGTCAGCCGGGTCCAAGGCCGGGTCAACACGAAGTCAAAGAAACCAAAATGACCGGACTGCTCCGAGCGCGAGCCAGAGAGAAAGGAAATTCGGTGAGGGCAAAATAAAAAATTATAGTGAGCCATCTTCCTCCTTAGCACCTCGACGCCATGGCTGGCTTCTCCATGGCCGGTTTGGGCAAATTAGCTACACACAACCAAAATCGACGCACAAGTACTTAAAAGAAAGAGCAGACAAAACCAGATTCAAAGGTACCTGTGATTTCATCGGAGGCGAAGAGGGGAGAGAGTGTGAAGTGCCACAAGGTCAGGGACTTCGGCTGCTCAGTGGGGGTCAAAATGATGACTAAAATTGCAATTGAAGGGTGTAAAGAGTAGTCAAGGCCTCCACGAAGTCAAAGGTAGGGGTACATATATAGGTGAGAAGATGTGGTTTAGGGTTAGTGTATGTGTGGTGTGAGAAGATGTTTTGGTTGGTTTGGGAAATCTCGAATAATCGATGAAAATACTAAAAAAAATGGATAATGTTGTGGGAAATCTTGCAAGGAATCCAACGAGCCTAAGAACTCGTGATTTGGTTGAGAAACGAGTGAGATAATGTCAATTGAAAATGACGCATATCTAGCCTCTGTTTCCTAGTCTGAACCAAGGTAGAAGATGACCGACCACCATCGGATCCAAGATCTACGATCAGCGATCCATGCAAATACAATCTTATCCAATTATGATTTCAAATATAGTAACATATGCATTATTTAATGAATTTCTCTCTCTTCTTTTGGGGGCTCAAATGATTTTCAAAAAATTAACCAAAACTTATACTTTGACTGATTTTGACGTGTAGAATCCAAATATAGAATTAGTTTTGCATTTTGGGGACTTTTAATAGGTTAAATAGTTCAAATCATATTTTCTCTTTCCTCATGCATTAATGACTCTAGGATTCTCTAAAAATAATAAAACTTCACCTATAAGTCATATTAAGTACGTTGGATACGAGTTTGCCATTAGTTCCATTTTTTTAAAATTGTTTGTTATTTTAAATAATGAGTTGAAAGTTTTCCACACGTTCTCTCTCCTAAATTCACCTTCTCATCAAATATTTTTCAAATTGACTCAAAATTCATCCAAATATATATTTTAACATGTAGAACACGAACTTGGTATTATTTTATTTTTTAAGACTTTTATTAATTTATTTAATTCATTTAAATTTTATCACTTATTTATCCTTTTAATTCATTAAAGGCATCTATAAACTTTCTAAAAATATAAAACTTGGTCTATAAGCAATTCTAAATGTTTGGAACACGATTCTGGCATTAATTATTTTTTCAATATATACTTATCTTTGGTCTTTAAATCATTTTCTCTCTTCTGAATAAAATAAAATACTTAACATTGACCAAATTAAATACAAATTCACACATAGACTCATTTTGATATATAGATTTTGAATTTGAAGTCATTTTCCAAATTGAGGACATTAGATATTTTATTTCTCTTTCTTGGCCTATTTCTTATTATTCTTTAATAAAGGCTTTTTATTTATTTATATATTATCCAAATTAGACGTTACTTGGCCCTTAAGTATCTTTTAGCTCAAGGAAACGAATTTTGTCATCTAATTATATTATGGCTTCTATTTATGATTTTTGAAACAACACATTCCTTATTATCCTTCTTTATTCAATATATTTCATATTTTCTCCAATTATTACATTTATCATCCCCTTTATGCACATTTCGAGATTTCCTTTATTTTTCATATCTAAAAAGATACTATAAAGTTCTAGCATGAATTTATTTATTCTTTTTATCACTTGAGTGGACATTTTACATATTAGACCCATTACTAAGCTTTCACCGAGGTATTTGTGCATAAAACCCAAGTATTGAGAGAAAAGGTGAACACATGTTCATTAAACCATCATATTCTCCACAAACTATATAGAAAACCCAACGAAGATAGAAATGAAAGGAAAAAATGGAAAAGTCGACCAAAAAGGCAAAAAGTCTAAAATTCGGTATGTTATAACACTCCACCCCTTAAAGAGGATTTCGTACCCAAAATCACTAGCAGTTAGGGAAGGGTGAGTGTGCAACCTCACATCACAAAACTTGAGGTTGTTTCTCCAACCATAACTTCCACCAAACAACTCATCAACATATACATCACAAGCATCTCGACATAGGTCAGGTTCTCAAGGATCACCTAGGGTTCCACTATTAAGATTATTTTTATGACATTTAACATTATTAACATCTTTGTCTCATTAACATTAAATTCATTATGGTATCACATTATCACCATTATTTTAATTATGTCATGTCACATTCACTTGGTTGCCAAAAAGAATTATATTTCATTATTATGCATAAGTAGAGGTTACTCAATTATCTCAATATATTTGATCATTATTAATTTGGATTTACACTTCATTATCCTTATATGATCATTTTATTAATTATAACAAATTATCTTGTATGTGATAGGACATTTTATTCAATTTTTTATTAAGTCTACAATTAATCCAAATTATGTAACATTAGTCACTTATATTCATATTAACGTTGTCACAATGTCACATTATCTTTATTGCTCACATTAATGTCATCATTAATCATTATTCATTTATATTATTCATTTTGCATGTTATGTGAATCCAATCACTTCATATTCTCATTGAAGCCATTACATGTATTTCAATGATCAAGGTGAAACATATTACACATTAGTGAATTGATTCACATTCGGTGGCCAATCACGTGTATATTAGATAACAAGGTAACATGCATTTCATTTAGATGACTTGATAAATATGTGAACAGATGATTATATATATATATATATCATTTATGTGTATCAAAGTATGTTAACTGATTATGGCACTTAACATCATTAATGTATCATGAAAAGTATTAAGGATGCATTTATTAAGGTCAGGTTATTGCAACTTAGGGTTTAGGTCAATATGACCATTATTTTTCACTTTTTCATCCTTATCATGCATTAGGTTACAATTATCTTTCACATCATATCATTAGGGTTCATGACATGATCAACCTCTTACATATTGATATCCATATTATGTGCATTGGATATTCATTAGGGTTTAAACATATAAATTATTCCTCATGTTATCATTATATGTTCATTAATATATGAACAAGCATGTTAGAGTTACCATTATTACATGTTTGGTCAAGACCAAGGATCCAAGCATATTAACCTCCTATTCATGGAGTTATGGTTTCTAAAGATAGATTAGATAGACTTCAAGATGTTATAGGGTTCCATCGGATTTCATCCACAAAATCTAACCACCCAACATCATCAACTAACCATACTCCAATCCTTAAAGTGTTCGACCTATCAAGCCAAACTAACTAGGGTTAAAGGATAAGTCTAACTAAACCATTCTCAAGATCCATCATGCTTCTACTACGCACTCTGATATATTCCCAAACACCCAAACTCTATGTTCTAGGTTCTAGGGATAAACTTATCCAAGCATGTGGTCCTAAGGAACACAATGAAACTATCTTGGTATCCATCCTCAAACAAATCATCAAACACCTAAAACCTAAGGTTCCCAAAGATATACAACATATAAGTCTAAGGTTACTATTGCCTAAAAGAAAACTATTTTGAGGAATTCATATCAGCTCAGGCCAGGCTGGTATCATATGGGCACGGGAGTCCTTGTAAACCAAGCTAGTGGCATGAAGGAAATTATTGCCAGCCCCCGAAACCCTAATCCTTTCTAGACATCTTTGCTTCAACTTCATGCCCTAATAGTTGCCTAAAGGCAAACCTAAACAACATTGAGTTATGCATCTTTTAGTTATGAGTATTGTAGGGTTTTATTCATCAAGGTTTTAATTTGGAACTATAGGGTTCTAAGTCAACCTTTCATCAAGGTAGATCAAATCTAGGGTAAACATGTAACTTAAGGGAAACTATGCAAATCTAGTATTCTAACTAGGGAGACAAAACTGAAATAGTCAGATTCCGACTACCATGGGATCTGATACCATGTTGTAAAGAGACAAAATCACCTCCTTACTAAAATATGGTAAAAAACACATTGGAAAGCAGCGGAATAAAAATTTCTCTGATTATATTCAATTTAATAAAAGATTGTACAAAATACATCAAAAATCTCCCTTTTAGGGTTACATCATGATACTCAACTAGGATCTAGATAGAGGGAAGTCTAGACTACTCCACTTTTTTCTCCACAACAACAACTCCATCAGCTAGGTCCAAGCCAAAGCTAAGCCTTCATGTCATCCATCAACTTGCTCATCGCCTGGGTGGTTGGGAAGGTACCCAACAAGAGGGAAAGGGAAAAACAAGTATGTGTCACAAAATGATTCTAGGATAACAAGATAAGCAAAATATGTAAAAGCAGGCTAATGTTCATCATAAGATGAAGATAACAAGAGAATGAAGCCGTATATAAAAGAAGCTTTCAAAAGATGCTTGCCATAAACAAAGTATAATAAAAGAATTGCATGCATGATTAATATTGACTACCTAAACTATGTAGGGTTGAGGCACCTACCAGACCTTCAACCAAAGGGTGAGGGGAGAATAATACATTCCCAGTCACCTACACATATTTCATGTACAGGGGAGAATAAGACGTTCCCCCGGGGAGAAATAACACATTCTCCAACTATGGGTGGTTGTACATAAGTACTGCTACTATAGATAGTTAGTCTAATAAAATCATCATGCCAGAATCAATAGAAAGTAATAGCATCATTTAAATAGAACATGGCAAAGGGGTACCAAGACCAACAAACAATATTCCAAAACTGATTTTGAGGCAAGTATAGCAAAAGAATCAAGAGCATATGATGCATGGTTCAAATAAAGCCTCATCAAAGGAAATTAGGTTAAGGCACAATTATTCCCAACTTAGGTGTAAGATGCACATACCTTTAATACTGATTTCAATTATCAACTTGCACCACTTAATCGATTCCATGTTCCACTTTTCCTAATATCAACACCATGTTTATGTATTAGAACTATATTCATTCATTAAATGCTTAAAACCCCAAACTTACTAACTTTTTACGCAAACCTTCAAATTAGACTCTAAAAACATCACCATTGTCTTAGTTAGAGTTTTCTGATAAAAATGACATATAATATTATGTATTTTGAAGATATAGACTTTTAGATGCATTTTTGGTGATTTGTAGTTAATTAAATCATCCACAAAAACACCTACTCGAAAAACTCAAAACCAGGCATCATATTTATTTTTATTAGATAGCTTACATTTTTTTGATTCCAAAATATATCTTACTTTTATTTTTCGACCAACAAATCAGAAGATACGAATTTTCTAAGACGGACCAATAATAAATTGCCACATATACATCTGCGTTTGAAATCGAGAGAGAGAGAGAGAGCAAGAGAAGGTAGGGCCGGGCCTGCTGCTTGGTCCAATAAGCATGATCCAAGTCAGCGACCCGCTCTCTTGGCAGCCAAGTCATCCGGGCCCATGCCGGGGTCAACACGAAGTCAAAGAAACCAAAATGACCAGACTGCCCCGAGCGCGAGCCAGAGAGAAAGGAAATTTGGTGAGGGAAAAATTGTAAAATTGCAGCGAGCCATCTTCCTCCTTAGCACCTCGACATCATGGCTGGCTTCTCCATGGCCGGTTTGGGCGAATTAGCTACACACAACCAAAATCGACACACAAGTACTTAAAAGAAAGAGCAGCGGATTCAAAGGTACCCGTGATTTTACCAGAGACAAAGAGGGGAGTGAGTATGAAGTGCCGCAAGGTCAGGGACTTCAGATGCTCAGTGGGGGTCAACATAATGACTTAAATTGTAATTGAAGGGTGTAAAGAGTAGTCAAGGCCTTCACGAAGCCAAATGTAGGGGTATATATATAGGTGAGAAGATGTGGTTTAGGGTTTGTGTATGTGTGGTGTGAGAAGAGGCTTTGGTCGGTTTGGAAAATCTCAAATAATTAATGAAAATACAAAAAAACTATGGATAATGTTGTGGGAAATCTCGCAAGGAATCCAACGAGCCTAAGAACTCGTGATTTGATTGAGAAACGAGTGAGATAATGCCAATCGAAAATTGTGCATATCTAGTCTCTGTTTCCTAGTCCGAACCAAGGTAGAAGATGACCGACTACCGTCGGATCCAAGATCTACAGTCAGCGATCCGCGCAAAATACAACCTTATCCAATTATGATTTCGACTATAGTAACATATGCATTATTTAATGAATTTCTCTCTCTTATTTTGAGGGCTCAAACGATTTCCAAAATTAACCAAAATTTATACCTTGACTGATTTTGACGTGTAGAATCCAAATATCAAATTTGTTTTGCCTTTTGGGGACTTTTAATAGGTTAAATAATTCAAATCATATTTCCTCTTTTCTCATGCATTAATGACTCTAGGATTCTCCAAAAATGATAAAACTTCACCTATAAGTCATATTAAGTATGTTGGATATGAGTTTGCCATTATTTCCATTTTTTGAAATTGTTTCTTATTTTAAATAATGAGTTGAAAGTTTTCCACACGTTCTCTCTCCTAAATTCACCTTCTCATCAAATATTTTCTAAATTGAGTCAAAATTCATCCAAAGATATATTATTTGGTATTATTTTAATTTTTGATGACTTTTATTATTTTATTTAATTCATTCAAATTTTATCACTTATTTATCATTTTAATTTATCAAAGACATCTAGAAACTTTCTAAAAATATAAAACTTGGTCTATAAGCAATTCTAAATGTTTGGAACACGATTTTGGCATTATTTTTGTTCTTCAATATATATTTATTTTTGGTCTTTAAATCAGTTTCTCTCTCCTGAATAAAATAAAATACTTAACATTGACCAAATTAAATACAAATTCAGACAGACTCATTTTGATATATAGATTACGAATTTGGATTTATTTTTCCAATTTGAGGACATTAGATATTTTATTTCTCTTTCTTGGCCTATTCCCTATTATCCTGTAATAAAGGCTTTTTATTTATTTATATATTTTCCAAATTAGATGATACTTGGCCTTTAAGTATCTTTTGGCTCAAGGAAACGAATTTTGTCATCTAATTATCTTATCTATTTATGATTTTTGAAACAACATATTCGTTATGATCCTTCTTTATTCAATATATTCCATATTTTCTCCAAGTATTACATTTACCATCCCCTTTATGCATATTTTGAGATTTCCTTTATTTTTCATATCTAAAAAGATACTAGAAAGTTCTAGCATGAATTTATTTATTCTTTTTATCACTTGAGTGGACATTTTACATATTAGACCCATTACTAAGCTTTCACTGAGGTATTTGTACATAAAACCCAAATATTGAGAGAAAAGATGAACAAATATTCATTAAACCATCATATTCTCCACAAATTATACAGAAAGGCCAAAGAAGATAGAAATGAAAGGAAAAAATGGAAAAGAGGACCAAAAAGGCAAAAAGTCCAGAATTCGGTATGTTACATTCACCATCTTCTTCACTTGTTTCATCACTTTCTTGAGTGTTAACTCTAGTTTCCACCTTAAATGCAATGTCCTTCATTTTCTCCTTTTTGTGTTCAACCACCAAATCTTTCCTCTTCATCAAGTGTAACTTCACGAGTCTCTAGATTGTCGATAAGTTGCTCCATCTTCAATGTGGTAAGGTAATTGCTTCTTCAATGGCCGTCATCGTTGACTTGTACTTTGGATGCAAGGATCTAAGAATCTTGGAAACTTGATCTTCCTCACCTGTATACTTACCCAAGGCATTCAAATTGTTAACAATAGAAGAGAACCTTGCATACATTTCACTTATAGACTCATTAGGTTGCATACATAATTGTTCGAAATTTTATTTAAGCATGTCACTCTTGGTATTATTTACTTGAGTTATACCTTCATGTATAATTGAAAATTTATACCATATATCATGAGCAATTTCACATGAGGATATCCTATTAAACTCACTAACAAAAATAGAACAATATAAAATACTTATTGCTTTTGCATTCAATTGAACTTGCTTTATTATTTTGGGATTCCATATTACAAACTCCGTTCTAGGAAGCTCATAGGGTAAGGACACCATCCTCCAAAGGCCCATGATGATCCCTTAGAAGTAATATTGCATCCTTCTTTTCCAATAAGTATATTTGCTTCCATCAAAAGGTGGTGGCCGGCTCAAGTAAGTTCCTTCAAGGTTCAGGTTGTAAAGTACACTGTCCCCCATTCAAGACTGGTTAAGGCTCCTTGAATACCTGCTCTGATAACAATTGAAAGATCTAGAGGGGGTGGTGAATAGAGCTTTTGGTACTTTTAAAATTTAATTAAAATAACTTAAGGTAAAAAAGGAAGAGGAAACAAGGACTACACTTTGATTTAGAGTGGTTCCAACCTTTAAATCAAAGTTTGGCAGTCCACTATCCAATTGTTTCCAATTGAGATTTTAAAAGAGATTTATTTTATTTACCTTCCAAGGATGTTACAACAAAATAAAATCACCTTCCACTTGAAGTAGCCTTCACCTTGAAAAAGCCTCAACCTCCTTGAAGCAGCCTTCTTAAAGTAACCTCAAGTAACCTTAGGTAGCCGTCACCTCCTTGAAGTAACTCCACCACCTTGAGATAGCCTTCACCTAGAAGTAGCTCAAACCTCCTTTGAATCTTCCTTCTTGAAGTAACCTCAAACACACCTTGGAGAAGCCTACACCTCCTTAAAGTAGCTCCAAGCAACCTCCTTTCTACAACCTCCAACCCTAGGAGTAGTTAAAGAGAACAAAGTATAATACAAAAGAAATAGATTGGAAGAAAGAAATACTTAACTAATGAAGTACAACATTTTGATTCCTATATTAAGAGTTTAGACCTCCTATCCACTTAAGATGGACGTTGTTATGTGGTGGCTAGGAGATAGTAGCTATATGATACAACTTTAGAGCATAAGGAAGAAGATAGCAAGCGATTTTCATCTTTGTTGCTCTCTAGAATGGATGCTCAATGTAGCTTGTGTGTTTTGGGTGTCTTAAGGATTCTTCTATTTATAATAATGGTTTGTAAGTGTTTAGGGACGTTCTAGGGAGTGTCTAGAGTGTTCTTAGTTCTGAACTAGTCGTTGGATAGAAAGTAGTTGGGTTGCAATGGATAAAATATTTGTTGAATGTGATTTTTTCAAAACTTTTCTCGGTCGGCAATATTGTCGATCGAATGACTGCTTGGGTTCATCTGGCTCTAATGGATATATGTTTATTTTTCTCTTTTTTAAACCTAGTACAATGCTATATCTCGGCCGACAATATTGTCGACCGAATTCGACTCAAAACTAAAGATTTGCAAGGTTATTTTTTGATTGTCTGAGTCTTCGACCGAGTGATTCTTGGTCGATAATTTTGTCGACCGAGAAGGACTTTTTGTAAGGATTTGCAATGTATATGAGATTCTATTGATGACTCATATGAGATTTACCAACCATAAAGTCTTTATGTGAGTGTAAGATAGAGTTTTAGGTGGATAGGGAACATCTAAAACTTGGTTTACATAAAATCTAAGTACTTGTACATTATATACTTGTACATATTTTTACATTGAGTACAATCATAAAAATATTAAATATTTAAGCGCACTGATATTCAATTATCCACTTAGTATGATCTCCTCATTTTCTTGAACCCTGAAATACTCAAATAGTACGTTAGATCCATAAGAATGAAATATTTGTCATCATCAAAATAAAGTGTATGCTAATGTCCAATTTAGCCAACAACTCTTCCTGAACAATGTTATCATGAACATGAGTTTTGGATGACCAGGGTGTGTCACCCATCCCTGTGATCAGTGCACAAGCACACCCTGATGCTGAGTAAGACATGACGAGAAAACCCAAAACCAAAAAAGTGAAGTTGATTTTAACTACAATAAATCTACCACACATACAAAAATATGCTTTAGTACAATTTTGTAATAAGATCTTCATATACAAGAATACGATGATTATTGATCTAGATGTAAAAAATATTGAACGATAGATAAAAAAGAATTAGCAGCGGTAGTAATAACATCGACGAGGGAAATAAGTCATTTTCAAAGAAAATAAGCTGTCGTGTTGGCTGAAGAAAGTTCCCAAGTGGGACAAATGGACGATGGCAGGATCAACCCAAATGGGACGAAGTGTGTATTTCAGGGACAATGAATTAGGGTTCCAAGATGTACTTTAAAATAATAATTTGGAAATAATGCTAAACTAGCTAGGTAATAAAATTGACAACATATGCTATTTGGATTTTATACAATATCATGTATGTCCAGTTCTACTTGAAAATAAGCTCATCGTGATTGGTTTTCACGTACTCAGAGGATCAAATTTTAACACAAACCAACACTCAAGAAAGTTTTTCATAGTAATAGAAAGTTGAAAAGTAGCAGCAAGTAAGAGTCTTTTAAGCAAGATAATTAAATTTAGAAGCTTGGAATTATGTGATGCTTGACCTAGACCTAGAAAGTTACCGGTTTTGTAGTGTTGATTTTTGCATGTCCCCGAGGCTACTAATGCATAGAACTTGAGGTATTGTCATTGTTCAGTCAAATCCAATATTCATAACACACTATGCTGAAATTGCTGAATATTTCAGACCTGCTGCGATTTCATCATTTTTTATGAACTAGTGATTTATAGATATTAGGCTAAAAAACCAAAATGGCACATTTGTACATTTTAATTACCAAAATGGCATGATTCCGAACTTAATTCCCAAAATGCCACGTTTCGGAAACAATACGTCATCCTGGTGGGACCAATGCGTCCCTTCGGGAGACGTATTACCACTTTAAAAAAGAAATGCGTCCCCGATGGGGACGTATTGGCCCCACCAGGAGCAATGCGTCCCCAAAGAGGACGTATTGCCTTTTTTTATTTTTTATGATACCATGTACATTATATATATATATATATATGAACATAATATACATTAAATTATATAATTAAGTATATTTAAAATCATACCTGAATATAATAAAATAATAATGAAATATTATATTTTGTTACACATAATATTTATAAATGCAAATAGAAGTATTTAAAATTAATAAATACAATAATAAACTCATATAACAAAGTTTAAAATCAAAGAAATTAAATATATATGCATATATATAATTTTATATTAGTTTTTTTTCTAGGTTTATAAATAAATACATATATATATGCTTTATTTTATAATTATAAACTTTGTTACATAATTTGAATATTGCATCTCTTAATTTTAAACGTATATATCTACATATATATAATATGTTAAATTGATAAATGCATAATCTATATTAAATTATAAAATTAAGTATATTTAAAATAATACTCGAATATAAAAAAAAATAATATTAAAATATTCTATTTCATTAAACATAATATTTATAAAATGTAGATAGAAGTATTTAAAATTAATGAATACAATAATAGAATTATATAAAAAGTTTAAAATTAAAGAAATTATATATATATATATATATATATATATATATATATATAGAGAGAGAGAGAGAGAGAGAGAGAGAGAATATATATATATATATATATATATATATTTGTAAACATAGAAAAAAGAAAAAGAAAACTAATATAACAACATATACCACACATTGATGTGCACTATATATATATTTATAATATACAGATATATAAATTTATAATATATATACATATATATTTATAATATACAAATATATATATATATATATATATATATATATTTATATATGTTAATGTCATGACATATAATTTAAAAAAAAATAAACATGTCAATTATTTAAGGTTTAATATACTAGAATAATAAGAATGAATAATCAAAATAAAATCTATGATGCGTATGATTTTAAATGTAATATATAAAAATCATAATATATTTAATTTTGTCATATTATATTTGTCTATAATTTGGATAAAAAGTAAAAAAGTTATTATGTAATTTCAATTTATGTTAATATATTATTTTTTAAACATAATATAAAGAATTCTATAAAATATTATAAATTTCTCTCTCTCTCTCTCTCTATATATATATATATATATATATATATATATATATATATATATATATATATATATATATATATATATAACGTACATGATATCATAATTAAAAAAAATAAAATAAAATAAAAAAGGCAATACATCCTCTTTGGGGACACATTGCTTCTGGTGGGGCCAATACGTCCCCATTGGGGACGCATTACTTTTTTAAAGTAGCAATACGTCTCCCGAGGAGACGTATTTGCCCCACCAGGCGCAATACGTCTCCAAAGATGACACGTTACTTCCGAAACGTGTCATTTTAGGAATTAAGTTCTGAATCGTGCTATTTTGGCAATTAAAATGTGCAAACGTGCCATTTCGGTTTTTTTACCTAGATATTATTAAAAAATTTCAGACGCTAGTCCTGGTCAAGCATTGCCATTTTACTTGTAAATGTACGCATCACGGATTAAGAGAATACTCTTTTTTTTTCTCTTTCCAAATTAAGTCTTGCTTGCTACTTCATCACTACTCTGCCTATAAATATGATGGGCGGAGTCACAGAATTGAAAGATGTAGAAGGTGAGGGAAACGAATTGCAACATCAGTGTTCACATACCAACAAGTTAGCTGCCAGTAGCTCCCCGCTTAGCAATTACTATCATGTCAACCCTGAGGGAGGATGACGTGCTAGGAGGGGCCCAAGAGGGAGGGGAGAATCCTTCGGCGGCGCGAGAGGCGGAAAGTGAGGATAACATTCAGAAGCGGTGGAGGAAGCTTGCCGGTGAGGGGCACTGGGCTGGGATGCTTGATCGTCTAGACCTGGACCTCCGCAAACAGATCCTGTTCTACGGCGACATGGCGGAGGTGACCTACGAGACCTTCAACATCGAGCCCATGTCACCCAACGTCGGCACCAGCCGGTTTGACCGCGCCAGCCTGTTCAGAGAGTGCGGGCTGGAGCCGAAGGAGAAGGGCCCCTTCCCATATACGGCCACCAAGTACATATACGCCACTGCGGGGAACACTCAAGTCCCCGGTGCCTTCATCATCCCTGGAGGGCCGACGATGAAGCAGTCCAACTGGATGGGGTACATGGCCGTGACGACCGACCAAGGGACGTCGAAGTTCGCCAGGAGGGACGTGGTCATTGCGTGGAGGGGTACTATCCAGGCTCTTGAGTGGGCCAACGACGACGACTATATGCCCGTGCCGGCGACCAAGCTCGTCGCCCCTGGTCGGCCGGCACCCAATATTCACCATGGATTCCTCTCCATCTATACCACTGCCAATCCGGCTTCCCAGTTCAACAAGACCAGCGCAAGAGACCAGGTAGGTGAATGATCGAGGTAGTGCTAGCTAGTTTAAATTCTCATGCGTAGAGCTACTAGAACTCTAAGCTGTTTTGACGTTGATTACTTCATAAACTCTAGCCACTTATATGTTACATATGTAACACATCAACATGCCGATATGCAGGTGTTCGCGGAGCTCCGTCGTTTAGTTGATCAGTACAAGAACCAGCCGATGAGCGTCACTGTCGTGGGTCACAGCCTGGGCGCTGCCATAACCACTGTCTGCACCTGGGACATCGCCCAGAGCGGCATCCTTGGTCCAGCCGGCAACTGCCCCGTGACAGGGTACGCCTTCGCTAGTCCTCGCGTGGGAGACTCCAGCTTCCAGCGGGCCTTCAACGCCGTTCCTAACGCCCGCCTCCTCCGGATCACCAACCGCCCGGACGTCGTCCCCCAGTACCCGCCAACCTACGCTGGCTTCTCTGACATCGGCGAGGTGCTAACTATCGACACCAGACAGTCGCCGTACCTGGCGCAGCCCGGGAACATCGGTACCTATCACGACCTCGAGTGCTACCTACACGGCGTCGCCGGGACTCATGGGACACATGGAGGCTTCAAGCTTGTGGTGAACAGGGACCCCGCGCTGACGAACAAGCTCGTCGACGCGCTGCAGCCCCAGTCCGGCGTGCCGCCCTACTGGTGGGTTATCAAGGACCGAGGGATGATGCAGCAGCCTGATGGACACTGGAAGCTCTCGGACTACCAGGCAGACCCTGCCGCAGGTCCAATGCCCGGCCCTATGCCTCCCATGCCTGGTCCAATGCCGGGCCCTATGCCTCCCACGCCCGGCCCTATGCCTCCCAGGCCTGGTCCAATGCCTGGCCCTATGCCTCCAACGCCAGGCCCAATGCCCGGCCCTATGCCTCCTATGCCCGGACCGATGCCTCCAATGCCCGGTCCTCCGTTCCAACACGATCCATCATCCGAATAAGTTGACGATCTACCGACTCGCCGCCAGAGCCTAAGAATTGAGTTAGCAAAGTATAAATAAATTCTAGCTCAGCTTTGGTTCAACGATTGCTAAAATATGATTTTATGTCACCTACAACACTAAGAGCAACAATGAATTTACTTCCATCGAGCACTTAAATAAATGTAAAAGTAATAATGTGAATGAAAATATCACGAGTAAATTGGACAACTTATGTCCATACTTTGATATGTTACATGATTAACGTTACTTCTAATTCTATACTTTCTATTTATTCAATAAATAAAGTTTTTCTCATGTTTATGGTAATCTGTAAGCTTTTTACAAATAATGCATATCTTTAGTTCTATGTGTTAAGATGTAATTCTCGAGAATAGCCTGGTATATGCACATAATGGAAATGTTTGACAGTTGTGTCCTGCAACAAAGCAATGAAAAAAATAATTATTTTACTCAAATCCTACATGACATCTTTTATTTATAAATGAAGTAATTTCCTTACATGATATTTCAAACAGGTCAAACATTGTGTTTTTTAGAACTACTTAAGGGGGCTGATTACTAACAATAAAGACTCATTTGGTCGGTTTAGTCATGTGAATTATGAATTCAGAAAATAGTTATGCACTACAATTGAAACCCATGATACCATGCCAAATTAATCCTATGACGTTCAATGGTGAATTTCACCTTTTCTAATCATACCAACTTACACCCCTATTACCAAAAATGGTGAAAAAACAAGTTAATTAGATATAATGCAAGGTTCCAAATTATTACAGAACCCATAATCTAAAATTTTCACTCTCAAGGAAAGTCATACAACAAAAGTTTCCAACCATAAATGTTACAATGTCTAAAGTCCGAAAGTCCACCCAAAAAGTTGAAAGGGCAACAAAACATGCTAACACAAATGGATAGTAAACATTTTATACGAATCTAGCATACCTTCTTTATTCATAAAATATTTGCTTAAGTTTTAGCATGTTGGTGATTTTTGTGACACTTAAGATGGAATCTGTTCACTAACACTCTCCCTCCCTTATTCTCTTAATATAAATACAACCACTCACACTTAATTGTCTTTATGTTCAATTTTAAAACTTAACGTATAAGGTTTCATTAGCCATAAATCAAGAATTTGGAATATATAAATACACCAAAAACTTGAAGCAATTTCACAATGACTTTTTGCAAGTGAAATTCCACTTATAGAAGATAAAAAAGTATGTGTAATTAACCATAATAGAAAAGTGAAGGTATAGAAAGTAATACATGTAGAAAATCCAAAATGAAAGAAAGAACTTAATTTGTGATTTAGAGAAGTGAAATTGTAATGAACCAACATATAGCGAGCTAATCAATATTGACTTTAACATTAATACTTATCTTAGTAGAACATTCATATGGATTGAAGTCTCATTGAAGTCAATATCACAAACTTACTTGAATACATGTGTATTAAGGTAATATAACGTTAATCAGTCAAAAATACTTATAAAACCCATATATTAAGTTTCATTCACATGATAATCCACCATTTACAAAATAGTAATACTGAAATGTCTCACACAGTTGTCCAACATCGTATAATGTGACATATTCAATGAATAAATAAGATTTATATGGAGTTCAAAAGAATATACAACTTCATCTATTAGTCTAGGAGGTTAGTAAGAATATTTTGGACAAGTTACTTTAGGGGTTTGTCATATCAAGAAGTTGAATAACAATGAAAAATACTCCTAAATATTTTAATCAATTAGGTTGTTTCTCAATAATAGAATGGGAAATTAAGTATTTCATTAATACGCTAGATATGAAAAAGAGTCTACATTCTACAATTGAGTCTAGTTGAACCTTTTTATATAAGCCAAAAATGGAAAGAATATACTTAGAAATGTGTTCTAAAATGTATAACAAATGTAGAACCTCTAGAGATTAACTAGAAATGTTTAACTTTCCCATGTTTTGTTCTAAGATTTTGATTTGATTTTGGATTGGGAAGTGTTGGTATGTATGCCCGTAGAGCCAATCATATGATGATTGAGATGACATATCACATAAGAGATTTGATTAATAATAATAAAGGCAAGCTTCCAATTCATTGTGTTTCACTTAGTTATGAGATAACGAGGGAACACAATGAATGTCTAAAGAATGATATTACTCAATGATGTATGTCTTCAAGTACGTGACTTGAACAATGAGATCATACATATGTTAAGAGTATGTACATTCTTATCATGTCCCTAGTCGGATGTTACCGTGGAAGGAAAATAGACAACAATGAGACATAAGACTAGAGTGTGTGTTGGTTGATGACATAATCTCATCAGTAATGATATGTGATATCAAACCAAAGACATTGATACTTGTTCGAGAACAATGTATTAGACAAACCCACCTTGAGAGTGTCACATGGAAACTATAGATGGTGGTCATAGTCATCTCTCATAGTGAAGGTGGTGATTGTGGTACTTAGACTTGAAGTCACTACGCTCATCACATGTTGTTCAGTACACTTTGACACCACCCAACGCAACCTTGAATAAGGATTGCCATAACAGTGATGATTGGGTAGCTGTGACACATGGGGACTGATTATGAATGGTGTAGATGGGATTTGTCCCTCCTACTGGAATATGATATCCTGACCACTTGATAAGTGAGACTGTGAAAAGAATGTGCATGCACATGTGAATCAATATATGATATTGAGGTCACATATATCTCAGACAGTCTACTGTAGATTCAAGAAACATGGATTGAATGTTGAGGTGATGATGATTCCATGCCTTGAGTTCATTTCAGATATCCGAGACAAAGGAATTATACAATCATTGTAACACCTTATAGAGATTGTAGGTTGAAGTTATTCTCCAACTTTCCATTCACTTGGATAGCATTGATGTGTGACTAAGCACCACTATTTACTTGTGATGTCATAAACTAGTTATAGAAATTCATTGCCAACGTGATATGGGAACTATAGAGTCACATGCATAGGAATTCACCTAGAAGAGGAGTTTAATCACGCATGATAATTGAATAGATTACCAAGGTATTTGGGTACTCAAATTTAGCAACAAACCAATTGACTAGACTCACAATCGATCAACTCATGTAATGAAATGACTAGTTGGAGTGCCATGTTGATTAAAAATTGAATTGGCTGAGTTATGCCTGAATAGGGGTGTGATCCGACCGGTTCACCTAGTGAAACGATCGGTTGGGATTGTGAGACGACTGAATCGCAGGGAGAGACACCCTATTTGTTGAGAAATTTAGTTGCATCTAGGATTGGTGCTGACATCATCTTGTGCATTAATTAGATTCAAATTGTCAATTCATGTGTGATTGGGAAACATAGCGAAACGACCAGTTTATTGAGCGAACCGATCAAATCCCATGCCAACCAACCAGTTATCTTGGTGAACTGACCTATTTGCCGCTCATAGATTGTGAATTTTGTGATATTCTGGCTCCTTCCACTCCCACACAGGTTAGGAACCCTGACCCTAACCCCTCTTATAAATAGAGGGGTACTGGGGGATTCTCATACACAACTCAATCACCTCCCATAATTGTTTTCCTCTCTAGTTTTGGTAATCAATAGAGAGCCCGATAAAGTCCTACCTGATAAAGGGAGGGACAATAGGAGAAAACAACTGTGGGAGAGAAAATTGCTCACTAGTACACCAACGGGAGGGGCAACTTTTTTCTATGTGTTCTAGTAGAACAACAAGAGTTTTAGATGGTCTGTGTGGACTACCATAGAGGTAATGTGTCTGTTTCCCGTCGCTAGGAGGACAATGCGAGCCTACAATCCTGGTGGAGTTGCTGCAGACGTCGTCCAAGTTTGCTATCTGTGGTGGAGACCAAGAGCTTCTATAGACGAGTCCCATTGTAAGTATGAGTGCTGCACTACTACAACGAGTTATAGTCCCTGGACTTTCTCCAAGACCAGGTACGAACTCGTTAAACCATCCTTTTCATTACATAGTTGATGACAAGATCTTGCTATTATGTGAAATAAGGATATAAATTTTTTATTTATACTGCCTACTATGTGCCTATATTTCCCTACAATGGTATCAGAGCCACATCAATTTACCATATTTTGGGATGATCAATATGATTGGAATTTTGGTTTACATCGTTTATTTATTGCATATGATGAGAATATATAGACTTCTTAATGTGAAAATCCGATCCAAGACCACATATAATCCCAAACTAGTATATATATATATAATGGTTTTGATGGTGGATGTGTAGCATGGTTATGACCAATAATCTAAATATCTGTGTGTGGTTGGATGGTTTATTTTTTTCTTATTTTATCTTGGTTTGCATACCGAGCCTCTACACTCTTCTTGCCAATGTGAAGTATTATTCTTTCCTACCTTTACTTCCCTAAAATGTAACTCACTATTTCTCATTACTCTGTAATAAGTTTAATAGCAATAGGATAGTTTCCTTTCTTGCTACGACAAAGTTGACAATTAGCGTCAGACGAGCCAACCGTTTCACGTGATGAGCAAATCGACTAGAGGACTGAGGAGGGTAGACCACAGGTGCAGTGAACCAACCGAATGGTGGTCCCAACTGACCATTTAGAATTTTCCAAACATAAGTTAGATAGGAGGCCAGACGACCGTTTTTGACAATCAACTGACTAACAAAGAGGCGAGACGATTAGTTCAAGGGTTGAACCGATCAACCTGATTGTCTAGAATAAATCTACATCAATAGTAGGATTATGCATGTGATGTATACCCTAGGTTGTGATGATTCATCATGGCTCCAAAGAATTACATTAGAATGGCCAGAACCATCACTTTGTTTTATATTACATGTTTACTTTGTGGGATATAGCATGTATATGATACATACTATATATGTAGCAATTGGATAAAGTATATGTATTTTTAAATACAAACTCCCTCAAATAAAACATTAAGTCTAAAATACTTTCCATAAGAAATGTACATGAAAATCTTGATCGACCAAGATTTGCGCGCCATCCATCTCATGGATGTGTGATGGTTCACGCCATCCATCTCGTGGATGTGTGATGGTAGATATGTAGATTCTTCCCGAGCAGGGTGCATATCTATCGTGTTGGCTTTTGGGTCAGGCTTAAATAGTGTACTTAATGTGATTAAGAACTAGGGGCATGCAGATGACTATGGTAAGGAGTTACACATACCATCTATCCAGAACTTTCATAAGATGTAATTGACAAACATTATTTACCTTACTAGTTGACTATGGACGCTGGCGTTGGCCAGATAATAGTTGAATTATTTCGGATCTTGGCTCACTAGAAGATTATACACTACAATCTTCCAAATTGATATGTGAGGGCTATCCGTTTGAGTAAAATAGTGAGAGCGATAGTTAATTAAAGACCTAATTAATATGTTTAATTTTAATTAAATCAAATAAAATAAAAAGATGAGTTTTTGACAAAAAAATGCAAATTCTTTTATAGAATCAAATGGCAACACACAACAAGAACTTTTCACTGCGATCAATTTTAGAGAAGGACAAGCTAAATAGGATTAACTTCCACAATTGGTTCAGGATGCTGATAATTGTTCTCACACAAGAGCGCAAGCTCTATGTCCTGAAGACACCAGATCTAGATGAACCCCTTCCCAATGCACCTAAGGCTAACATGGATGCTTACAAGAAGCATACTGAAGATTCCATTGATGTCAAGTGTCTAATGTTATGCTCTATGAACTATGAGTTTCAAATGAAACATAAGAACATGGATGTTATTGAGATGGTCACACATCTTAAGAAAATGTTCCAAGATCAAGAAAAAAAGAGAGATTTGATGTCTCTAAGGCACTGTTCAAATGTAACATGGCAGAAGGAGATCTAGTAGGTCCTCATGTGCTGAAGCTCATTGGGTACGTGGAGAACCTAGCTAGACTAGGGTTCCCCTTGGGTCAAGAGTTGACCACTGATGTAATTCTTGCAGTATCTTCCAGAACCATATAGTCAGTTTGTCATGAACTACAACATGAATGACTTTGAAAAATCGTTATAGAGTTATTAGGTATGTTGAGAACAGATGAGGTACAAATGAAGAAAGATAAGCCCAAGTCTATGATGATGAACAGCAAGCCAAAGGGAAAGTCTAAAGGCAAAGGAAAAGCTAATAATAGTTCTAAAGATGGCTAGAAGCCCAAGTCTTCAGATCTCAAGGAAAAGGGTGTAGTAAAGGAGGGAGGCAATTGCCACCACTATCACCAATTTGGACATTAGAAAAAGAAATTTCTTCTCTTCCTAAAGGAATTAAAGAATAAGAAGGAAGGGGCAGAGACCTCTACTTTAGGTATAAACATTATAAGATACATTTGATTGCTTCTTCATCTTGGTATGTGATACCATATGTAGATTTGAGATACGTTGATGTTCAGGATTTGATAAGAAGTAAAGCCTTATGAAAGGGCAAGAGTGGACTATAACCAACAAGAGTTGATGCAGCGTTAGTCTATATTTAAAATTTATCTTAGCCCATTGGGAATGTAATAGAGTTAGTTGAACTGCTATTTCATTATACCAAAAATAGAAACATTTTACTTTATGCATCTTGTATGACAAGGATGATAAATCAATAATGCTTCTATTTCAAAGATTTGATCTTGTATAACAATGCCCAAACATCTAGTGATATTTATATGAAAGGGTCTAAAGATTAATGTTAATAAAGTAAATACCAAAAGGATTATAATTGAAAAGTCAAACAAACTGTAGCTTTGCCATCTAGAGCACATATATGAGAAATTCATTACTAGAATCCATATTGATGTTTATCTAGACTCTTTTAGTTATTGAACCAACAAGAGACATGAAAATCTCATTTATAAGCTACATGACAGACCACTTCTCACTAGGTGTAGTGGAGAGAACAAGCTTTTTTATTAGTGATTATACATATTGATGTACAAAGATCTTTTAGAATAAATGCTACAACTAGTTATTTGTACTTCATTATATTCACTGATGATCTTAGTTGATATAGAGTTTGTATTTGGTGAAATACAAACATGAATCTATTGAAGTGTTAAAGGAAATTATGGATGAAGTATAATTTTGATAAAAGTATTAAGAAACTTTGATATGATCAAATGTTGAAATACTTTACATCTATAGTTTGAGGACCTTCTGGAAGGACTGTGACAGTGTATCACAAGTCAAATCCACCTGAAACATGATGATGTAAGAAAAAGAAGGAATTACATTTAGACGAATCATGATGTAATTATCATTTAATCTAATATTCTAATCTCTTTGTAGATATATACTTTACACTAAACAATGTACCATCTAAAATGATTTAAAAAACATCAGGTGAGATATGATATGGGAATATCCTGATATGTCTTAAGGATTGAAACTTTTATAAAGAAAGTAGTTTGTTGACAAGTTTATCCACAAACCATAATTGTTGAATACTATATTTAACCCTAATCCGGAAAAAAATGTTTGTTGCTAGGATAAATGAGTTCCAAAAGAATCTTTGGGAGTAAAAATAGAACTCAAAATGTTCAAGACCAACAAGGAGATACAATGGGAACAATTGGGAATCACAAATTGTTGTGGAATCTTAGGTTCCTCATGTAACATAGAACCTCATAAGTTCTAGTAGAACACATGAGATTGAAAGATTGTGAATCCAACAACTCAGATAGGCTGGTCATAAGATGATGAGTCAACAAATCAACTTGAAGCTATTGAGATCCATAATTTGAGAAATGGCCTGATAGCCATTAAGAATCCATGTACACTAACAAGATATGACCTTGGTAGTACCACCTAAGGGGGTAAAACCCAATGGTTGAAGTTGGGTTTTCATTGCAAATACCAACATGGATAACCTAAAAGGACATATTTGATATGAAAGTTTTCAAGTCAGTTCAAATTGTTGAACATAAAGAAATTCCTTTACCAATTGTCATGCTTATTGTTGCAATTAGTATAGACAATGAGATTTGGCATATGAAGATTAAAATCACATTCCTTAAAAAGCATATATGAAAGGATGTGTACATGAAACAATATAAAGGTTTTATAACGTTGTGAATGCAAATAAAGTTTATAAGCTAAAAAGTTGAATCTAAGAGATTGAAACAAGCATCTCAGAGATGGATCTTTTAGCTTGACAAGATAGTCAGAGAGTTTGACTTGAGCCAAGATAAAAGATGAAATATGTGATTACAAAAAATTTAGTGGGAACATATAAAAATATTCCACATATTGATGGGGAATAACATCTAAATACTGTAAACATTGAGACCTGGCATGGAAAAATGCCTTCAATAATGAAGGATTAAGTGAAACATCATATGTGATAGGAATTGAGATCTACATAGATAGTTCTTGAAAGTTTCATGACCTAAAATGAGAACATACAATAGCAAGATGCTGAAAGAGTTCAACATGAAGGATTCAATGAGAAAGAATATAACCATGATCCATGGGATTATTCTATCAAGAACCTTGTGTTCCTATTGTTATGAAGAATGGAAAGACATGAGGAAGATACAATATGCACCAACAATTGTATCTATCATGTATGCTATATAAATGTACTCATCCCATAGTCTTGTATGTACTGGACATGACAAGATGATATTAGTTTCAATGAAGGTCATTGGAATGTCATTAAAAGACATCCATTAGTACTTGAGAAGCACTAAAGCATTTGTTGTTAGATTATAGAAACGTGGAAGAGTTGGGTGTAAGGGGTTACACTGATGCAAGCTTCCGAAATGACAAGAAGTGATCACAATATAAATGTTTAATTTTAAGAAAAGAGTCATAAGTTAGAATGATTCCAAACTACCTATCATTAATTCAATTATATAATAGAAGTCAAGTATCTTTGTATTGTGAACACCAGAGTGGATACAATATTGATCTAGAAGTTCATATAGATGAATTTATGGATGTCCAACCATTGATGGCACAACATAAATACTACGACAATAATGGAGCTACCAGTTAGGCAAGGAATATCAGATAACATATTTCTACAATATCATCTCACAACAAAGAGATGAGAAACTTGCAATATATAGACTATAGCAAAGTGTTGCTAACCCGCTGGATTAGCACTTGCGCAGTAGAAACATGATGGACATGTTTATATCACTAAGAATATGATCTGTGGGTGATTGGCTCAAAGTGCAAGTGGGAGTCTGTTGGTATGTATGCCTAGAGAGCCAATCATTTGATCATTGAGATGGCGTATCACATAAATGATTTGATTAATAATAATAAAGGCAAACTTCCAATTTATTCTATTTTTCTCATTTATGAGATAATGAGGAAACACAATGAATATCTAAAGAATGATATTACTCAATGACGTATGTTTTTAAGTAAGGGACTTGAATAATGAGATCATACATATATTAAGAGTATGTGCATTCTTATCTTGTCCCTAGTCAGATGTTACTATGGAAGGTAGATAGGCAAAAGTGGCATATAACACTAGACTGTGTGTTTATTGATGCAGAATCTTATCAGTCATGATATGTGATATCATACCAAACATATAGATACTTGTTAGGGAATAGTGTATCAGACAAACCCACCTTGAGAGTGACACATGGAAACCATAAATGGTTGGTCATAATCATCTGTTATAGTGAAGGTGGTGATTGTGGTTCTTAGACCTGAAGTCACTACACTCATCACATGTCATTAGATATACTTTGACATCATCCAAGTAACCCTGAAAAAGAATTGGCATAATGGTGATGATTGGGTAGCCGTGACACATGGGAATTGATTGTGAGTGATGTAGATGGGTTTTTTCCCTCCTTCTAGAGTATGATATCCTGGACACTTGATAAGCGAGACTGAGAAAAGCATGAACATGCACATGTTAATCAATATATGATATTGAGGTCACATATATCTCAGACAGCCTGCTCTAGATTCAAGTAACATGGATTGAACGTTGAGAGGATGATGATTCCATGCCTCGAGTTAGTTTCAGACATCAGAGACAAAGGAATTGTACAATCACTATAACCACTTACACATATGGTAGGTTGAAGTTGTTATTCAACTTTCCATTCACTTGGGTAGCATTGATGTGTGACTAGGCACCACTCTTTGCTTATGATGCCATAAACTAGTTATGGACATCCACTTCCAACGTGATATGTGACCTATAGGGTCACGCACATGGGAATTCACCTAGAAGAGGAGTTTAATCATGAATGATAATTGAATTGATTACCAAAGTGTTTGGGTACTCAATTTGAGCAACAAATCAACTGACTACACTCCCAACCGATCGGCTCATGTGATGAAATGACCATTTTGAGTGTCAAGTTTATTAGAAATTGAATTGGATGAGTTTTTCCTGAATAGGGTTGCGAGCCGATCAATTCACCTAGTGAATCGATCAGTTGGGGTCATGAGATGAACAACTCATAGGGCGAGACACCCGATTCATGGAGAAATTCGATTGCATCAAGGATTAGTGCCGATGTCATATTGTACATTAATTGGATTCGAATTTACAATTCATATGTGATTGGGAAACATGGTGAAACAACTGGTTCACTAAGCGAACCGATCGACTCACATGTAAATTGACTAGTTTGCTTAGCGAACGACTAGTTTTCCAATTGTAGGTTGCGAATTTTGTGATATTCCAGTCCCTTCCACTCCCACACAAACTGGGAACCCTGACCCTAACCCCCTCATATAAATAGAGGGGTATTGGGGACTTCTCAGACACAACTCAATTATCTCTGATAATTGTTGTCCTCTCTGGTTGTGGTAACTAATAGAGAGCCCGAGCAAGTCCTACCCCATAAAGGGAGGGCCAATATGGGAGAACAATTATAAGAGAACAAGTTGGTGACTAGTACACCAACGGGAGAGACAAATCCTTCCTGTATGTTCTAGTAGAATGATAGGAGTTCTAGGTGGTCTGTGTGGACTACCATAGAGGCGAGGTGGCCATTTCCCATCATTATGAGGACAACGTCATCCTACAGTGCGTGGTGGAGTTGCTATAGATGTCGTCTGAGTCTGTTGGATGTGGTAGAGACCATGAGTTATTGTTGATGAGTCCTAGTGCAACTAGGAGTGCTACACTAATACAACAAGTTATATTCACTGGACTTGATCCAGTACCATATATGAACTCATTAAACCATCTTTTCTATTACATAATTGTTGACGTGATCTTGATGTCATGGGAAATAAGGACAAATTTGTTTATTTCCGCTGCCTACTCTGTGCCCGTATTTCCCTATAGGAAGTGACCCTGTTTGTATTATTTGGTGTCTTGTCTAATCCACTTGACTATTTCTTAGACATTGATTACCTCACAAAAAGGATACTTGATGAGGACTCAAGTTAATAGGGACTAATAATCCTTGATGGATGAGTAAAGAATAAGAGGATTCACCACCACACTATAAGGGAAAATGATAAAAACTATGAAAATGTTAGGAAAATGAGAGGATAAGACAAAAGGAAAACTGGGTATTAGCTAAGGCATCAAGTTATGCATGGGGAAAGGTAATTAAGAACCCCATAACACCCTTATAGTATCATAAATCCCAATGAGGTTGAATATGTTTCATTTTATAAGAATGTGCTTATATGTGCAAGATAAAACAATAAGAAACTATGTTTGCAAATTAAATGTTAGATATGACAAAATTGTTTAAGTGACCGTGAAATCTTTGCTGATTTTCTTAAGCCACCGAGGGTTGAAAAAGGGAGGAAAAAGAAAGAGGGTGCAAGAACAACAAAATAACATCCTACAAGAGAGAGATTAGAGATAAAAAACTTGTATAGGTGATCATCAACCTCAATGGATCATATCCTCACATCACTAGGGGGTTGGGAAGGGGAGAGAGAGAGGTATGTACATGCTTGTTAGTCCTAAAATACCTAGATTTGATTTTGTATAAGATATAGGTGGCTTGTTCCTCTCTTTTCTATTTTGGTTTTAAAGGTAGGAAAGGATATATCTAGGTGTTTGTATCTTAAAAGGGGCGGTGGAAGCATATTGGGATATCTCTCCTTAGGTTTTAACATTTTCTTGCTCTCCAAGAAATCCTAACCTTACTTACTGATTGTCAACCTTTCAGAATGACATCGTAGATGCCTCAACCCTTGCAAATGGTGGTTGGGAGGTTATATTTATAATGCCTGAGAATTATCTAGGGTTAAAGTTGATAAAGGGAGCCTCAAAGATATCTAGGAGTAGGGGGTACACATTAAATGGGCACCCTCCCTCTAATGTATTGAGATATGATTAACACATGGTCTGACTGACTAAGTCAATGTAGGTAGTGCAAGGAGATCATGATGCATGCCAATTATGCCTCCTTATGTAGTCTTAACTCGGTCAAACAGGGAAGCACCGAGCATGTGACTTTTGTGTTCCCTTTCCCATGCGATTATGAACATGGAAACTAGGTATTTATAGTGGATGGGACTTATCTAGAGTTAGAGTTCATAACAGGAGCCTCAAAGATAGCTAGGAGTAGGGGGTATGCATTAAATGAGCACCCTCCCTTTAGTGTATTGATATATGATTAACACATGGTCCTACTACGTAGGTAGTGCAAGGAGATCATGATGCATGCCAATACTGCCCCCTTTTATAGTCTTAACTTGGTCAAACTAGGAAGCACTGGGCATGTGACTGTTGTGCTTCCTTTCCTATGAGATTATGAGCATGGAAACTAGGTATCTAGTGGGCCAGACTGGGTAGGAAAGGTGAGGGTAGGGCCTAAGTGTGCACACCACCTATGGGGTCTTCTTAGTGCGTTGATATGACATAAACTTCACAAGAGAGTGCAAAACTCAAGAGTGGGGAGGGGGAGGTCCAAGTATGCACTTCCCCACTTGACCTTGGTCTTCAGGAGTCTTATAGTGTATTCGGGTTTTGGGATCCACAAAATATTAAGAGGCATGCTCCTTCCTGGCACCCTACTTTGAAAGTCAGATTTTCATCTCAACATGGTTCATGTTTGTCTTGAAATTTTGTGCAGATGTCCTATGGGTGGGTTATGATGATAAGGAATGTGTGGGGTATGTGCGTTTGAGTTCAGATGTTTTCCTAGAAATTTAAAGTGGTATCTGTACTACTATAAAAAGAGTGAGTTCATGTTGCATTCTCCTTGATTCTCTTTCTTCTCACAATTTTTCTCAACTTTTTTTTTGTATTTGCTCTATTTTATTTTTCTCTTTCATGATAAAATCAGTTGCCGCAAACCTCTCAACTTCTCAGTCATCCTCTTCCTGAACTAACACCCAAATTATTCGGATTTCAAAATCAAATCCAATCAACCATCCCCACTCTCTCCTCTTTCACCCAACAAACAAATCCCTTTCACTACATATCCGTATAACCACCTTCAAGTTCTCTTTCTCCCTCATCCCCTCTTCCACTAAAATATCAACAAACCTAACAAACTACCCCTATATATTCCCTCCCCTTATCTATACTACTGTAAAAAGAGCAAGTTCATGATGCGTTCTCCTTGATTCTCTCTCTTCTCTCAAATTTTCTCAATTTTTTTACATTTGCTCTATTTTATTTTTCTCTTTCATGATAAAATCTGTTGCCACAAACCTCTCAACTTCCCGGTCATCCTCTTCCTGAACTAACACACAAATTATCCAGATTTCAAAATCAAATCCAATCAACCATCCCCACTCTCTCTGTTTTCCCCCAGCAAACAAATCCTGTTCACTACATATCCATATAACTACCTTCAAGTTCTCTTTCTCCCTTACCCGCTCTTCCAGAAAATATCAACAAACCTAAAAAACCGCCCCTATATATCTGCCCACCCCTTATCTCCTCCATTTTCAGTAAACATTTAAAACATGAATTACGGAGGATAATTACTGAATGGCAGGCCACCGATGCAGTGCATGACACATGATATCTACTTGTTTACAAAATCACTTTGTCGCAATAGCCTCGACCTCCAAATCCCTCCATTCTCTTCTCCGTCAACTACCACAATGTTTGTGCGTCGGTGCCCGACACATAGCAACACCATTCTCAGATTTCTTGACAAAGTTACCATGATACTTTGGCCGACTGTCACACTACTTCCTCGCTAAAGTGCTCACCTTTCTCAGAGTGTGCCAAGTCCAGACACCACTCTCAACTTGTGCGTAGTAGGTAGGTTAATTCATGTTATATGGATCACCAGCGAATAGAATTCCAGTTATGCATATGCCAGTTCATTATCATCTTTGTGTGCGTGCATTATATATATATATATATATATATATATATATATATATATATATATATATATATTGTGTGTGACTATTCATACAAATCTAATCCTTTCTCTTTTCTCAGTAACTGGAGTTCCCATCGCATCTCCGGCCTTGGCTCCAGTTATACCTCCTTCACTAGCTCTATCAGCATCGATTGACCATGGAAGCTCATGTACATGAACCTTTCCTGGACACTCGATCTATCCGTTTTGGCTGGACACACTATGTTATCCCAATCAAGCACAATCATATACCTCAGGGCTGGGGGCGATGATAAGAACAGTGACACATATGAATCAAGCATTTTTTTGTATTGGATGATTTTAATGTAATCACGTGTGCACACACATTCACTAATCAGCAAATCCCACCGTCATAACTGCTTCACTAGTAGCTGCTTCCAGGTTAGCTGTAGCCACCATCATCGTGATGCTGCTGCATAGAAAATGACCAACCGTCCTAATAGGCTACCCCCACATGCTTGATATGGTTTAGGCAGTACAACATCTAAACTCTCAAATCTTAATGTACCCTGGTAAGCACCAATGCAAGCAACATGTAATTAATGCACATCTATGAACGGCTTATAAGCCATTTTGGCAGTTGACAATAATATGATAATACCTTCTTTTTTTCAGCTGGAGATGGTTTTGATATCATAGTTTTGCTCACCGAAAAGATTTTGGTGGTGGCCATATCATGAACCACGTCTCTAACGGAGAATGAAGCCAAAGAGGTTGCATGTCGCTATGTTGGCTCAGTTAAAGCGTTCTTTGAAAGAGCCTCAATGAAGGACTCAGAGATACATGTCACAAAGGCTCCACTTGTTATTGGGGAGAATACCAATTGGATGTGATGTGTGTGCTTGTTGAGGGTGTCACAAATACTTCAAGGCGGCCAACAAGTTCAGATAAAAGATAGTAAAGGCAGTGGAGCATGGAGAGAAGTTTCTACTGGCACTCCAACTCTGCATATTCTAGGACTACCAGTAAAATCTCATGGGCTGGAGGGGGATCCTGGGAGGTATCAGGTAATTTATTATTTCTATAGGCTCTATATCCAACCCAGCCTAAGGATCGTAATGATAGACAGATTCAAATAATTAATAAACATATAAAGGATACAAAGCAAACTTACTCATATCAAACTATCACACACTGTGATGTTCGTATTGCACACAAGGGAGATATGGTCTTCATTGATTTACTCTAATTATTTGACTCTTACTATGATATTTCAACTGCAACAAGGTTTGTGTAATTCATTTTTGCCTTAAATTTAACTATTTATGTTTTCTGATATGGGTTTTATTTAATCTCTTACAACTTTTTTATATCCTCTATATGATTCTCAGAGACATAAGGGCACACCAAAGTTGGATGTTATTTTTCATTCCAAAAATGTACGCACACTAAGGCATGCATTAGCCTCATATCAATTTATCCTTGATCGTGTTGTTCCCCTAAATGTCTACTTTACATTTATTTATTTCCATGTTATAGTACTATATCAATTGGATGTGAGTGCCAACAAGAAAAACTAGCACCTATTGCTGAATTAACCATTAGATACCAACCCTTTTTGAGTTTCTAAAAATATTTCAACTATAAATTTCTAACTACTTCAATATCCTTACAAAATCCTACGACAGTCTTCGCTTTTGTAGTGGGTAAAAATGGGACTAATAAAATTGCAACTTCTTTAACTCAAAAGAGTGTGCTCTTGCAAAGATATCATGTACATAAAAATTCATGAAAATAAGAGTGGTATGTAATTTATTATGGGATAACCAACATTTTTCATCACATGCTTCAACAGATTGTAGCTTGTTGCATATTTTGAAAGTTTAAAATATTACCGTTTAAAAATATTTGTTAGCGTAATGCATATTTGATTGTAAATGTTTATGACATTATTATTTAACAAAATAATACAAAATGAATATTATTGTGTGGATCATATTATGATATTACCTTTTGTTCTGAATAATGATATGAAAATATTAATACAAGTTAGGCATATAAGGTGCTCAAGTTTCTTTTTCCTACTTAGAAAAAGGTTATGTTTAATATATGCTGCAATATTATCAGTCTCTTGTAGATTGAAATATTTAATCACTTGTCGAAAGGAATAACAAAAATGGAATTCCATGAAACCTTCTCTTTTTATCTATATAAATAGAATTCTTAACTATACATACATACATACATACATACATACATTGGCCGACAAGGAGTGGCTCAAGTGGTCAAGCACGATGTCTCCTCATGAAGGGACCCGGGTTCGAATTCCAGTTGCCGCCTTGATTTACCACCCTCCCAAGCATTCGGCCTCCACCACGGGCATGGGAGAGGGGGGGAGCCCATAAGCAACCATAAGAAGCCCATGAATTTTGTTTGTCATTGATTTTATGCTTTTATATGGATCACAACATGTTTTAAATAATCTGTATGTGATCCTTTTGTTGGTAAAAGCCACTAATGCTTCTGTTGAAATCCTCAAGTTCTTCTATAAACATTGTCTTGATTGCTTTGCTCAGACGTGCTTGTAAATAATATAGTAATTAAAATGATTCTCTTACCTATAGCTAAAAAATTATCTGTGCAAATTTAAATATTATTTTTAGAATATACTATTGCAATAGTAGATATGTATTGATAATATGTATGTTAAATGATTTCCAAAACTAATATAATTTTTACGGCCTAAAAATCAAACAACGAATATGCTACACTTGGCTACACAAACCACCCAAAAATGTTGTTGTGTTAAGATAGTTTGGGATACAATATGTTCACAATTTATTAATAAATGTATTATAAATTTATTGATAAGCCATATTTTATGTATGTTAGAGTATAATAACATATGAATGATGTCGAAGTCATTCAATACTAAATGGCTAAAAATATAATGAAATCTCAAGCTACTTAAATGTAGTGGTTGTGTTTAAAGAAATCATGTGATGACATCTGATTCTTGAATATAATAAACTAACAATATGTAATATATGAATAATGTTTCTCATTTATAGACATATATGACCTTTTATGTAGTACTTGTGTTACTACATTGATGGTGTGACCATACCCGTAGTATTTACTCTGCACACACACATATCTACAGATTGTAGCCACATGTTGGAAATTCTTAACACAAATTCTAAGTATGAATAACCAATATCATCTTTATATGACCAAAAAGATTATGTATACTCAGAACATCACTCGAAAGTTAAAGGAAAATGTGAAATTTGTTTATGCGTGATTTGTTAGTTGTTCGTTTAACATCAACTACAACTATTACAAGAATTGAGAGTTAGTGCATAAATAGAAAATTGTTGAAGTGTTTGGTAGTCAAAATTCCAAGTCACTTTCTCTAACATGCATTGCATGTATCATAATTAACATTTGTAAATTTCACTGTCTATGATAAGAATGATTTTGATCGAGACCAGTAAGATTCCCACATTCACATCTTACAATAAGAAAAGAAAAATAATTGTATTATTTTAAAAGTTAAAGGAAATAAAAAAATATAAGTAACCATCTAAAATATATGGAGTAAGGAAAATAAGCCACATACGAAAGAACAACTAAGAATACCATGTATAGTTATTCGAAGAATTTAAATTATAATTGAAGTAAATGTGCAATACGAAATTGGATAAACTTATTTTTTTATATACATATAAATTTATTTCCTAAATTTTATTTTACATTTCATAAACGCCATATATATAAATGCATACATATATATAATATTTATTTAAATAAATAATTTTCTTTCTGAAGTAATGTCATACATATACGTGCATGTGCACGTGCGTGTTCACTAGTTTGGTGAAATAGTTGAGTGTGATAGTGGATGGCACATCTCGAGATAAATTCAAGAAAGTTCATTCCAACACCTAATGCAAGTGATAGTGCATGGCACATCTCTTCATCATCATCTGTCATCACATATGACCATAATCAATGAGCATCCCAATGATCGATCATTCTAAGGCCCTAAAGATAAGCAGTTGCAAGTATAATCCGGTTAATTTGGAATAGATACTTAGATGAAATTCAGCTGATTACTGATCTATCTGAAACTGATAGCCCCTGTTTGGCAACAGACTTGGATTTCGTAGTCTGGACTGGATTAGACGGGGTTAGTCAGGATTCAGTCTGATTCTATTTGGCAATCCAACCTGATTTTGTTAGGCATCCCAGTCTGATTCTGGTCAGCTGGTCTGATTTGAGTCTGATTGCAGTCTGATTCAGTTTGGCTACTAGGTTGGATTCAGTCTGCTTTTGTTTGGCAACGTAGTCAGTATCTGCTGATTCTGTCCTGATGTTGCAGAATTGTTTTAAAAAGAGTAAGGAATGTGTAGTTGTGATGCCTCTTAAGTAGAAGGGCAATTTTTTTTTAAAATCAATGTAGATTTTGTGAATGTCAATTTTGTACTTAGGAAAACTAAACATAATATATGAGTATGGTCATAAGTACATGATTATTTAAAATAAACCAACTGTATTGTTGTCTTCAATTGCTGTGTATGCTGTAAATAGGTAGTATTTTACATATTTGATCCAGGAAATGTAAAATGAAAAGATTATTAAAATTGTCATGTTATCTTGTTATATACCTATAAATAAGAGAAGGTATCACGTTTGTGTGTGTGTTATTCCAACATTATGTGTGCTTTCTTAAGTGATAAGTGTGACTTAGCAAATATATCCTATCCGTGGACTCTAACTCAAAATCATATTGTTTAATCTTTGTGGACTGCTCTAATTTTCTAAATTTTAATCAGTTCGTTCTCTTTTAATTGTACATAAATTAATGTGAATATTAATACAGATGCAAAGAAAATTGCGATATGTCAAGTAATGTGTGTAATACCTTGATATTATTGTTGTTTCAATGAAAGATAACATTCAAAGATAATTGCACAAAGAATGTATTATATAATAAATAACAAAATAATATATAAAATGCATAATTTATGCATTTAAATTCAATGGTAGAAAATGCACGTAGCAAAGAGAATAGCATGTCTCCAACAAAACTTAATACCACATAAAAAACAGATAATAACTTATTGGTTCCCGGGCAAATACATCTCTAACATACAAACTGAGGGACACAAATGAGAGGTCTGCCCTGGACCAAGACATAGACACTGATACACAATCTAAGATGGTGATCAACCACTGTGGGGGACATGCTTTGATGTGGAGGAAGATTTATTTTGATCCCAGGTAGGAACGTCCCAGTCGGCCAACTTCATGGCCTCGTCGTACTAGTCCCATGAAACAGAACATGCTTCGTTCAACAACTGATTGGTTTCCAGTTTGATGGCATCTCTTGGCCACTGAAACAGCAATGGCAGGTGGTGAATAGGAAGAGTAACACCCTTGTCTTGTTCGTGGCTCCCATTTGTGCCCTCATCATGTGTAGGATCACAACATTGTTTCCTACAAACAAGGTTTTCTTCTACATATTTTCGAATATTTGACGGAGACATAAATAATTTTTTCAAACTTTGTCGTTGCCTTTGATCGCGATGACGACATCTATAGTTAATAAATAAATATAAGTATTAGCAAAAATAATAGTAAGATAAATGTGACAATATTGAATACAAATAAATGCTTCAACCAAAATTAGCTACAAACAAGTAAGAACGTGATGTATGCCTTCAATACATAACAATAAAGTAGAAGTTTTTCAAGTGATGGTCCAAACAAAACAAGGCAACACATAAGTTTTGCAACTAAATGTTGCCAAGTAAACACAAACAATTACAATGTCGTGGAAATATATTACAAGTTCATGTGTTACTTTTGGGTCTAACATGGTTGCTTGATTCACTCATCGGTGTTAAGGTATTCAGCAACCCCAGGTGGGTAAATGCAACGAGTCATCACGAAGTTGTGCTGCACGACCAATGGCGGGGGACTCAATAAATCTCCCAAAATAAAAAGATTGTCTCTTATGAAATCTCTCCTTATGTGTTTCCATCTCATCTGCAACTCAGTCAAAGATATGTAAGCCCCCCAGTTATGTTTCGGAAGTCACGCCATGCCTCCATCCAAGCCTGTGTAGTATATACTCCATTAACACATCTCCCCAATGCATATTGGTTTCTCATCATACCTCTGAGAACCATATCAAGCTCCGTACACCACATAAAATAAGGCGTCCTTGGAGGCCCAACCATATTACAGATTCTATAAGTAATATATTTCAGACGTAAGGGTATATGGTACAATTAAGAGAATATAATATGCATATTCGGTGTTAACTACCATTCAGCAACATCACAATGAAAAAACATACACCCTCCATAAAACATACACCAACATTACGATAAATAACAAAATCCTGTTAATGTAATACAACAGATGAATTAAGAAAGATTTAATGTTAAAAATATCAAATGGTAGACAATGTAAATCGAGAAGACAAACTAAATATAGCTCTGCCATTCAACGTTATGGCATCACCGTGGGTGAAGGAATGTCCAAAAGAAGACTACAATCTTCCTCCAGACTGGCAACATATCGTTTGAGAACCTCATGCTCATACTTTTTTTGGGTGTATATATCATCGTAGTTGTGATGAATTTCAACAAAGTCCTTCATGTTTATTGTATGGCTCCACAATGACTTGCACTCGACAGTTAGTAACATAATCTCAGCTTTCAAAGAATCAATTGTTGGGGGGAGATCGACTGTCCAACGGAAGTATCTGCACCGATCTTTTCCCTAAAATGTATTATCAAGTTTAAGTGAATGACAAAGAATGTACAGCGTACACAAGGGCAACCTATCATGTATGTATTTACTAGCGCACCTCATGAGAAGGACATATGTAATACATTTTGCCCAACCTTTCACTCAGAATGCCAAAATCATACAACCCTGTATCCTCTGTGTTAAGCCGCAAGGCTGCATCTAACCCACAATCACACCTCAGAACTTCAGATGGATTCATCGACATCTAAAACATGATTGATGATTAGTAAAATAATGTCAGGTTCTGAACATAGATTTCAAATAAAAATTTCCGAACATAAGATAGGCCTAACTGCTTGTTCAAACATAAAAGAGAATTCAGTGCGAAAGGTTGTTATACATCTATGCTATATTGTATCCGTCCTCGTTTGAAGAGTCATTATTTCTCGTGATGTGAAGTCGTTGGCAAAGATATTGGCACCTCTCCCGTAGAGTGGAAATATCTTGTTGGAGCCTATCGGTGTCTGCTCTTGTCGAACAGACAAAGTCACATTGTTCAGACCATAGCTTGCGTTTGTTGCATGTATATGCAAGTTGTGATAGCATTGCATCCCTAACTACAGTAAGCGTGGCCACTGTGGGTTGAACACGCTGCGCGGAAAACCTCAATTGACATGTGTTCGGCACAAGACCCCTACCACATGTAAAATACGGTCTGTGGGGGTTGTTGTCTTCAAAACATCCATTTGCCGCTTCTGTGGCATCCATATACACACGTATAGTGCATTGAAGGCCACATGTACAGTAAGGCATTCCATTCTCCATTTCAAGACCACCTACCCAAACACAAATTGACGTTTATGATTAGGATCCATAAAATAGTTCGTGAAACAAACAATTTAGGGCTGCAAGGTCACGTGGTCGATGAGTTATCATACAAGTTAAAAAAGTATGACAAGTACAACACTAGAGGTCAACGAGTTTCCCAAAGGAGGTTAGAAATGGTTTCACGTAAAAGATCGCCCTCCCTTGAATCGACCAGAGTTGTTTGTTGGAGGGAACTCAGGTCAACCCCAGAAGGGGGAATGACAGACGTTGAACTATCATCTGGGAGTTCATCCATGATAGTGTTGCCACCATGTTGGCGTCAGATATAATTGTGGCGGATACAACAAGCCATTACGAGGCGACACTGTGAATGAATAGGATATGTCTCCCCCTTTTAAGGTGGGAAAACCGTCTCTTTAGCACCCTGAATGCTCTTTCAACAACATTGCATAGTTGAGCGTGGCGGTGGTTGAAGATCTCCTTCTTGCTGGTGTAGGGGTGTCTATTTCCTCAGTACTCAGAAATATGGTAAGTTGTATTGCGATAGGGTGCTAGAAATTGACGAGTGTTGGCATACCCTACATCAACTATGTAAAACTTTCTCGGGGGAACTTTAAACCCACTAGTGGTCGTTGCTGATTGTAGGACCTGTTGGTCAGCAGCCGACCCCTCCCACCCAGTTAGGACAAATATAAACTCCATGGAGAAGTCTACTACAACCATGACATTCAGAGAGACATTCCTTTTTCTGTCTCGGTAGCGATTTTGCTTGTCTCGTTTGACCAAGACTGGGATGTGTGTTCCGTCAATTTCCCGGATGGCATTCTATAACACCAAAATAGGTTGTAAACATACATAATATTTGAAAAATAGTATAAATTTATAGGGGCTAGCTATTACCTTGAAGTAAGGGTAGAACCTTGGGGTCTCCAATATATGAGAATGTGTTGTCATGCATGTATATGCGGTTTGCATGATAATATAGTCATGGGTCAACGCACATACATCGTCCAACACTTTGTTGAACTTTCTACTTATGGTCTCACCAGAGTGAATGTAGTCCTCCGCCAAAGCACGATTTGTATAGCCATGGCCAACCATCTGTAGGAAGTAGCATACAACCTCAACTGAAGTGATGCCTCTAGTACTTCGTAACAAGCCACGACTCTCAAGCTTGTTCACAAGGGCCAATATAATATGTGGTCACATTCGGTATAGGTCATAAGCCCTTTGTTCATGACCGGATAATATTTCTAATACCTTTATGTGTCCACTCCTTATGCTAACTGACCTAGGTATTGTGGGTGGTATGTCAGCCTCAACGGAAATGTGTTCTATGATGGAGTTTGCAATCGGCTCAGCAATTGCATCGGCAATGTGATTTGTTGGACCAGACAAGGTATCTAAAATGTGTGTGAGGAGGTCAGGTGATTGTGTTTGGTCATTGGAAGACATGATGCCTACAAGTAAAATGATATCAACAAGATAATAACTACTTGAACATAATATTAACCAGTTGACATGTGAAACAATGACTTGAAGTCTACAAACAAATTAGATTGTACGGGAAATAAACGTTTGTACGATAAATCAATTATTACAAGAATGAAGTAAATTTAAATGTCTGTATGGGAAAGTAATTATTACAACCGTTATGCAAATATAAATTGATGGTCTGAAACATAGCAAACATAATGGAAAAAGGTAGTTCCCACTTATGATCCCGAAGGGCCAGCATCATTGGATGGAGTATACCACATGGAAGGTATGCTCGATGTGCTGTTGAAGTTGGGTGGTGGGGTGTGCGACACAAATGGTTGCTGAGATGGCATAAAATAGGATGGCATTGAAGGTATTGTTGTTGCATTGATGACTTGGGACCTTTCCCAAAGGTCTTGTAACCATATTGTTATCTTTTGAGGGGTGTGTTGAAGGCTGAGGTAGATGTTGCGGTTTGTTGAGTCCTTTATGGCGTTCACAAGTGTTGTAAAAATAGCAGTGGGGGCATCGGGGAAAGTGTCATTGAAATATTGTAAAATGGTTGCAAACTCTTCTTTTTTAAAGGCTCCGGTTGCCACACCCATGCCTAACTCGTGAACCTTTGTGTACACCTGTGTGAATTCAGATAACACTTCATTAGAAATCACACATCGCTCCTGCGGCATTGATGGTCGCTTCCTGCGCCTATGGGGAGGAGGAGTCCTCCCCCCAACACTCGGGGTATCTGTTCCGCCTCCCCCGGTGTCACCCTCACTTTGCATCTCAGATGCACGTATGTTCGGTTCCCCTGATGCGGTTTCTGTGTGCATGGGTGTAGCAGACACATCTAAGTCAACAGTAACATCATCCTTGAAGGAAACATCGGAAGGGATTTGTGTATCTGTGGAAGACAATACATGGTGTCCTCTAGCAATGTTCCTTCCCGCTATCATCTCGATGTCGTAGTAGTGGGGAAAGGGGCGCCTAAGTAACCTAGCAAGGTCCTTGTTTGTCTGAGTATTAAAAAAAATTGTATTAGGGAATGTAAGTGTAGATCTAGGATGTTACTTTGTTGGAGTTAATGGTGTGATTATTGTACATACCGCAATGCTCTGCCTCCACTCAGGGGTGTCAGGCAGTTTGGGCATGTGCCTTGTGTCATCCCATCCAATGCCACTCTTGTTAGTCACAAGCTTCAAAGCAGCATAGTCCTTCCTCAGGTTTTTCCACTGAGTTTTGAACTGGTCTAACTTACCTGCGTCCTTCCCCATCCTATTATGCACATAAGAAGTTACCTCCCTCCAAGATTCCTTAGTAAAATGGCTGTCAATACACCTTCCTAAGTCATATTGTCTCTGTAATGCTATTACTAGAGCGGCATCAGACTCTCTTGACTAAACAATTCGGTGCTTCGGGTCTACGTAAGACATACTCGTGTAGGTGTTGCAGTATATAATGACAGTGAGTGGTGTATACAATGATAATAATAAATTAGTATCTGACATGTGTTACTTCTACCCTTGCACAAAGCAGAGCATGGCCTTAAATACATGCCCTTAAATACAATCTTGCCAAACTATAGACAGTAAAATTCTGTAGGATAGACAATAAACACACAATCAGACTGCAGAGACACAAACACATATTTAAAATAACAGTCAAACAAGCATATATAGGGAGCTCAATCAGCAACTGAGAAAGATCATAGATGAACTAGAAACGCAAGCAAATAGCTGAAAAACTAAAATAAGAAATATATATAGGTAGCACCACAGGTGGTCTGTTGTATAGGGTTACTAGCAGAAGATATGTCCTAAGCATTTTTATAGATAAATATTCAACTAGATGTATATATAGGTAGCACCACAGTTGCTCTGTTGTGAATTAGTACAATTCTATTTCAAATATTCAACTAGATGTGAATTTCCATCTCTATCCATCATTTTGGGATCGTTTCCATCATATCCAAGCATACATAAAAATTTATTAAGGAATATAAAAATTTCAGCCATTTTGATAGATAATACCGTGCATAATAGTAAACTATTAGTATATTTGCATGAATTTTGGATACCTGTTATAACTCAAACCACTTTCCCTAATAGATGTCATCTCCATGAGGAGTCAAATGTTGTTAAGCGTAATAATTCAAATGTTTCAATAAGCTTGAACTTTTTTATGATTAATTGGTGGTTTACATGAACTGAAAACAATTTAACAAAGAAGAAATAAAACATAGACTAATGTGTTCAATTAAATGAAGAGAAAAATATTGAGCAGTGGGTTTCACCTAACCACATATCTCATGGTAAAATACCACAAAATAAACAAATTATTCATTTGTATAGGGAAAAAACTTTTCCAGGCATCACTCTATAGATGCAGGGATTAACCTAACCTAGACCTCACACTTATTTAGTTAGACAAGTTTTAAATCTCCTGTTGTTTCCCCTGTTAACCTAACCACTACTATATGATAATCAACAACACATAAAATTAAGATAACAAAAAATCAAGAGTAACATTTAATACAACATTTAATTCATTAAAAGCTCATCATAAGCATGAAATAACAATGACTGCTCCCACATGCCAAATCAAACATACTACCTGCTCATGGTGAGCTAATGTAGGTAAAAATTAGGTTCATCCATGGTATATATTGTAGGATTAATAATGGATACTCTAAATGCAAGATAGAGAAGAAAGTTGACTGTAAAATCAATGAATGTTGAAATCCATAGTAGAAAGGGTTCCGGGGATATGTCTTCATCCTCCTACTATGATATGGGCACAATCTACCATATTTTTTTATCTAATATGAATTACATCCTTAACCTGAACAAGGGTCAAATTCTTTTAATAAGATGTAAATATGTCAATTTCCTTAATTACTCCATTATGAAATTACACATTGTATATTTGAATTTATGGAGTGACTTTGTGGAGTGTAGTTCATCGATTGGGGGGATGTTGATCATGAGTATATATATAATGGGAATTATGACATGGACTCTATTATGCCTGTAGGTTAGTAGATGACAATGAATCAATGCTATTAAAGTGACAATGAATCAATGCATATATTTCCATCAAGCAAATAAGATGCAATACAAAGTGCACTTATCAAATTCCATAATCTTGAACCATTTCATGCCCTCAAGCAATCAGACATAGATAATGAAATGGAAAATCAAGGAAGATGCATATCATGTATCAATTGGCCTAAATAAGAACTATTCAATTTTCAAATTGGCAACAGATCTAGGGTGTTAGAAATCCCATCTCAACTTCTCAAGGTTGTCGAGTAAATTGCTACTCATGTATAATAAATATAGAAACAAAGTGCAGTCATCCCAGGTAGTAAGCATGAAGTATATTTTCGAAAACTAGATTTAGCATAAGCAATCTATTTACTTCATCGCTCTAATATAAGTTATTTATAAATTAAAGCTCATGTTTTGGAAAACATCCACTATTGTTAAAGTTGGGACCAATCAACCCTAATTATTAAGTCAAACCTGACTATCACGAATATATTGGTAAAATTCAAGCTAGATAGGCATCTTATGCAGGTAGCTTTGACTCTTTTTTGTGGGTTTTATCTATTCATGAATGATCTTTACCATAATACCAATTTCCAGATTCATATCCACTTTGAAACCACGTGAGCATATTCTATATGTAATACCAACACAGACATACATGAATCATATGAATGCTTGTGCATAAATTTAATTTCATTTGATTAAAAATCATTGGGATAAAAATAGATAGGAGTCCTAATTTTTATATGCAACATTCACAATAACATCCTTTTCACTTGATAAAATCATAAAATAAAACTAAATAAGTACTATAAGTCAAGCTAGCTTTCAATAGAGAACCAAAAAAATGTGTAGAATTAACGGCCATTACTGCCCAATCAAGTTAGAAAAACATTAAATAATGGTATGGCAACCAGATATGTCCAAGACATTAACAACCATTACTGCCCAATCATGTTAGTAAAACAAAGACAAAGTCACAGAAACTAGAAACCAGGGGAAGAAAAACAAATGACAGAAAAGGAAATCTAGGACAAGACTAACAACTATGGTCTACTAACACAGATTGATATCCTCAAAATAACATGGCCGACAAAAATCTTGAAAATCAGGCATTCTAGTTGCTTTTATTTGCTATAGGGTTACTAGATACTGCTATAACTTAGCACATAAACACACATAATAGTGGTAAATTGATGCATTTCTAGATAACAATAGTAGTTAGAAGTAGAATAAATCAGTGGCATACACAACAATTCAAATGTTTGCAGCTATTGTCGGCTCATTTGCCACTTAATCGATACACAAGCCTGATTGTTGTACTTCTACCCTAATTGACCTCACAAACAAATCACCCTCTACCCTAATTCATGACCAACCTGAGCAGAAGGGGTGAGAACGATGACAAAGTGTGGAATTGTAGGTCTGGGCAGGGCCGCCGGAGCACGATTGAGGAGAACCACCACAGTTCAGCAACAAAGGACGACGACCAGCTTCCACGAACATCTCCTCCAAAAGGTGTATGTGGAAGTGTAGAACCTCGCAACAGGAGAGGAATAAGAAGGCACACAGACACTTGCTAGAGTTTCTTCTGTGTGTCGACAAGACAAATCAATGTTAGAGCAGGTAGTAGAGAAGAGCAGGGCAGGGCATGGGTACCTTGCTTTTGAGGGAGCTAGCCGCCCAGGTAGACCGGCGGTGGCAGGCGGCAACATTGATGCTCCACGCGGACACTTCACCCGACGACCGCTGGACTCCATATGCGACCGCGAGCATCCTTCACTTTTACTTCTCACGGACAAACATTTGCGAAGATGGGCGACTGTAGCGAAGCGTCGCGAGGAGGGAGACTGCCGAGAGGAGAAGGTTAGGGCGAGAGGGAGAGGGAGGGTTGCGGGGTTGCGAGGGACCAGGGAGGGTTGTCGGGCCAAACCGGATTGAGATTTCCAATCCTGCCTCGATGGGGACTAAGTTAAACCAGACAATGGGATTCCGTTATCCCAAAATGGGGATCAAAATGGGTTGGTTGCCAAACGCGTTTCTCGCCCAAGCCGGACCGGATTGGGCCGTCGTGGCGCTACGGGACACGCCCAAATCCCAGTCCAGTCCATTGCCAAGCACGACCATAATTCCCGACAATCTGGAACTAATGGGTAGCTTTTAGTATTCAATAAACTGCTTAAGGGGTTTGCAGCTTACATTTTGTATTTACAAGGGTAATAAGGATCTTGGCCAAAAAACCTAAATGGCACATTTCCCATTTTTTATTCCCTAAATGGCACGTTCTTAAACTTATTGCCCAAAATGGTACATTTGCAGACCAATGCGTCCCCTACTGGGACGCATTGTTCTCTCGGGAGGCAATGCGTCCCCGGTTGGGACGCATTGCCCCCACAGGAGGGCAATGCGTCCTGAAGCGGACGTATTGTTTTTTTTATTTTTTATTTAATTATGATACCATGTATACCATGTATATTATATATACATATATATGTTAAATTGCTAAATTAATATAATCTAAATTAACTTATATACAATTAGCCATATATTTAAAATAATATTTAAAGATAATAAAATAATAACAGAATATTATATTTATCAAAACATAATATTTATAAATGTAGATAAAAATATTCAAATTAATAGATATAATACTAAAATTATATAATAAAGTTTAGAAATATAAAAATAAAGAAAATATATACATGTATTTAATTGTAAACATAGAAGAAAAAAACTAATAGAGCAATAAAAATAAGAAAATACTAATATAAAACAAAAGAAAATACTAATATAGAAAAATAATATATATATGTATATATATATATATATATATATATATATATATAAAGGTACGATAGATAATATCAAAAAATATACATATATATACATCATATATATATATACATCATATATATATATATAATATATGTACATACACATATATACATATATATACATAATATATATATAAATAATATATATATACAT